>NW_004624753.1:16663868-16675704 GCF_000247695.1 Heterocephalus glaber | reverse complement strand
ATCCCCGGTACCAAAAAAAAAAGAGTCTGGGGAGGGGTTCTTTGCCTTTATTTAGAATTATATTGTAAATTTTTGCAACAACTAATTGTTTTATCTTCTAAGTCCAGAATCTCTACAAACAGGAAACATTCACTGACAACTTATGGCAGCACTGATTCACTGATCTGTAGAAAGCTATGTCATTCTGACCCACGCTGGGAGAGCTTGCTCCTCCTCAAAGGCCTCTCTACTCCTGTCCCTGCTCCCTCTGTGCCAGCATCACTGCCTCCCCCTGCTGGGGTGACATCCCCAGCCTCACAGCCAGCAGCACCCCTGGAATCTTCCATTCAGCTCCCAGTTGTTCTCCCTCTCTGAGATTAATACAGCAATTTTATATTTGACATTGTAGGTTATTTACATGATAATGAGCTTATCATGGTGTTTGTAGAGTTTTGCTAAATGCCTAATTGAGTTTTTTTCACTTTTTTTCCAAGATTGTAGTAGTCAAGAAGCATCTGCCTTCTGTATTATTATGTGGGTATAGCTGCAAATACATCTTTAAGCAAAATATAGGTGTGTATATTATTACAGAAAGTAATGAAACATCACTAATCTGAGGTTTGGAGAATATTAAGAGACTTGGTTTCTGGAAATCTTTTTAAACTTGGAAACCTTTACACCTGCTATTATCTACCACTTAAAAATGAATCTACAGCTATCTAAGTAGGTGGCCTTCTGTGTCTTGGCTAATATTAGAATGTGGTATTTGTTTCTTATGCATAAAGGAACAAATTAAATCACTAGGTGCTAAACCAACAGCTTTCAATGTGGAGTAGTTAAGGACTGTTGCAGGTTTTCTTATGTAGTGGCAGAAATGTTTTCCTCCATTTTGTTTATGCAAAATCTGTCTCCTTCCATCCTTTCCTTTTTTCACTGAAAAAAGAAATACCAATTTTGTTTGTGGATTGCTTTGAAGAAAATGTAGAGGAAAAGAGCAAAACTGACTTGACTTGTGATTACTTTTCACGAGTGTGGATAAGTATGGACTTCAAGATTTGCCAGGCCTTCAGTTCCTTGGCTGATTTTTTTTTTTTCCTTCACATTTCCAAAGATTTTGTTAGTGACTTTCAAATGGAACTTCAAGCTTTGGAACAGTTCCATTATAAAGTTGTGTGGTCTTCACCACAGTAGCAGCTTGGTTTATTTTCCTGTACTAGTTTTACAGAGGTTGACTGAGCTGGAAATGATGTGAGACTAGCAGTGCAAGGGATTTGTGTGTTCTGTGTGTGGGCTGCTGCTTTATTTGTATAAAAAGAGTTTTATCAGAATGAACATTTACTTAAAATGTTGCTTAAAAAGGAAGTAAACCAAATTATCCTAAAATACTTTAAACTGCATTGTTTAGAACTTTCTAAAATGTTCTCTTTTGCTAGTTGTATTTTTATATTGTAGAATTTCAGACCACATTTATAAAAAGCAATTTATTGTGTGGATTTGCTTTCTTATTAAGAGATAAGCTACAATTTACAGCTCTACATAATCTTAGTTGACTTGTTCTGGGGGCCACATTTTGATTGGTCTAAGCTAAGAACAACTTGACTATGTTTGTGATTGAGATAGGTTTATTCCTAGATCAGATCATACCTTTTATTTCTTAGGTGGTTATATTTTTAAAGAAAAAAAATGTTACTTTTCATGTCATCTGTTCATTACATAGCATAGTGAATATATAATGTTAATAATTATATTTATACTTTAGGCTTTGATATTGTTTTGTAGATTTCAAAGCAAATTCGTTTAATTCTCACAGCCACCCTGTGATACCCCGAGGTAAGAATAATGATCTCCATGTTCTGGATGAGATGCAAATGAAAGGAATTTGCCTGAAATCCTCCATTTGTTAATTGATGGAGCTAGGTTGAGTGCTCACATCCCTGACTCCACTGTAGATCTGATCTTATGTGATGGTGAAATCACTGCTGTGGCTTCTGGCTAGACTTCCCTGTGTTTTATGCAGTGACATGTGGGTGGATAATAACTTTAATTCTGTCGATGCATTTATCAACTGCTTACAAAGTTGTCACACACTTTGGGCCAAATCTTATCTCAATCCCTTCAATAACTCTGTGAGTTAGGAACTATTGCTATACACCCATTTTATAGATGAGGGAAATAAGATTCAGAGAAGTTAAGAAGCTTCCCAAGGCTGTGTGACAAGTGAGGGTGGCACAGTGTGGACCAGGCAGGGATGCTTTGAGGTCCAGGACCCCTATGTGCTGCACTCTGTTAGCTTCCAGTAGTGGCTTACATGACCAATTTTCAGACACCAGATATCTGCTGGTATTTTTTTTAAAAGAACATCCTCTTGCATCTGCCTGTACTCTTGAAGATTTGACTATGAGGGCCAGGGTTCTGCTGCCTGCCCTGCAAGCACAAGGTCCCGAGTTCGATCCCAAAAAAAAAAAAAAAAAAAAAAGATTTGACCATGAAAACTTAGAAATGACAGGTTTATTCTTTAAATTTACACCAAAGAAAGAAGAAGAAAGTGAGTTTAATGTTAAATGTGTATCATCAGTAGCTATACTACATGGAGCAGTTACATGCTAACTAGTATAAATCATCCTAAAGATAAGATAGATGGTTTTTTAAAAAGAAAGAGGTATCGTATAATGTGTATAAACTCTTTATGTAATAAAAGTACTTTCATTTAAAATGTAAAACTTTAACGGAGAGATGATGTATGGAAGGATTTCACTCAAGAGCAGAGCCCTTGTACCAAGGTAAATGCACATCTTTTGAAACTCTCCAGGAGAATCACTGGTGTAAACACTCACCTCTGGGATGGAATTAAGGGCTTCTGATGGGGGTGGTTTTATTTTCCCCTCTAGTCTTCTGTTCCTTCTTTTAACAAACAGTGCCTATGTCTTCTGTGCTGGGCATACAGTGGTAATTAGATGATTCAGCAGGGGACAGCTATCAGTTAGTACTTACTCAGACCAAGGTGACTGTGGTCTGGGAGAAGGGTAGTCGTAGTATTGTAGATAGGTAAGTTAATTATGTAGGGAGTTAGACAGGGTCTCCCTTAAGGCGCCAGCCCTCATGGCCCCAGTCCTCAAGGTGCCGGCTCTCCAGGAGCCAACACAACAAGGAGCCAACATGGAGAACAATTGAGGCACATTCACTGGTTAGCATTATAAAAAGAAGAGGCACTACTTCCCCTAGAGATAGATAGCAGTGATTGATACTCTAAATGGGAAATTCCTTGTATGTGACTTATTTTCCCATTTGATTCCCATTTAATCAGTATTACCTGGGTGACTGTACTTGTGATCTTATTGGTTGGTCATGGTTTTGTCCCACCTCATGCCCACCTTATAAATTTCCATTGGGTCTTATAGTTTTGTCCCATTTTGTACCTGCCTCACCACATGACTTTGCTGTATAAAATATCTTTGAAAAGTGGGATGGGTGGGCAACACACTTTCCGGTCCCCCTTCTGTATCTCTTAGACAGAAGCTTTCTTTCTCTCAATAAATTTTTCCTAATCTTAGCCTCCATTGTTCCTTGAATTCATTCTTCGATTTTAGAGAACATGGACTTGGGTTTCAGATACCTAGCAGGTTTGGGAGTTACATCTCTTCCCCCTATAACACTGGGGGGCTATAGCAAATTCACATGGTCTCTGCTGACCTGAAAAGGAATTAAGAGGTTCTGTAGGTGAGGAGGAGGGGAAGATGATACAAGAAGTGGGCAGTATGCCCTGGGAAGGGGCTGGTGGAAGCAAAAGAAGTGATAGTATTATAGATAGATGAGCTAGGTAGAAATATTATAGGCAGTCAGATTGGGCTAAGTCCTCAAGAGGGCCAGAACAAAGGTGAAACACACCACAGCTGCACATCAGCTGAAGACCAGGCCTCAAGATGAAGACAAGATGACCAGACCCACATACTTCTTCAAAGAACTGGGCTTAGTAAAGTGTAGATAGGCATCAACCACCCTGGGGGTGACCAGAGACCTCTGGACCCACCACCTCCTAGAAGAATCCTTGTCCTTTCCATCCATGCTTGCTACATGACTTATATCCCAATTGGACCACCATTACCTAAGTGACTATACTTGTAACCTTATTGGCCGTTCATGGTTGTGGCCCACATTGTATATATAAAACTTCTCTGTTGGGGTCCTTGGGCTACCCACTCGGGACCTCTTCCACCCCTCAGGAGCTTTCCTATCAATAAATATCTTCCTACTTTTAGCCTCTGTCGTTCCTAGGACTCATTCTTCGATTTCTAGAGAACAAGAACTTAGCGTGTCATACAGTTAACAGGTTGGAAGATACAATATTTCATATTTTATATTTCCCGAGACAATAGATGTGGAGTGGGGGCTGCAGAGGCCCAGCCTTGCTCTGAATGCATGGCCCGAGTGCTTGTGTGGAACAGCTTGGTTATTGTAAGTACCTGATATTTAGCAAAATTCTCAACTCTTTAGAGCTAACATCAGTATTTAAGAATAGATACTTTATTACACCTCCTTGGTTATCCTGAAGTGAAATTCAAAGATACAGATAAGTATCCCTGATCCAAAATGCTTGAGACTAGGAATGTTTTGTGCTTATTCAGATTTGGGAATCTCTGTATATATATATAATGCAATATTTTGGAGACAGGACCTAAGTCTAAAAATGTTCATTTATGTTGTCTGTCTGTCTATCTTATATACATTACCTCGAGGTAATTTTATACAATAATTTTAATAGGTTTGTGCATGAAACAAAGTTTCATGGTATGGAGCTTTCAACTTTTGCTGTATTGTCTATGCTTAATGTTTGAGATTTTGGAGGATTTCGGATTTTGAGTTTTTGGATTAGGGATGCTCAACCTGTATTCTTTCAAGAAACAAAATCAGTATATTGTCTTTACTACAATACAAAGAAAAGTTAAAATGACAATTTTAATCAATATACATTTAAAACATAAGTGATTGGGTCTTATGACTGTAGAAGACATAAGAAATCAGATGTATGTGTCTATACTCAGGCCCTCTGACAATGAGACACAGATCCAGACCAGCAGGGAGTGCTGAGGTGGGCTTGTCTTCTAGGAGGTTATGTCCTGAACAGTGGACAGCCCTTGACAAAGCTCTGACCAATATGCAACAAAATCTCCCCCAATACACATGGCACTTGCATTTTTGGAGAAGTCAAGAGAATGTTGAAATGTGGGTAAAAATAGACTTAGGTTCTGAGCACAAATATCACATACATGAAAGTACAATGGGAATCTGAAAATTGTATGTGACAGGTTTTCATTATGAGGTGTATTTTAGTTTTCTTTAAACACTAAGTGCCAGTAGAGTCACAAACTTTATAAAAGAAAGAAGAAATTAGGTTTGGTATTGGCCCCATCATGAACCAACTACTGTTCTGTTCTACAACGTTTTTTGTTGGTTTTTTTTTTGGTCTAAGTCCCAAGCTAATGTCACTCAAGTATAGCAGCATTTTTGGACTTCCACCTCCGCTAGCTGCTGTTAGGTCATGTGGTGGGTCTCCTGTGCATGCTGGCTTTGCTGCCTTTGGTACACATTTAGGCCAATTAAGCTACAGTGTTTGCCTTTGGCAAGGAGCCATGTGCCCATTCTATGAGTCTGAGTTTCTGACTTCTGATTATGTTTTTGATTGTAGGCCAACTCTCCTGCTGAGATTGGCCCCTTCTCTAGGGACTACTGGAACTCAGCCACCATTCTCACTTGAGTCTGAAGAGAAGCTTTGCTGTGTTGTTCAGTCTACCAAGAAGGGCTCTTTGGATGTCCCTCTCAGTTCACAACGTTCCCATGTTTGAGACAGTGTTCCTTGGCCTTCTGGCTGGTAACTTCTTTAGGTCGATACTTAGCACCAGCAGTAGAAAGTCCTCCTGGTCCAGGCACCACTGTCTTTCCTCATGAAGAGTCCAGCACCTTAACTACCAACAAGTTATGATTTTTACAGAGAGTGTGATGGTTGTGTGCAAAAACAAATGTGATTACAGGGTTGTGCTATTAAAACAGTGTCTGACAGAGAAAACTTTAAGTGCCTGGAATCTGTGATCACATTCAGTAGCTTTTCTTTTTATCATATTGGGACTTTTAAAACTTGAGAGACTTGGATCCTGGTATTCATGGATGAGCTTCAGAGGGCTAGCAAAACTCATGAGATTGTATGAAAATGTTGTATGTATGTATAGTTTTACTGGAAGAGCCTTCATAATTTTTACCAGATACTCAAAATAGGTCATGAAGAACTTCCTGTCTCTAGAAATTGCATACTCAAAAATCAGATGAACCTTCCTCTGGAGGATGAGAAAACCTGGATAAAATGAAAATCATACTTGAAGGTATGAAAAAGTTTATAGTATAGTACATAGAATCCAGGAAGGGGTAGGGGCAAGGGAAATGAGCCTATTATTTGCAGATGGGATTGTATGCCAGTTCCAGAGCCCAAGCAGCAGGGTGCTTTTGATAGTATTGCAAGGCCTAGGAGGATAGGAATTAGAGTCAGTGAACTGGCAAGTGAGCAAATGCTGGTGAAACTTTTAATTTAGCCTGGGCCTTTGAAGGGATGTACCTTAAGAGTTCGTGTGAACCAAAGTAGATAAGTCCTCACAGGATGTAGGCTTAGCCTCAGGTAGCTCAGTAACAGAAACTGGATTAAGGTGATTCTGTATTGCTAGGGCTTCAGGTCTGGCAGAAACCTCTTTGGAGGAAGATGCATTAATCCCCCAACCAAAGGTTTACTTTCTGCAGTTTTAGTTACCTGTGATCAGTCAGAGTCTAAAAATATTAAATGGAAAATTCCAGAAAGCAGAAGTTTTAAATTGCATACCATTTTGAGTAATGTGATGAAATCTCTTTCCACCCTATTCCATACCACCTGGGATGTGAGTCATCTTTTTGTCCAGTGTATCTACTCTGTGTATGCTGTTACCCATTAAGTCATTTCCACTATCACATTTACTGTCTTGGTTTTGCAGTGTTTGTATGTAGCACTGGGTGCTAACTATAGTTTCAGGCAGCTACTCAGGTTCTTGGAATGTCTCCCTGACAGATTACTGATATTATCTTAGTGCCTAAAATTATATCTGCCAGCAGTTTTACAAGTGCAGTGTCTGTTGCAAATAAAAATAACTATGTACCAAAGAGCCAAGAAGTAGAACCATGTAAATATGCGCCACTGATCTTTGACAAAGATATGAAAACAGCTTAATGGAGAGATTTCACCAGATGGTGCTGGAGTAATTGGACAGTGACCCAGATCTCATATATCTTATACAAAAATTAACTCACAAATGGATCAGAGACTTGAATGTAAAATATGAAACTATAAAAGTTTTGGGAAAACCAAAGAAAATCTTCAGAGTCTAGAGGGAGGCATAGAGTTCTGAGACCTGATACCCCAAAATATGGTATGTCAAGGAAAAACCAATTGTTGAGACCTCATTAAAACTAAAATCCCATGTGGAAAGCAAGAAACAACAAACAGGGAGAAAATACTGTGGACCCTTGACTTACGAACTCAGTTCGTTTTCCATGAGCTAGTTGTAACTCAAGTTGTCATTTGAAGGCTCAGGCTCCTCTACACAGCCTTCAAAGTCTGTCTCCAGGCAGATCTCAGTGTCCTTAGAGAGACATTGGCCCAGGATTTCTTAATTAACCTCCCACAGGAAAGGATGTTGTAATGTTCCTTCCAGAACTCTTTAAGGGTTAAATCTGTATCTGAGACCATCTGGAACCACAAGTGTCCAGCATTCAGGTCATAACTCAAGATTTTGGTCATAAGTTAAAACTAAAATTCTGGTCATAATCCAAGTTGTTTGTATGTCAGGCCGGTCATAACTGGAGGATACACTGTACTTCTAAAACATGTAACAGATAAAGAATTAGTAGCTAGACTCTAAAAAAAAAGGGGGCTCAAGACTCATTGGTTAAAAAAAAAACCAACTAGAAAATGGGAAAACAGACATCTTACTAAAAAGGTGAAATAGGTATGTAGGATATGTACAACATCATTAGCCTTCAGGAAAGTGCAAAAAATAAATCACAAGGAGAGCTCATTACATACCTGTCAGAATGCTAATGCAGAATCCACCAAAAACAATAGATGCTGACAAAACTGCGAGATGTTACTCATATATTTTTGGTAAGAATGCAGTCATGGATGGGGCCTGGGATTTAGCTCAGTAGTTCCGGTGCCTGCCTCGAAAGTGCAAGGTCCTGAGTTTGATCCTCGGTACCAAAAAAAAAAAAAGAATGCAGCTATGGATGCAGTTCTATACCCAAGAAAGGTACCTCTACTGCATCTCCCTTGTACCATCCTTGACAAATAGGCTGACTTTTTGCTTTTCACAGAAGTAAGAGAAGCCAGAAGACAGTGTAATAACACCTTCAAACGAGAGTGAAGTGGCAAGAAATCCTTTAAGAAGCCTCCTTCTTATTGTAAGGTAAACAAAAACTGAGCGAATTATAATGAGAAGATTCCTACTAAAGGAAACACTAAAGTGTTCTTCAGGCAGAAATAAAATGACCAAAATAAATCCTCCACCCAAAAAAATAAAGGGTATCTAGTTTCCATGCTCTTTTTGCACCAGTGAGTTTTCCCCCTGTGCATATTAGGATCACCAATGGAACAAACAAATAAACCAAAAAACCTCCTTATGCTTCTTCAGTAGGTTTGATGTATGGCCTGGGGTCCCAATGACATTGTGCTAAGTGAGAAACGCTGGAAGCATGAATGATGAATGAATGAATGAATGAATGATGCAGTAAGGTAGAGTGGACTGCAGAATGAGGAGAAAGTGGTGTCATGGCTAAAACTGAGGACACTTTCTTTCCTTCTTGACCCTCACTTGACACCTGCATTTCTTCCTAGTGCCAGTTTATCCACTCACTAAGCTGAAAACCTTCTATAACCCTACCTCATTGCACTTTTGCTGGAGTTAGAATTTTGATCCTGTCCATTCCCACTGCATCATGCATCTTCCTTTCACCCCTTATTTTTCATTCCCATTTGCCCTCATTGCCTTTGAGGTGCTTCTTATATTTTAACTGAAATTGCTGGTTATCATTATCTCAACCTCCACTGAGTCTCCCCTTCTGGTCTGTTTGGTACAATGTTGCCAACCCAATCTGTGTAAAGCATAGCTCATGCCACTGCCATATTCAGAAGCATTGTTCAGAAGCATTGCCCCACAGTAAAGCCAAAACTTAATTCTTCTGAAAACATGCATCAAAGCCAGGGATAATGACATACACCTGTAATCCCGGCACTCTGGGAAGCTGATGCAAGAGGATCACAACTTTGAGCTCAGCCTGGACATCTTAATGACTTAGTGAGAGCCTGTCTCAAAACTTAAAAAAAAATAATAATAATAAAAAGAGCCCAGGATATAGCTCAGTGTGAATGTCCTGGGTTTATTTCATGGTACTGAAAAAGGAGAGAAGGAAGAGATAGAGGGAGGGAGGGTGGGAGGAGGGAAAAATCAAATTACTTTCCTACTAAATACCTTCAGTTTCATCTCCTGTAATTAAAATAGCATCCACAGTCCCTGTAAGCTCGTTATTTCCTCCCTATTTTTTTCTAATCTCAGTATCCTGTTTATTGTCTTTGAAACACTGCCTTCCTTTTGTTTGTCTCTTCATTCATAACCTCTTCCTTTTCTTTCACTAGAATATAAACTCCATGAGGGGAGCAACCCCAATTATCTTGTTGATTGCTAAGTTTCCAAAGATAGATGCATAATAGTTGCTTGATAAACATCTCCTGATTTGTTTTAATGTAGACACATTACAGCAAAGCATTTATAAGAAAGCAACTTCCTAAGAAGAGAATCCTATTTTTCCATTGATTTTTAAGAGTATAGTAACTTCTGGTTATTTGATGAAATTCTGCCTATTCTCATTCTCATATGTAATCTTTGAATAAAGGGAAGCCATGGAATATGATGGGAAATGAAACTGTTCAGGAAAAGACTGACATCTGGGAAAAACAGAACTCTGAAATTCCTGCAGGATGTACAAATCTTTACCTTATGAGTATACCTTATATCTCTGAAATTTTCATCTTTTGCATCTCTGTTGCTTCTGTAGTAACTAGTAATTTTTTAAAACCCTGCAGTGGAACAAGAAGAGTCCCAGAATAGTAAAAGCAATTTTGTACAACAAGAGCAAAGTTGAAGGGATAGCAATACCTGACTTTAAACTATACTATAAAACAGTAGTGATAAAAATGGCATGGTACTGGAACAAAAAACAGACATATGGATCAGTGGAACAGAACTGAGAATAGTGAAACTTTCCCTGACACATTCAGCTATTTGATCTTCAACAGAGGGGCCAAAAGCATGTGTTGGAGGAAAGACAGCCTGTTCAACAAGTGGTGCTGGGAAAACTGGTTATTTGTGTGCAGAAGATTGAAACTGGACCCTTATCTCTTATCATATACTAAATTAAAATCAAAATGGATCAAAGATCTAAACATTAAAACAGAAGCATTAGGGCCAGGGATTTAGATCAGTGGTGCCACCGCCTACATGGCTAGCGCAAGTTCCTGAGTTCAATCCCCAGTACCCAAAAAACAAAAAAACAGAACCATTAATCCTACTGGTAGATAAAATTGGTAAAATTCTTGAAGATATAGGTGTGGGAAAGGATTTTCTAAGCAGAACCTCAGGTGCACAAGAAATAACAGCAAGAATCAACAAGTGGGATTATATCAGACTAAAAAGCTTCTGTACAGCAAAAGAATCAATCAGTAGAGTGAAGAGACTACCTGCAGAATGGGAAAACATTTTTGCCAGCTACTCCTTAGGCAGAGGTCTAGCATATACAAAGAACTAAAAAAAACCCACCTAAAATTAAAGATTCAGTAAAGAAATAGGCAACAAAAATGAGCAAATACTTCATTCACAGAGGAAGAAATACAAATGGTCAACAAATATATGAAAAAATGCTCAACATCTCTGTTGAGATAAGAGAAATGCAAATTAAAACAATGCTAAGAGCTTAGAGGACACTTCTGGGTTGGTGTGCCATGGCTCCCAGCCCAGAGGAGACTTCCAGGCAGGCGTGCCCTGGCTCCCAGCTTAGAGGATGCTTCCAGGTCGGTGTGCCACAGCTCCCAGCCCAGAGGACACTTCCAGGTTGGCATGCTGTGGCTCCCAGCCCAGAGGAGACTTCCAGGTAGGCATGCCGCACCTCCCAGCTTAGAGGATGCTTCCAGGTGGGCATGCTGCGGCTCAGAGCACAGAGGAGGTGTCAAAATGAGAAGACAGGTAAACAAGCATCAGAACCAGACTTCCAGATCACCTACAGCAACCCCAAAGGGAAACAAGATGGAACACTCTGATACTCAACCAGCTGGACTCCCTGAACTAGCAATGAAAGAGGATCTGGAAAAAATGAAATCAGAAATAATTTCTCATATAACAGCAGAGATTTTGCCCATAGTGCAAGACATGATTAATAAATCTAGACAGGATACAGATAAAAAAATAGAGAAACTGAGGAACATGATGGAATCCCAACATAGGGAACAAATGGATTCCATAAAAAAAGATGCAAACAGATTTCCTGGAGATTAAAAACTCCATTGAAAGTCTATGCAGCAGAATGAGCCAATGTGAAGACAATTTCAGATATAGATGATAAGATTGCAATTAGTGACCAGGAAAAGAAAAAATTCTTTAAAATTGTAAGGGACCATGAGAAATCAATCCAGCAGCTGCTAGATGATACAAAGAAAAATAACATAAGACTGATTGGAGTCAATGAAGAAACAGGAGAGAGTACAGATGACATAAAAAAACTGTTCACAGAAGTGATGGCA
>NW_004624753.1:16600700-16657429 GCF_000247695.1 Heterocephalus glaber | reverse complement strand
GGACCTTGAGAAAACAATCCAAAAATTCATTTGGAACAAGAAGAGACCCAGAATAGCAAAAGCAATATTAGGTAACAGAGATGTGTCAGGGGGTATTACAACCCCCAACTTGAAACTATATTACAAAGCTACTGTGATAAAAACAGCATGATACTGGCAAAGAAACATACCTGAAGACCAGTGGAACAGATTAAAAGATGCAGAAACTATTCCAGATACACTCAGCCACCTCATCTTTGACAAAGGAGCCAAATACCCTCACTGGAGGAAAGATAGTCTCTTCAATAAATGGTGCTGGAGAAATTAGGTTTCAACTTGCCAAAGACTAAAACTAGACCTATATATCTCACCATGCACTAAACTAAAATCAAAATGGATTAAAGATCTAAATATAAAAACAGAAACGCTGAAGCAGCTGGAACAGAGGTTAGGTAGAACTCTTGAAGACATTGGTGTAGGAAAAGACTTTATGAACAAAACCTCAGTTGCCCATGAACTGGCACAAACAGTGAACAAGTGGGATCTCTTTTTACTTAAAAGCTTCTGCACAACAAGAGAAACCACCAGCAGAGTGAAGAGACAACCCACAATGTGGGAAAAAATTTTCACCAGCTGTCCTTCAGACAAAGGTCTACTATCTAGAATCTGTAAAGAACTTAAAAAATATCAGACTTCCCAAATTTAAAGACCCAATCCAAAAATGAGCATCTGAAATGAACAGACATTTCTCACACAAAGAAGTAGACATGGCAAATAAACATACGAAAAAATGTTCAACATCACTGGTCATTCAAGAGATACAAATGAAAACAATCCTGAGATTCCACCTCTCTCCAGAAAGAATGGCTGCTATCCTGAAATCAACCAATAACAAATGCTGGTGGGGCTGTGGGGAAAGAGGAACGCTGCTCCACTACTGGTGGGAGTGCAGACTATTGCAACCACTGTGGAAATCAGTATGGAGATACCTCAAAGAACTAGGACTGAAAGTCCCATTTGACCCAGCTAGTCCCCTGCTGGGTATCTTCCCCAAAGAATTAAAAAAATCATACCACAGTGATATATGTGCACCCATGTTCATAGCACCACAATTTGTAATAGCCAAAACTTGGAAACAGCCCAAATGCCCTTCAACTGGTGACTGGATCAAGAAAATGTGTTTTTTTTCTAAAACGGAGTGCTACTCAGCCATCAAAAATGAGAAATTAGAGACATTTATTGCTAAATGGATGCACATTGAGGTGACACTCTTAAGTGAAATAAATAGAACACACGTGTAAATACTGAATAGTTTCTCTAGTATGAGAAACTGAAAGTGTAAATAAGGTCTGAAAGGTATAATAGATAATGTGAAATAGGAAGTAAAGGGGCAAAGGGGAAGGGGAAGTTTGAGGGGTAGGGGAAAGGAAAGAAGGGAATGTAATTAATATGAGAAAATGAAAAAATGGAAACAAAGTGTTTTTAAATAGGGAGGGATGAAGGGGTTGAAGGGAGGGCAGGCGAAGGGGGAAAAAAATAGGAACCAAGAGAGCATGTAAACGTGCATATCTCCAATGTTGAATGTCATTATATTGTACACCTAAACTGTACCAATAAAAGGATAAAATAAATAAATAAAAATGAATGACTGAAAGGAGCCACAGCCATGTAAAAAAAATAAAGAAAGAAATATTCATTGTCATGATGAGTGTCTTCAGTAGACAGATGTACAGATTTAGGAAGATTCATTGGATATTGTACTTAAGATTTCAGCATATCATTGTATGTCTTTATATCTCTGTCTCTCTCACAGACAGACAAACAGAAACACACATGCACGCACGCACACACGCACACACAGATACATTCCTGAAAATATGCATGGATTCAGCCATTGCTCTAGCTAGATTCATCTCCCCATGATGTATGCATATCAATAAACTCCTCCCCTACATATAAAAACAAACAATGCTAAGAATCCATTTACTCCAGAAAGAATGGCAATCATTAAGAAATCAAACAATAACAAACTCTGGGGAAGATGTGGTGAAAAGGAACGCTCCTTCATTGTTGGGAATGTAAACTAGTACAACCATTATGGAAATCAATATGGAGATTTCTCAAAGAACTGAAATTAGAAGTTCCAGACAACCCAGTGATCCTCTGCTAGGTATATTCTGTAAAGAGCTTAAGACATACTACAGCCATACCAATGTTTATAGCAGGACAACTTGTAATCCTGAAAGCAGCCTGTATACCCATCAACAGATAATTAGGTAAAGAAAATATGGTATCTATGTATAATGGAATACTACTCTGGTATAAAGAATGACAGATTTGAGACATGTGTAGGAAAATGGATGCACCTGGGAAATACAGTGTTGAATAAAATAAACCAGACACACAAGCTTAAATACCATATGGTATTTCATTTGAGTGAGGCAAAGTACAGACCACAAAGAGGATAATAAAGGATGAATAGAAGGGGACAAGGAGATGGATTGTTTGCAGTGGAGAAGTGGTTCAAGGGAAAAAGTGAGGGGTGAGGAGGAGGGAATGGGAAATAAGTAGAATAAAGATATGCCATGTACAGGAGCCTAATAACCTCAATTAAGGTAAACATATGCTATAATATGAGCTAAGATTAATAATATCAACAAGAATGAAAAATGGGATAGGGGAATTGGAGAAGGAAGGAGGGAAGAGGTGGGAATGGATTTGAAAAAACAAGCTGTATTATATACATGTGCCCACTCCCCAAGATGATTGTAAACTGCATGAATTGTAAACATGTACTAGTAAAAAGCAAGCAAAAACCCCTTCAGTCAAAAGCATTTTTTGTTAAATGGACATTTCAAAGAGCGTGTATTAATAACATATTTGTATGATGTTCTAGACTTTGTTCATGCATAATTGTATTTAACAGCTCCTTGGAAAAATATACCCTCACTTTGAAAATGAGAACGGTGAAATTCTAAATGTTAGGAAGTATTTCGAATGTTGGTTAAGCTGGGAAATGACTCAGTTTAGCTTCTGTATCACTACTAGGTTTCCCATCACAGGGATGTCAGATGTCACCTGGAAGTATCTGTGGGAGGACTTGGGGTTGTGAACGTACTTCCTTGTTCTTAGAATGTGGGAAAAGTAAAGGTGACTGCTGCCAGGTTGATAGTGTGTAATGTATTTCCTTGATCATTCTCCCTGTCCCCTGCCCTGTTGTTAGCCCAGGAAGGGCAAGCATCTAGCTTGGTGGAGCTGATCCACTGTGGGAACTGATTTTAGATCTCACATCCAAGGTGCTTCCCTCTTGCTCCCTGAATCTCCATTCTTCAGTAAGAAATTAGTCTCATCAAAAATATTACATTCAAAACCCACATTCTTCATTGTACAAATAGTCTTGCCTCTGAGAGAGATTCATTGTAATGTTTTTTCCTCTTGCTGTCTTATAGAAAGTGAACCTAGGGAATAGGTGCTGGGGCTCAGAAAATAGTACCCCAAAGTATGATGCTTCTGCCTGTTGAGTATTTTGAACTAAAGAACATTGGGAGGCTTCAGAACTGAGGTCTCTCTGATCTGTTTAATTTTTCTCCAAAGTGAACTTTAGAAACTAGAGCCCTTTCTCGCACAGTCTTAAAACTGGCATTATTCCTCTAACTTTTCCCCAATGGTTTACAGTAGGAGTTCTGACCAGAGAGTTGGGAAGGATAGAAGAATCTGAAGAATGAATGTGGCATGGGAAGCAGAGACTGCACATTTAGACAGCGTTCTCTGGAAATTGTGCTAAATGGAGAACACAAAAAGGGTAGTAATTAGGAGGGAGCTATGGATCAAGAAAAACTAGCATTTCTATAAGCTACTAGGGATGTAGGTCCTTGCTAACAAGGGTGCTGGTGGGGTGGGAGCAGCTGCATCAGAACTCAGGTGGACAGCCGCACTTTATAGAGACAGAGGTGTTTCTCCCACTGGAGCTAGAGGGAAGGCAAAAAGCAGGGGTGCAGTGTGGTGAGCTTGTACCTTAGTTGGTGGTAAGCTAAGAGAGCTTTTTGCTAATTGTTATTTTCTCAACTACATAAGAGGCGAGTTGCAGAGAAGAGGCGGTAGTATGATCAGGAAGAAAGAAACATGACATAATTGCTCAGGAAGTGACCCAGCAAAGTGACCAAGGAAGCACAGGAGGTTATCAGGTAGTGTGAGCCTGTTGTAGTGTGAAACTGAAGCCCATGCAAGCTGCTTAGCAAGTGTTCTCTGCAGCGCTCAGCCATGTGGCTCTGGGAAAGGAAGGTGAGGCGTGCACCCATAGGGATGCGGTTCACAGGGTAAGTACCCCAGAACACTGCAAAAGGGGACAAGCAGGGGATTGTGGGGGTATGCACAGAGATACGTATTTGTGGTTGGCAAATTATTTACCAAACAAATAATCTTTGTAAATCATCTTAGTAAAATATACATTTCTAGGCCTATAATATTTTTCTATATAAATATGTTTTAACCTCACAGTTTGAACTAGTCTTATATATGTTTTAATACCATAGCTTTAACCATTCATACTGCTATTTTGTTCAGGCTTATTTTCTAAAATCTTTTGATTTGGTTTTTGGAAAACCAACTATCTTTTCCCCCCTGAAACTAATGAGTGAGCAAGTAAGAGGTTCTGTAAGCAGAAGTAAAAACTGCAGACTTTATTATGATTGGACCCATGTTTGGAAATTCTGTGAATTGTGTTATGTCAGCATCCTGCTCACGGAATAGGCTATGTAAACAGTAGATGTTGGGAGGTTCTGTGAATGAGCAGCCTTCCTTCTCATTTACAGACTTAACCACTGCAGTTCTCCAGATTTCTAAATGTTTATTTCATAGTAAAGAGGGCTCTAAAAATACCAAGCCAGTTAAGTTTTTATTGTAGGTCATTTCATTTAAACTGCAGTGGGACATATACATTTTTAAAAGAATAAAAAAAATTGAAGGCAAGATTTTAAAGGAAACACTATAGAAATCTGTCTATAGTAATTTGTTTTGGTTGTGGATGTAAAACTGCAAAAAGAGGTGAGAATAGATTTGTTCCATCTTCTAAATTAGAGCGATTGGTATATTGAATTGATGTTCAGAGGTTTCAGTAGTATACCAGAATGTAAAAATAGTATGTGATCATATACAAACCAAGTTTTAAAGTAAAATTGTTTTGAACCAGACTTAAAATATCATTTGTAACATTTATTTATAATATTATTTTCAGAAAGTTATAAGGATACATCAGACTGTAAATATGAGGATCCAGAGTTAGATGAAAAAAGCATTAGGGTGAGTAGTGCTCAGAACAGGAGATGAGGGCCTGGGTGTCAGTCCAGGGAAGGAGTATTATTTAGGACAGTGATGGCAAACCTTTTAGAGAAGTGGTGGTGAACTATGGCATGCATGATGCAGTGGGCATGCGAAGCCCCATTGGTACATGAGCCAAGTAGCTCCAGCAGTGCCCCAGCAGCCAAGCATTCGGGTTTAATTGCAGTGTTGGCACTTTGTGATAAATAAGTGGGTTTTTGGGTTGCAGTTTGGGCACTCAGTTTCTAAGAGGTTTGCCATCACTGTTTTAGTGCTTTGAATAATACAAATAGCCTGCTGTGGCACATGTGCTATAGGGTCGCCACCTCTGAGTTAGGAGGTAGGGAATAGATATATAAATACTGGAGAAGAGGAAACTGCAAAAAGTAAAAGTCAATAGAAAACAAAAAGATAAACTATAGAGAAAATAGACCCAAACACAGTTGTTTCAGACTGCCATGTAGTAATCATATTAAGCACAATAAAGTTTGTTTCTTTATGAAGGTTTGAATGTATAGACAAGGATAATACAGACAAAGGAAAATCAATGTTTTGCCTTTCACTGGGCAGGAGTTTCTCTCTTCTAGGAACCCTTGACCTTCTCATGACTGGCTTTTGTTTATTCTTCTCAGAGGTAATGGTGGCTGTATGGTGTGGTGTTTGAGTGTGAAGTCTGGATTTAGAAGGCAGTGGCAAGGACCAAGGGATGTTTTTTATGGTGAGGGCTGCATCATATCCACTCAGCTGTGCACATCCTGAAGCCATGACATTAGAGATGCAACCTTGCCTTTATGGGGACTCCAGAAGGAGGACCCTAGGGAGAGAAAGTGAAGATCATATCTGATTTGGGAGAATGAGAAATGTCTCAATTCAGTATAAGCAATGGTTAATGAATGGTTTGTAGACAAGTGGAGTTATGCAACTGAATGTCTGAAAAATGTTTCTTCTGACTCCTTATAGGGCAGCTTCTAGACAGGGGCTTGTCTCAGAGAAACTGGGTCAACCTGGCACTGAGCCATGGAAACAAACGTTTATTTAGTTTATTTAGCACTTACTCCAGCTTGCTAACTGGGTGATCTGCCCACATGGTTTCTTTCAGTCCCTCTAACCTTGTTAGATATTTTTTTGTTTCAAAGAGAAAGAACTGAAGCTTGGAGACAGTGTTTTCTGCACTGAGCAGCAGAACTGCCAATGGGATCTATATGTGTCTGATTCCAAATCCTGGGATGTTTCCATTCAACTCAGCTCTCGAGCAGTCTCACTACACAGTTATGTAAGGCTTGTCTGCACTCCATTATATATTTGGACCAGAGGAAGCAATGGCTCCAGCCAAAGTGGGGAGGTCATAGGCAAACCTGGGCATACTCTCTGCTCCCTTCCCTAGGTTCTTTCTCCACCAATGCATGTCTTTAGATACTTAGTGTTTGGCTTGTAGCCAGGCATTAGGGTGCTGATCCTCAGACTACAGTGCCACAGATGGGTATGGTTCTGTTAGTGAAGCCCATTGTAAGGCTGCACCTCCTGAGTTTATGATTTGGTAGACTGGAGTGGATTTGAGGTAATGAGAGCTCAGAGGATTCACATTTGAGGTATCTGCACATTGCACCTGAGAAACACTGATTTAGTTGATTTCTTGGTTTCTCCCAGACCCCATCACACATTCCATATTTTATTGTGGTCACACATTCCATATTTGATTGTGATACCCTCACTATTAGATAACAGTGTGCAAGAGCAGGCACTGGTTATGATGCAGATGGAAGAGGTATACCTTTGACCACAATGATGAAGAGACAGAAGACATAAAGCCAGAGGTTACTTTGCTGTTAGGTTAGATCCCATCCTCATCTGAACTGAGACTTAAATCATAGTAGGTGCTGATGATCGAGTATGTGTTGTGAGCCTACAAACTCTGCTGCCTATTTTCCAGATGTGCCTTAATTTTTTAACAGTCCTATCAAGTCAGTTTTATTATTGACATTTTATAGAAGTGGAAACTGGAGAGGTTTGATACTTTTTAAAAAATTATCCTAGAATCATTAGCTAGAACTCTAAGTCTATTTAAAGCTTCATGACCTTTCTTTCTGTCTTACTTTTCTTTATTTTTTAATTACCCAAATTAGACTTTAATATAGTCTCATTTAAAAAAGTCAAACAATCCAACTTCATAGGCCTCCCATGCAGTGATCTCTGTTTTCAGTGGACTATAGATCTTTCTAGTCTGTTTTTGCCTTTATATATGGAAATAAGTTCATTTATACATAAATGGAATTATGTTGATATATTCTTCTGTAACTTACTTTCTTCACATAATAGTTGTACCTGTGGTTACTTCTATATCAGCCACACAAATCTTTTGTTGCTAATACTCATCTTCATGCTAGGGACAAGAATATTTAAAACAACAATCCAAATAATTTTTAAACACAATGTGTGTTAAATTAGAGCTTCTCAGCAGAGGTGATTTTGGTCCCAAGGGACTTAGGAATATCTGGAGGTATTTTTGTTGTCAGAACTTGGAGGGGGTGGGTGCTTGTGGCATCTAGGGGATAAAGGGTAGGGATGCCCCTTGCACAAAGAATAATCAGACCCAGAATGTGAATTTTGTCAAGATTGGCAAATCTGATTGATTTAAACTTACTCACTTGAATCTCATTCTCATAAGGGCTTGATAAATATGTAGTTTCTTAATACTAACCTTTACTTAAAAGAGTACTGAGTAATAATTTCATTTTCTTAAAAAAAGGTTGATTTCAAGCTTTCTAAGGAAAACCCAGTTATACTCTGGCTCCTTCCCTGGATTAAAATCATATTTGAAATACTTTTATGCATCTCAGAGCATGGTTTATGGGAGAGGGAAAATTATCAATAGCTACGTATTGAATCTTGCTTCCTAACCATATAATGAGGAAAAATGTTTCTCAGTGCATGTTGCATATAGTTTTTCTTCAGTATGAAATTGTTTTATTTAAGCTTAATTAAGTATGAATTCTATAAAATTGGAAATCATTTAACAGTTTATACTGGATGAAATCAAAGGAACTGATAATTGCAGTTCTGTTTGATTGGATCTGTTATGCCCTTAATAATTCCAAAAATAAGGACTGTTAACTTTTGGAAGCATGGTGTTGGATTCCAGGTTGGGAATTGGGCATTGTTTGTTTTCTGTGGCTTTGTTTAGATGAATTTATTCAACTAAAGGAACTTACAATGTCTTCATTCCTAAAAAACGTCCATCCAATTTATTCTTTGCTAAAGGAAACATTATCACAAATATTTGTGATGAAAATAATGTCTTTTCTCAAAATGATTTTAGAATAAATTAAACACACCAAGTTTTAGGAAAAATATTCTAAAAGTAAATCAGACCTTTAAGTTAGGATTTACTTCTTGATTTGGCTTATACATTGTTCTGGTATCATATGTGCTAGCTACACGTTGAAATATCTTCAAATTCTTGATTGGGTTCTTTTATCACTAGCAATGGATATGTATTATATCTCATAATTTGACAACAAATTATTCCTTACAAATTCAGATTTTTAAGGATATTGGATTTTAAAAGTTGTCAGTCAAACTATATCATAATGATATTAATTCCTTTCTGAGATATCTTTGTACTGTAGGTCGTACAGACCAACTGGGAGAAACATGAGCAATATCTGCATTGCTTTAATCCACTTTGTGTCTTAAACCTTCATTGTAGAGTGAGATGAGGGGTTTGTGGTCCCCCTACATGTGTGTGTAGACAGCATCTTGCTTGGTGTGGTTGTTTTTGAGCTGTATATAAATGGAGTTGGGCTATTTAATATGATTTTCTTCTTTCCCTTAGCACATGTTGTTTTGTGTAAATTTTAGGAAAGCTTATAAAGGTCTGCTAAAAGCCTTCTTTATGATTGCCATTGATACTGTATTGAGTCTGTATGCCAGAGAATTGACATTTTTGTGACACTAAATTTTTCTTGCCAAGACCATATGTTTTCCTTCATTTACACAGACCTGTAACATATGTCTTTTTTAAAAGTTTTATGCCACCATTGCTGATTTGTCATGTAGGACTGTGAAGGGCATTGCTGTCTCACTTTACTGTACAGAAGGCAACACATTTTTTTTTCATTGAAAAAACTTAGGTAACATGTCTGATTTCTAGATTCTCTTTGTTGGTAGGGGGAGATGATAATGTAAGGTTATGTTGTCAAGAAAATAAGCCAGTTTTCACTATGATACCCAGTTAGAAAACTATAAATCAATTGCAGGTGATTTAATTAATTTAGGAATTTTAATGTTAGTTAAATAAGCAATTCCAGTGTAATAACATTAATGTTTTACTGGATTACACAAAATGCCATGGAGTATAAAGAAGAAGCAATTTAGGACACAGGTATTTTATATGATGAAAGAACCATGTTGTAGTCAAAATGGAAGGATTTCTGGGTCCCTTTTCTGGACTGATGGACCACATACTTCTGTTAAAGGTTTGAGAAGATGGAAGATTAAACACATTGTAATATATCTAGGGGATAAAAATTTTTAAGGAGCCTACAGTGATTTAAAAATTGGATAGAACTGCCGGGTGTGGTGGTGCACTCCTGTAATCCCAGCACTTGGGGGCTGAGGCAGGAGGATTGCCATGAGTTCGAGGCCAGCTTGAGCTACATAGTGAATTCAAGGCCAGGCTGAACTACATAGACCCTGTCTCAGAAAAAAGGATAAAACTAAGAAAAGCTTTGTTTTACTAATCAGAGTTGCAGGAAAAAATATTTTCAGAATTTTCAGTTCCACATAATAACTTTTATGTAGATACAGCTGTGATGGATAAGGAATTTTTCCAGACCTCTTTCCACAAAAATGACACTTCCTTCTCCTGTCCATCCTGGATATTCTAAGTCTGTGGCATCATACAAGCTGCATGGCTCCAAAACATCCATATTGTTGTGTTGGGTGCTGGGTCAGTATTACTGATGTGGGTCAGTCTCTTTGAAATAAAAGTACACAGTTTTGTGTATGGTTTTGTTTTTCTTTTTTCTAGTGTTCTGTGGGTATGTCATGACCTGAAACTTAGGAAGGAAATTTTAATGTGTTCTCCTCTAAGGAGGTCACAAAGGAAACTTGTAGTGATTGCATTGTTCAATAGTTATGTAAAAGCAATCCATTCTAGTGAATTTGGTTAGCTAGTGTCTGCTGAATGACTGTTGTGTGAAATGTCTAGCGCTAGTTCACAGCTACTCTATGGAATATAAAAGTTGATAAGATAATCCCTTACATCTAGAGACACGAGCTCCTGGGTGGAACAAGGAAAGTGTGCTAGTGACAGCACTGCCAGGCTCTCTGAGAGAGATGCAGATCGAAGCCGTGGAGACTTCAGGGGGACAAGATCCTATCCATCTGTAACCTAGAACAGGCATCTTGGAGAAAGATGGGTTTTGAAAGATCGGTTAACTTTGACAACTAGAGATGGGAGGGAGATTCTATTTTATTCTGTTTTTTTCTTTTTAAAATATTTTACTTTTTATTAGTATATGCTCATGGTGTATAATAATTACATTTGTTTTGGAGAATTGGTGCATATATATATCACATCTTGATCCCCCTTCCTTTCCTCCTCTCTCTCCTTTCCCAGATCCCCTTCCACAGATCTGAAACGTCTTACCACCATGTTTCGTACCATCTCTTCTTTATTTTGCTTTTTAAATTATTTATATTTTGGGTTTCTCATGTAAGAAAAACTATGTAATATTTAACCTTCTGTGCTTGATTTATTTTTCTTAATATTATTGTTACCGGGTTTGGGGGTGCTGGATTCTCCTTCTAGAGGTGGTTTCTAGGTTATTTCTGTTCTGAGCAAAGAATTGGTCAAGACAAGCACAAACAGTAGAAGGTTTTACATTTATTAAAGGTAGGGGAAAAAACCAGTTGTGCACCATGAGTTTGGGTCAAGTAAAAGTAGGAAAAAAGTAATTTTGTAGGACGAGAGCAGGCTATTGTGAAGAAGCACAATAGCAAAAAGCTCAGTGACGACTGTCCTTTTTGTATCACCCACTCCTCAGGCTGGCATCAGGTCTAGGCCATTCTATCAAAAACCTGCTCGAGTTCTCATAAGAAGTCCACATGTAAGGGTTTGGGAACTATTCTATGCATATGTCCTGGGATTTCATAATTAACAGATCAGCCTTTTCCTCAGCCAGCTTTACCATGTCTCCTCCCTTATGATGGTCTCAAGATCCATCCATTTTCCTATGACTCAAATTCAGTTCTTCCTTATGGCCATGTAGTACTCCACTGTGTATATATACCACATTTTCTTTATGCATTCATCTGTTGATGGGCAACCTGGGCTTCTTCCATGATGTAGCTATAGTGAATTATTCTGCTATAAACATGGGAATGCATATATCACTGTAATATGATGACTTCAACTCTTTCAAGAAGACACCTAGGAGAAGTATAGCTGGGCAAATGGAATTTCTATTTTTAGTTTTTTGAGGAATCTCCATATTGATTTCCGTAGTTGTCGTACTAGTTTACATTCCCACAGCAATGTAGAAGGGTTCCTTTTTCCCTACATCCTTGCAAACATTTGTTATTTCTGAAGTTCTTGGTTATAGCCATGCTTATTGGAGTAAGATGGAACGTCAGTGTTCTTTTGACTTACATTTCCTTAATGGCCAAAGATGTTGAGCATTTTTTCATGTACATTAGCCATGGGAAAGAAATGATAAAGAGATTAGGAGGGGTTGAGTGACTTTGGTGACCAGTAGAAAATCTGACTTGACCAAATCAGAAGAAAGGCTGGAAAGTAAGTTTGTCTAGGTAGGTAGAGGCCATGTGGGAGCAGGCTGTGCTTAGGAACCATGTGAAAGCCTGGAGCAGTCAGGCCAACAGGAGCGTTTCCGTGATGGCCCCCTTTCCACCTCCCTGCCCTGCTTTCTCCCTAGTCCTGTTTGCCTCTGTCTCTCTTAGCTCATATCCCTCATGCACTCTCTCTACTTCCCCAGCTGTCAGAGTCAGCTCAGATGCCATCATTCTGGGAGCACTCCAAACACCACCAGTTAGAACTCATACCTCCCTCCTCTGCTCCCACAGTGATTGTCTTACCCTTCATTATAGCACTTAGTGCATGGGTCTCATGTTATGGCTGCTCTCATCTCTATCGCCTTTCAGCAGATTGTTGGGGCTTCTCTTTCCATCAGCCCCCAGTCATACTTAAGATATGTTTGTTGAATGAATAAAGGGATCCTTATTTACAAACAAGGTTTTTTTGTTTGGGGTATATTATGTGTAAAGATTCATGTGGAATACAGAGCGAAGTAGTGGAAATTCTAAAAGACTTTATTTATCAGATGAAGAAATTGCTTAGAGAAGCATAAAATGTGTCCTCTGTCTCAGTTCAAGAGAATTGACCACAGTTTGGCTGTCCTAGCCCTTTGCCTGAGCAGAACCCATGGCTCTTCTTCCACATCCTAACTCTATGCCAAACCACAGCCTGCTTGCTCCAACTTTCCTAACGTGACTGTGAATGTTCTGTCTGTCACAAGATGGAACAGATGCAACGAGGCAAGGACCAACGGGAGCACCTGAAAACAGGGCAGTGGATCTCTCCCAATTTAGTTGAAACTTCTTACGGACATTCACCTTCATGGTGTGAGCATGTTCAATGGCTTTCCAACATCAGCAGAGCTTCTTTGTTCTTAAAACTCCTACATGAATTGACATTGGACTTTAAAATTATTTCACATGAAACCATATTGGTTCTTCCACCTTCCACCCTTGAAGGAGTTTAGATCACAAGTCAGGGGCATTTAATTGCACTTTTTCCCCCCTAATGTCAGAACCTGTTTCTTTATAGCCACACCCTTTTTATAAATACTAATTTGTGTATTTAGAAATGAAGTTCTTCATTGATAAAATGTGGGGCTACAGTAGAGGATCTCCAAGATCAGCCTGCCGGCATTTCAAAAAGAATCTATTCTTTTTTTTTTAATTTTATTTTATTGGTACATTTTAGGTATACAGTATAATGACATTCATCATTGGAAATTTGCACCTTTACATAATCTCTCTTGGTTCCTATTTTTTCCTCTTCTGCCCTCCCTTCAACCCCTCCATCCCTCCTTATTTACAAAGACTTTGTTTCCATTTTTTCATTTTCTCATATTAATTCCATTCCCTTCTTTCCTTTCCCCTACCCCTCCCACTTCCCCTTCCCTTTTGCCCCTTTACTTCCTATTTCACATTATCTATTATACCAAAAAGAATCTATTCTTATATTCCTGTAGCAATTTGTTTTTGTCCAGGCCAATGTCTCATCCATAATGGTTTTGTGTTTAGACTATTTGCCACTAGGTGGCAGTACAAAAAGGTTATTCTTAGGGAAAAATGCTTAATCTTTTCTTTGTTTTTGTTTTTGAGACAGGATCTATATAGTGCAGACCATCTTTGAAATCCCTATGTAGCCCAGGCTAGCCTGAAACCTGCAATCCCCCTGCCTCAGCTTCTCAAGTACTGGGCTTTTAGGCATGGACCACCATGCCCAGCTGCTTAATCATCTTTTTGTGGTGCTGCAGATTAAATCCAGGACTCACACATGCTAGTCAAATGTGCTACCACTGAGCTACATCCCCAGCTCAGCTTAATAAATTTTTAAGTTACTTTAAAAGAGAGATTCAGGGGACTAAAGTTTGGGGTGTCTGTTTTAAAGGCTTATAACTGTAGGCAGTCTCAATGTATGTATTATTTCTAGGATTTATATTTCTTTTTATTTAGGCATAAAATTCTTGTGGACTTCCAAGCCAGGTGTAGTGGTGCATACCTGTAATCCCAGCACTGGCGAGGCTGAGGCAGGAGAATCTCCAAGAGTTCAAGGCTAGCCTGGGCTATATGGTGAGTTAAGGCCAGCCTAAATTACATAGTGAGATCCTGTCTCAAAAAAAAAAAACTCTTGTGGCCTTCCGTAGCAATTCATGTTGGGTATTCATGGAAAAAACAGACATAATTTAGATCATGTAATTTTATTTTACAAAATATTTTTATGATAATATGAGATTGTGGTAATTGTAGAAGCTCTACAAATCAGATCATTTAAAGAAGAAACTTTATCACTCCCAGGAATAACCTGTGTCATCTATTTGTTAAATTTCTTTCCAGTATTTTTTTATACATACAAAATTAAAATCACATTAAATATTCAGTTTTATACCTTTCTTTTCAAATTGTTACACTGTCTTATCCTATATCATTAATTGTCTTTTTACAACATGGTTTTACTGTTGTATAAACCATGATAAATCCAAACAATCTATTATTACTGGGTACTTGGTTGCTTTTAGTTTTTTTACTGTTATAAATAATACTACTGTGAACCTACATCTTTCTTTAGGATATATTCTTAGGAACTGAGGTATTGAGCAAAACGATAAGAATAGTAATGTTTGGCTACTGTCTTGGTTTTATGCTGCTATAATAGAATACTTGAGAGCAGGTGATTTATTTCTTACTGTTCTGGAAGCTGGGAAGTCTGAAATCTTGAAGCCCACATCAGATGAGGGATAGCTGGGTTGCTTCCCCCTCCCCCCTCCTCTGCTCTCCTCCCCTCCCCTCATTTTCCCTCCCTTGCATGGGATATTGAACCCAGGGCCTTCATGCTGAGCTCCATCTCCAGCTCTTTTTTTTGAGACAGGGTCTTGCTAAAGTGGGGCAGGGAACTATCTTTCTCATTTGATTTTATGTGTATGTGTGTGCACATGCATGCGTGTGTGTGTGTGTGTGTTGCTAGTGACTGAACTCATATAGCAGTTCCTTTTTAAAAATCAGTTTGTAACTATATCACTTTGGTACTACTAACCAGGAGACATCTACCAATTGTTTTAGTAGTTCCACCCTAATCCGTAGTTTCACTTTTCACCCTTTTGGTTATCTGTGGCCAACTGTGGCCCAGAAATTTTAAGTGGAAAATTCTAGAAGCAATTCATATTTTAAAGTTTGTGCCATCGTGAGTAGTATGATAAACTCTAATTCCTTCTGGGGCCTTGAATTATCCCTTTGTCCATCTCATTGTAGCCACCAACCACCTGCTAGTCACTTTCAAGATGTTTTGAAGAAGTTTACCAGGTCAACTGTCTTAGTATGGTGTTGCTTGTGTTCAGAAAACCTTTATTTTACTTCCTAATGGCCACAAAACACAAGGATAGCTATGCTGGCAATTTCATTACAGAATAGTGTTAAAGTTGTTCTATTTTATTATTAATTATTGTCAATTTTTGCTGTGCCTAATTTAGAAATTGAACTTTATCATAGGTATATATGTATAGGAAAAAACACAGAATATATAGGATTTATTGCTATCTGTAGTTTCAGGTATCCACTGATTGTTTTGGAATGACCCTTGTAGATAAAAAGAAATTATTGTATTTCACTTTTTTGGAGACTTTTAAAATCAGCTTGTGCAAATGCAGGCGTCAGAAATAGTAGCTGGGTAACTGTAGCTATTTTGAACATTACTCAGGAATTATTTATAGTCCTTAACTGTACTCTCTGAGAATATTGGATGCCTAGATTTCTTTGTTTTTAGACTTTTATTGGCTCAGCTGCTGAAAGAGTTCATGCAGTGTGGGGAAGTCATCCTCCATGTGCTGGTCCATGGTCCAGGGTGAGAGTGCACCAGGAAGGTAGCAGTTTAGGGGAAAGCCTAGCCCTTGTGCTTAAGAATCACAGTCTTAACTGTCGTAACTGTTACCTACCACCGTGAAACTGTTTTCTTCTGTTGTGTACAAGGGCTCTAAAGTACCTGTGCTTCAATGTTTTAAAGGCCAATCATGTGAAGTGCAGCAGTAATAACTACTTGTTTATGGGTGGCTTGGTTGCATTTGCTTAATGGAATTTGATTAAAAACTGAACTTGGGGTTTTTAGTGAGATGCCATACTTAAGAGAATTTAGCCTAGTGCCTCATACATATTAAGCACTCAGTAAATTATAGCTGTCATTTAAGCAGGTAAAGACAAGAAACTGGGCCCTCCTGGGTCCGAAGTATACTAGTGAGGGAAGCCAACTAAGTGGCAGGAAGAGGAGAACTACAAAGATTCAGGGCCAGGCTTCTTGACTTTGGGAAAGTGTTTGAGCTTCACGAGTAATAGTGATTGGGTGCCGTCAGAATCACAAACTGAGATTGATCTGATTTGCATGGTTAAAAACTAACCTAGCTGTCTTGCAGCGTGGATACAGGGTGGTTCCATATAAGGTCTGGTCACAGAATAGATGCCATTCCTGGGCAAGCTACTTGAACTCTGTCTCAGTTTCCTCATCTTCAGTAGGATTCTCAACCCATAGACTGTGAGGATTAAGTAAAGCACTGTGTATAAAGCACTTGGAATAGTGCCTACTACATAGGAAATGCTTTAAGTGTTTGTTGAATAGAATGCAAGAGTCTGGTGGCAGAAGATGGAACACCTCCAGTACTGCCCTCCCTTCACCTAGCATAAGATTGCCCTCTGTGAAAAACCCAGACTGACCCAGACCCTGAGCCTGCCTGGGGTCCAGCCAAACCCACCTGGCCCCTCTTTCTCCTGCCTGGGGCTGCCTTGGACACCTCCCCATGGATTGGGATGGCTGGCCAGGTCTGGCTGGGCTTCCCCTTGGCCAGACACCTCCATGGCACCCCAGTTTGAAGAGCGGCCCCAAGTTGACCACTGTTGCCATTAATTAATATGAAATAAACAACAGCTAATTGCAGGCACCATGACACCTGCCTATAGTCCTAGCTACTCAGGAGGCTGAAACAGGAGAATTACTTGAACCCTGGAATTTGAGACAGCCTGGGCAACATACCTCTAGACTCAATCTCAAAAAAAAAAAAAAAAATTAAATGACCCACTGTGAATATACTAAAAAACCCCACTGAATTATACACTTAAAAAGAGTTGAATTTTATGGCATGTAAATTATACCTCAGTAAAATTATTTTTTAAAATATTTCTGACTAAAACACTTAACAAATCTTTATTTATAAAAGTAATCACACATATGGGAAACTGAAAAATGTACTAAAGTAGAAAGAAGGAAAAATATTTGTGTGTATATCCTCAATTTAGCACCACCATAGAGATTTAACATGTGGGGATCATTTCTTCCACCATTTTTACATTCCCATGTATAGATTACTTTATATTGATGAGAATACTTCTGGTTATGGAATTTTACATCTTCTTTTCTTTATTTAATAGTATACCCATTTAAAATGCTGTCGTAAATTCTTTATAAACATGTTAATGGCTTACAATGAGCCATTGTATAAGGGTATTCTAAATTAATCATCCCCTCTTTTCAGACATTTTTTACAATGAGATGAACACTATAAGGAATACCTTTGAGTATAATCCTTATTGTCATATTTGGATTTATTTCCTTTAATGTATGCTAGGTACATCAAAGATTCTAAATACTTTTAAGATATTTTATACATATTTTCAAGTTGCATTGCACAAAAGGCAAGGCCTCTGTCAGCCTACAAGGAGTCCCTGTTCAGGTGGCAAGCATCTCGACAAGTGTAGCCCTGGGTGTCCAAGCTTGGGGATAGAATCCACCTGTTCACATTCTGTGGGTGCCTTGAGGCAGTGGACAGCCATGCCCTGAATGGAAATCCCCATTTACATTTCTCTACTAGCAAACAGGGAATACTTTCTATAAATTTTAATGAATGGGGGCTGGGGATTTAGCTCCGTGGCACTGTGCCTGCCTCGCAAGTACAAGGTCCTGACAGGTTTGATACCCGGTACAAAAAAAAATTTTTTTTTTAATGAATAGCGTAAGATGAGAATTTAACCTTCTTTTGTTTCAAATAGTCAGTTTTCCAAACACCATATTTTGGATAATCTTTCCTTTCCCTACTGATTTGTGGTATTCTTTATCATGTATTAAATTCTCATATCTACTCTGATAAAAATATTTTGCTAAGTTTTAAAACAATCTTATTCTTTTTTTATTCATTAAGTGTATAGGTACATTTTAGGTATACAATATGATCACATTCATCATTGGGAATTTGTACCTGTACATGATGTATCTTGGTTCTTTTTTTTTTTTCCCCACTCCCCTGCCCTCCCTTCAACCCCTCCACCCCTCCCTGTTTAAAAAGACTTTGTTTCAGGTCTTTGCAAATAGGGAAGGGTGGAGGAGGTGAAGGGAGGGCAAGGGAAGGGGAAAAAAAATAAGAACCAAGATACTCATGTAATGGTACAAGATCCCAATGATGAATGTAACTGTATTTTATACCGAAAATGTACCAATAAACTTAATGGACGAGGGAAGACTTTGTTTCCATTTTTTCCTTTTCTCATATTTTTTTCTTTCCCTTCTTTCCTTTCCCCTACCCCTCCCTCTTCCCCTTCCCCTTCCCTTTCCCCTTTGGACCTTTTCTTCCTATTTCACATTATCTGTTCTTAATATAGTTAAGCACTATTTGTTCATTAGATATATTTTTGTTTCACTGCTCACATTTGCTTAAATTTATTTATTTTTAATGTACTAATTTTAACACTAAGTTATTTCTTCTTTGCATTTTGAATCAAAGTAGATGACAAAGGTGGATTACTGGTTTCATAGAGACCATCCCATTTACAAATGACTCAGATTCTAGATACAGTATATAACGAACAGTTTCATTCACTTTAAGACATTAACCATTCCTTTTTGCTTACATTTTTAGGGCTTGTTGTCTCATATACTTTCTACATTCAGATTTGATATAAAAGAAATTGGTCTTTTCAGTCAAGGTCTTGGATATGAGCCTGTAGATTACTACCCTGCTTTGCTTAAAAATGTGAGTATATTAAATGTATTAGTAGTGAAATTTTCATTGTTGAATGTACCATCAGCCAAAGGATAAATGGAAACACTTCACTCCTCCAGGGGAATTGTTTAACTTTTCTTTGTTTATCTTTTCTTACCTTGGTCAGACTCATGGCCGTGTAGGGAAGAATTGAGAAATGGAAGGTTATGAGAAAGAACAAGGAAACCAGGAAAGGTTTTAGTCAACCTCTCTTTCTTATAACACATCTCACTTCCTTATTTAAAGATTTGGGAGACAAGAGAATTTCTAAACTAGGAACATAGTCTTGCACTGCTGGACACATCTTGTATTTAAAATACACTTGTTGCAATTTATGTTAAAATATGGCAGAAAATTCAATAAACAACCTTGAAAATAGTATTATATATTTACATCTTAGTATTTAAGCTATGATTACTTCTGCCTATAATTTTAGCCAAATTCAAGAAATTTTAATTTATTATCTTGCCATAACTTCTAAAAAAATGTTATGAGATTTTTAATGTGTGTTAGCCGTTTTGGTTGTATGGAAGTATTACACATGAAAAGCATTTTAAAAATAAATTTAAAAAGAAACAATAAGCTAACTGCATTTTTAACTCTATATGGATTTGGTTTTAATTCTTAGGAAATTAATGATCTGTCTATTGTTCATTCCCTATGTAGGAATGCAGAAAATAAACAAACATGAAGTCTACCTTATTAGTAAATGTGACTTGGCACTGCTCTCTTTTCACTCTAACAAAATAAAACGTAAGGAGAAGGTGGGAGAGAGGAATCTCAACAGAAATATCACTCACACCAAGAAAAATAGAACTGATGTAATCCTGTTTGCAGCTCAAGTTAACGTGCAACTGATTTTGTTTCACAGGTGGTTTTATCATTAGTGTCCAAACTGAGAGAGAGTCATCTTAATGGATTTAACACTCAAAGGCGGTAGGTGTTAAACTAAACATCCCTCTTTTCCAGTTTCAAAATGTATCAGCTCAGTTATGAGAAAAATGCTCTGATTCATAGGAAATGCATGTTTATAGGTATGGTTATATTCTTTGTGGAGAGATTATTTTAGTGGGATACATGTCAAATTGATGGGTTTTTGCAAACTTTCTTTTTAGTCACTATTTTCTCAATTCTCGTAAGGCAATAAGCAAATCATGCAACATCTTTTGTGTACCCATTAAGCTAAAGGCTCTTATATATACAGTAAGGAATACAAAAGAAAAGGACCACTGTGGCTCATCTTGGAATTCCTTAGTGTGTAAGAGAAGAATATGTACAGATGCAAATGTGTGCTCCCATTCTGCCTGCTCCCTACCACTGTGTGTGTGTGCATGTGTGTGCGTGCACGTGCACACATAGGATATCTACAAGGCAACAGTTATTTGATGTGTGCATATAATCTATTTTAAGAAACATTAATAGGGCCAGGGATTTAGCTCAATGGTTCCGCCACCTGCCTCGCAAGCACAAGGACCCGAGTTCAATCCCCCGTACCAAAAAAAAAAAAGAAACATAATGTTCCAAACTCTAAACTAAACAAATCCAATAGATTCAGACAAAGTAAAAGGCAATTAATCACATTACAAATGTTTCTTCACTCTGTAAAAGTATTCAGAGTTGTTTTCATTGGTGAGCATTTCATTTTTAACAAATCATTAACCAAGGGAATCTGGTGACTGAAAACTTTTTCTGAATTTTCTTGAAACTATTGCTAATTAAAGCTGTATCAGAAATAGTCTTTGGAAGCCAAGCATGGAGACACATGCCCCACTTGGGAGGCCAAGGCAGGAGAATTGCCATGAGTTCAAGGCTAGCCTGGGCTACATAATGAGTTCAAGGCCAACCCGGACTACATAGCAAGACCTTGTCTCAAAAAAACAAAACAAAAGGTCTTTGCCCTCTCAGCTTTAGGAATTGCACCTAATCCTTACAGTAAACTATAAAATTCTTATAAGAAAACATTGGGAAAAATTCTCTTGACATTGTATTTAGTAATAACTTTTTAGAAATGCCACAGAGAAAAATAGATAAGTCGGTATTAAAATTAGGGACTTTCGGGCTAGGAATTTATGTAGCTCATTGGTAAAGCACTTACCTAGCATGTGTGAGACTCTACGTTCAATCCCTAGTACCACACTCTAAAAAAGGGATATAGGACTTGAGTAGATATTCCTCCGAAGAAGATACACAATTGGCTAATAAGCACACAAGATGCTGGTCACCTCTAATTGTTAGGGAAATGTAATTCAGAATCACAATGAAATTCCACTTTATACCCATAGGATGAGTATAGTAACAGTTTTAAAAAAGAAATGGAAAAGTAAGTGTACGGATGCAAAGAAATTGGAAAATATAAAATGGTGGAGGCACTGTGAAAAAGAGTTTGACATTCCCTCCAAAATATTAAACATGGACTTACTGTGTGACTCAGAAAACCCACTGCTATAGGTATTTACATCCAAAAGAACTGAAACCAAGAACTTGAGCAGGTATCTGTATGCCAGTGTTCATTAGTGACAGTAACTAAAAGGTAGAAACAACCCAAGTATCTTATCAACAGATGAATGGATAAAAATGTATTATATACATACAGTAGAATACTATGCAGCTATAAAAAAGAATACAATTTTTTATATGTAAAAATATAGGTACGCCTTGAAAGCATCATTCAAGCTTAGTGAAATAAGCCAGACACAAAAGATAAATGGTTTAAGTCCTAGAATAGGTACATTCATAGAGGCAGAAAACAGACTAGAGATTATTAGGAGCTACAAAAGGAAGAAAAAAGTGAAGTTTTTAAAATGTGTTCTGTGTTTATATTAGGGACAATTAAAACTTTTGAGTATAGATGGTAGTAATGAGAAGACAGCACATGAATTAATGTCAGTGCATTGTTACCACTTACAAATGTCTATATAACTATTATGTTTTAATGCATTAAAAAAATAAGAAATCAAATGTGATAACCACCCTGCATATTCTCTCATGACTAAAATTTAAAACACATTAGTGTGTGTTGAAGAAGATGTGTATTTTCTTACATACTGCTTTTGAGAATGTAAGGTAAAACAACCACTTTGGTAAACAGTTCATTTTAGAGTTAACCAAACACTTGCCATGTGTCTTAGTTACTTTTCTGTCCTTGCTGAGACAAAATACCTGACACTAAAAGTTAAAGGGAGAAAGGTTTATTTGACTTACAATTTATAGAGGTTTAAGTCCATAATTGGCTGGCTCCAAGGCAGGGTGGCAGAGGAGCCTTCCTTCACAGTAGAAGACAACAAAGGCAGCAAGAGAATGGGAAAGACCCTCAACAGGGTCTTTCTGCCCCTTTTATCTTATGCAGATCACTTAGGGCAGGTAGCACTCACACCCTCAATCCTAGTGTCCTTGAGCCTAGCATTGCACCATGAATCAATTCCAGAAAAAGCTCCACCTATGACTGCATGAGGCTTTGAGGGGACATCAAGACACAAGCCATCACACCATTCAACTCACCAGTTCCTCTATTGAGTACTCATAACAAATAAAGTACTCACTAAGTACTAGTTTGGACAGGAGACTGGCATACTTTGGGTGCCTGGAGTCATGAAGAACAAGAGAACTCGGCAGCCTGTTACAGCACCAGAGAACCAAGAGTACCTCAGACAGACACGAGAGGGAGCAAAAAGATTATAAGCCCTTGAAAAGTAAAACAGTAAAGTTCTCCAAATGAAAAACTACATTCACAAGCCCAGAGAAAACATTCCTGGAAAAGACCCGAAGGATTCCAAGTCTCTAGCTGGGGTGATTGGTGAAGGTCTTCTTTTGTATGCATCCAATCTGGAAAGACTAGAAGTGATTAGGTTTTTTTTCTTTTTTTCATAATGCATGAAAGCATAAAAATAATACACACAAAGAAAAAGGGAGTCGTGACTTTATCAAGGGATTAAAATAAATCCCCAAGAGCAACAACAGGTCTATGAATTACCTGACAAATGATTCAAAATATTACCTTATAGAATCTCACTACAAGAGAACACAAATAAACAACTAAGTGAAATCAGGAAAATGGACACTGAAAAATACAATAATTTGAGCCAGGCCTGGTAGCTTGGAGGCTGAGGCAGGAAGGCTGCAAATTCAGGCCAGCCTGGACAACTTTTGAGATTTAGCAAGAGACTATAAATCAACCAGTTGATCAATCCAATCAAATCTGGGGGTGTAGCTCAGTGTAAAGGCCCTTGGTTCAGTGCCCAGAACTATAAAAAAAAAAAGAAAAATTTATTAGAGGAGTTCCATAGCAGATTTGATCAAGCAGAGACAAGAAAGAAAAGTAAAACATTTTAAATTATCAAGTCAGAGGAGGTCCTGGGAAGTATGTCCCCTGTCCGGAGCTGCTGCTGCTGCTACCCACCAGAGTCCCATGCTAGACAAAGGAGTACCCAGGAACTTCCATGCTTCATCACCAGCTGATGCCAGTGCCCACCTTGCTTTGCACTAGTGCTAGGAGGACCCAGGAACTGTAGACCCAGGCATCTGGGTTCTCCACAGCACAGGGCAATAGAATTGACAGCTAACAGACCAACCTGATCAAAGAGACCAACACCCAAGGTGAGAGTTTTGCATCAGGACTGAAGTAATACATTTTCCACAGAGACCTGGTGAGAGATAGGCTTAGAGAGGGTGAAAGCTAAGTAGGAATAACTTGGGATCCCCTGGGGGGCCTGGGCTTAGACCAGGAAGATCACAGGGCCTGTATTCTGTTGTGGGAGGCCAGGTTTGGTGGGAATGGTCATCAGAGAGGGCAGTCCTAAAGAAGGCATATAGACTAGTGATATGTTTGAGCTCTGGCACTGCTGCCAACATCCAGCAGAAATCATTGCTCTGAATTACTATAGGTCAATATAAGGAGGGACTAATTATCTTCACTAAAATCAGAGTCATCTTTATTTTAGTAGAGGGCTGTTTAGGAGTGGTTCCTAGGGTTTGTCACTATCCAATTGACATTTGATGCAATTGCTGCTGTGAATTTACTACCGTAGAAAAGGTAACATATAGCAGTTGTTTTTCTCTCTATGTCAATACTTGGGTTGTCAGGGTTGGGCTGGGATCATAAACAATACTGTGGCTCACTCCTGAAAAATGGAGCACTGGGCCAAAGAATTTACAAACCCCAGCACACACACACACACACACACACACACAAACCAGAAAAAGGGAAGACAACAAAATGTCTCCCAAAACTCTCAACTCCCTCCAAATCAGTACAGGAAGCATTGAGGGGAAAAAGTCATAAGTTACATAACAGATAGGTCTGAAAGGGTACCAATGGAGGTAAAAGTTCTATAAGGTGCTTGGCAAATTTAAAGAAGATATAACTAATCACATAATGATAGTAATGAAACAAATGATCAGTGAGTCTAAAGAAGACACTAATAAACAGCTAGTGGAGCTAAAGAAAGAGATGCAAAACATGAATGCCCAGCATAAAAAAGAATGGCAGTCCATAAGAAAGTTCCAAACAGAAATCCAGGACATTGAAAGTATGGGTAGCAGAAGTGGCCACTGCGAAGACAGTGTCAAACCTAGAGGTCAGGGCTGTGATCAATGATCAGTTAGTGAGAGATACCTTAAAAACAACAAAGGAACATGAAAAATGGACTCAACAGCTAGCTCCTAGATGACTCAAAGAGGACTAATAATTGGAATTAGTGAAAAAGCAGAAAACACGCAGGGTGTAAAAACCTATTTACGCTTTTTAAAAAATATAAAGAATCTATGAATCAAAGAGCTGGTTCTGTTCTGTTTTGTTTTGTTTTGTTTTGTGACGGGGTTTTGCTATGTAGTTCAAACTGGCCTTGAACTCACTATGTAGCCCAGGCTGGCCTCGAACTCAAGGTGATCCTTCTCCTTTAGCCTTCTGAATGCTAGGATGATAGCCAGGTGTACCATACCTGGCAAGAACTAATTCTTTGAAAAAATAAAAGGAAAGACACAAATTAATGCAGTTACAAATAAAAAAGGTGAAATCACAGTGGACACTGCTGAAATCCAGAAAATGATCAGCAACTATTTCACAAACATGTATGCCAAACAACTGGAGAACTCAGAAGAAGTGGAGAATCCTAAATACAAATTAATTGCCTAAACTGAACCAAGACTTAAAAATCTTGAACAATACAATAATAGACAATGAAATTGAAGCAGTAATTTAAAAAAATATGAACTAAGAAAAACCCAGGACCTGATGGAGTCACAGCTGAATTTTACAAGAACTTCAGGGAAGATTTAACACCAGTTCCTGAAACTTTTTAATGAAATTGAGAGGAAAGGAATACTTCCAAAATCATCCTTAAAAGCTAACATTATGTTGATCCCAAAATCAGACAAGGATCCAACTGAAAAAGAGAACTGTAGGCCAATTTCTCTAATGAACATAGATGCAAAAATCCTTAACTAGATACTGGCAAAAAGAATGCAACAAATCATCAAAAAGATCATACGCCATGACCAAGTAGGCTTCATCCCAGGGATGCAAGGATGGCTCATCACATGCAAATCAATAAATGTAATTCATCACATAAAAGCAAGGGCAAAAAAAAAAAATCACCTGATCATCTCAATAGATGCAGAAAAAGCCTTTTTTTCTTTAGAGGGTACAAAATAATTATACAAGAACTAGCTTTGTTTCTGTGCACAATAAACAGTTCCAGAAGAAAAATTTAAAATATAATTCCACTTCGAATAGTATTAAAAAGAATAACATAAGAATAACACATTCAGGGAGCAAAAGTCTTCCATACTGAAAGCAACCAAACATTACTGAAAAAGATGAAAGAAGACACAAACAAGTAGACATCCTGTGTTTATGACTAGAGATTTAGTATTTGTAAATGTCCATAATACCTAAAACCATCTATAGATGCAATGTAATTTCTATCAAAATGCCATGACTTTTTTTGTAGGAAAGAAAAAAAATCTTAAAATTCAGTACCCCTGATAAAAAAAAGTCTTGAGGAAGAAAAATAAAGATGGTGACCTTCCACTGCCTTCTAGGAAAAAAACAAAGTTACAGTAATCAAAACAAATGTGAAGCTGGCACAAAGGCAGACACATCACAGAATAGAGAACCAGCAGGAAACCTTCATGCGTATGACAAAAATGAATTCTAACAAGAGTACCATAGCTGCAAGTTGAGGAAAGGATAGCCTCTTCAATAAAAGAGAGAAAACAGTTATTTCCATTTGCAAAAGAATTAAGTTAGACCCTTACCTTATACCATATACAAAAATTGAAGACTGTAAAACCCTAGACTAAGAAAACAGGGAAAGCTTTGTAACTGGATTTGGCAGTGATTTCCTGGATATAACATGAGAAGTATGGGGAAGAAAAGCAAGAATAGATAAATGGTACTACATGAAATTTGAAAGTACAGAGCAAAGGAAATAGTTCCCAGATTGAGTGGAAGCCTATGTATGGAATGGGAAAAATACTTGCAAACCATCACTCTGAGTAGAAAGTACAGAGAATTCCTACAACTCAACAATAAAAAAAAATCTGATTAAAAATAGGCAAAGAACTTGAATAGATTTTTTTCAAATAATATACACATATGACTAACAAGCATATACAGAGATGCCCAACATCACTGGTCATCAGAAAAGTGCAAATCAGAAACACAAAAGATATCACTTCATACCCATTAGGTTGGCCTCTACTAAGGGAGAAAGGGAGGGAAGGGGAAAGAAATAACTGTTGGTGAGAATGTGGAGAAACTTGAAGCATTGTTCATTGTTCACAGAAAACAGTATAGATGTTCCTTTAAAATTAAAAATAGAATTACCATGATTTGGCAATCCCGCTTCTGTGTATATATCCAAAAGAATTGAAAACAGGTTCTTTGAAAGATACATCCATGTTTACCATTATTTGCATGAGACAACAGGTGGAAGCAACCTATATGCCCATAAGTGGATGAATTCAGAAAGGAAACATGTTATATAGATACAATTGAATATTATTTATCCCTGAAAAGGGAAATCTTGTCATATACCAAGTCATCCAAAGAGACAAATGCTGCATGTTTCCAATTGTGCAAAGTATCAAAAGAAGACCCTTAGAAAACAGAGTGGCAGTTGCCAGCAGCTGAGAGAAAGAGAAGGGGGCTCTTCCATGAGTATAGAGTTTCATTTTTGTAAAATGGGAAAGTTGTAGAGATCTGCAACAAAGACATATGTTTAACATAGCAGTAGTGTATACTTCACAAATGGTTAAGATGATAAATTTTATATTGGCTACAATTTCCATTCTCAGAGGTAACTGTCATTATTATGTAATGCAGACATATACTTTAAAACAAAAGTAAAAAGACAAACAAAAAACCACATTGGAAGGGCCGGGGACGTAGCTCAGTGGTTTCACTGCCTGCTGCGCAAGCGCAAGGACCCGAGTTCAATCCCCGGTACCAAAAAAACCCAAAAAAACCCACATTGGAATACCCTTGAATGGTAACTTGTTAAATTAGGGAAAGAAAGCTAAGTAAAACAATTTAAACTAGCCACTGGAAAAATATCTCTCAACAAAGGATTTTTCCTTTGTTTCAGGAAAGTATAAACTGTGACATTAATGAGACATCTATTAGGTTATGAAAAACTTTTTGGAGAAAGGGCTTGTGCCTATTTACTTATGTCCCCAACAGCTGAGAGGTTCCATAAGCATTTCTTACAGATTACCTCTGATAGGTATAGGGAAGATCAGGATTTGGTATTATTTGGGGTTGCTAATAAATTGTTTTCTAGGCAGCAGAGCATAGGGTTGATAGCCACTTGGTGCTTGCTTTTCCTCCCTCCTTCCTGTTAGGAACAGGACATTGCTCTTGTCCCTTGTTTGGAGACAGTGGATAGGAAGGAAGAGTTTATGAAGGTCTAGCGGGCTCCTGTTATTATTGCAGTGGTCCAACAGATTGTCTTATTGGTGCCATATACATGCTTTCTCCAAGCAACTCTTAGCTTTTATAGTATGTCTTGTAAGCTTTTGGGGCTGTGGTAGTTTCCTTCAAAAAGTCCCACCTCCCTGCAATTTCAAGCTTTGCTTATAATTTGTGGGTCACCAAAAGCCCCTCCCCTTGTGTTTGTAGTATTATATGTTTAATTATAAAAATTCTCCCATAATTTCTGCAAGTTGGGAGCATAAAGCGAAAATAGTATGTTAACATACTTTGTCACTTGGCTCAGTCTCTTATGTTCCATTTCCAACTTATTTCCTCTTGCCTGGATCATGCAAGTTGCTGTTCCTCATTGGTCTTACATTTTAACCATCAATGTCTGTCCAGTGTCCTGCACTGGTCTTGCCAAAAGCATGGTCCCCAGAATCCACAGGATTCTGAGGCAGAGGAATGTGTTTTTACCCTCCTTGCAGATGATTCTTATGTACACTAAAGTTTGAGGAAAGCTGTCTGCACTACTTTTTGAATATTTACTTTTTACTAGTACATACATGCATTATATAATGTTTACATTCATTCTAGAGAGTAAGGACATGTCTTAATTCTTTTTATTCCCCTTCCCCTCTCCACTCCCTCCCTATCCCTAAATCCTTTCCCATTTGCAAAAGATCTAACTCCCTGTTTCCTATTGTCTATGTTTTGTTTTGTTCTTTAAACTTTAGGGTTTATCATATAAGAGAAGTTATGCAATATTTAAGCTTGTGTGTCTATTTTATTTCCCTTAACATGGTCTCAAGGTGCATTCATTTTCCCACAAATGATTCAAATTTATTATTTTTTATGGCAGAGTAGTACTCCATTGTGTATAAATGCCAATAAATGCCACATTTAATTTATCAGTTCATCTGTTGGTTCATATATAGTCTCTTCCAAGATTTAGCTTTTATGAATTGTACCATTATAAACGTGGGTTTGCATATAGCACTGTAATGTGATGTCTTGAACTCTTTTGGGAAGATACTTAGAAGGGGAATAGTTCAGATGAATAGAATTTCTATTTTTAGGGGCCAGGGATTTAGCTCAGTGGCACCATGCCTGCCTTGCAAAAACTCAGGAGTTCAATCCTGGGTACCAAACAAAAAGAATTTCTATTTTTAGTTTTTTGAGGAATCTCCATACTGATTTTCATACTGGTTGTGCTAGTTTATATTCCCACCACAATATAGTTCCTTTTTCCCCACAGCCTCTCCAGCATTTGTTATTGTTTGATTTCTATTTGGGGGGGGGTACTGGGGATCAAACTTGGGACCTTGCGCTTGCGAGGCAGGTGCCAGAACCACTGAGCTAAATCCCTGGCCCATTGTTTTATTTTTTGATGGTAGCCATTCCTTCTGGAGTGAGGTGAAATTCAGTTTTGTTTTAATTTGCATTTCTCAAATGGCCAGTCATGTTGAGTTTTTTTTGTGTGTACTCATTGACCATTTGTACTTCTGAGAAGTGTCTCTTCATTTTAGTTGCCCAATTTTTGATTGGGTGTATATTTTGGGAGTTCTGGTTTTTTGGGGGTTTTTTTTAGATCCTTGTATATTCTAGACATTGGTCCTCTGTCAGATGAGTAGCTAGCAAAAAAAAATTTTTTGTTTTTTTTTTTGGTACTGGGGATCGAACTCGGGTCCTTGCGCTTGCGCAGCAGGAGGTGAAACCACTGAGCTACATCCCCGGCCTCCAAAAAAATTTTTTTGTCATTATTTAGATTGCCTCTTCACTGTGTTGGTTTTTTCCCTTTGCAGTGTAGAAATCATGGCTTGAGATATCAATCCTTAGTAATAGCCTGAAAATGTTAAGATACTGTGATAGGATTCTGGTTAAGGTGGTTTTTTTTTTTGGTACCTGGAATCAAACTTGGATCCTTGCGCTTGCAAGGCAGGTGATGGAACCACTGAGCTAAATCCCCAGCCCTGTTTTGTTTTTGTTTTGTATGAATTCCTATACTGTGTTAATAGATTAACTGTAGTATTTTTTAATGATACATAGCAAAGTTTTCATAAAGATGATTTGTTTTTGAACCACACATACTGATCTGTTCTTATGTGTGAATGGCTTTTTTTCTCCTCAAATACTCGCTTTTTCTAAAATTAACTTCTTGTTCTTTACCATTTTCCTAAATGGCAGAGGTCCCTTCAGCAACATTTATTTTTCACAGTGCTCTGCCATTTTTTTCTGACTCACCACCAGATGATTTTAGATCTAAAATTAATTAATGTGGTTTTGAGAAGTCTTGGGGGTAAGGGGGCCTTGCTGGAAATTGAACTCAGGGCCTCATGGATAGAGCACTGAACTATAAACACAAACTCAGTTAACATCCATTTTCAAAGATATTAAAGACATTTGAGTTGTTAATACCTGAACATTTTGGAATATTATGAGCTATCTGGGTGGGACAGGAGGGAGAGAGTTGTGTATGTATGTTTGTATGTAATAGTGGATGTCTTTTCATGTGTATATTTTACACAAACCTAACAATATTTTTGCATAGAGTCAGGGCTGTGTGGATGTCTGTGAAATTAAACGATGTGCTCATCACTCATCCAGAGTTAGAAATGAAAAAAGCACACAGGGGAGATCTTGCCCTCCAGCTGTGACGCTGCTCCCTAAAAGACCTGTAAGTGCAATTTTTCTCTTAGTATCTGAAAAGAGAAAACAAGAGAGTTGGCGACCACCTAGTGATTGGTGGGAAGGAAAGATGACTGTGGCACTGAGGACATTGATCAAGATGCACTGCAGCTCATGGGCAGAGAATTTATCTCCTAGCTAGGCTGAAAAAGGTCCAATATGAATAACTTCCCCAAACAATGTTAAAGTCTCTAAAAACTTAGGTAGTGCTTGTGTTTAATAAAATGCAGGCAAGCCAGTGACAACCCCCTGAAGGGCCTTGAGATGCTGCTGGCCTCTGCGACTCCTCTTCTGCCCTGAAGCCTGCCAGGCTTGGATAGCCAACTTTAAGGGGGAGTTATGCAGCCCTTTTCAGACTGGATTACTCTAGGTGTTAGGTCTTGCCTCTGCTAGAGCAGCACTCCAAGTGATTTCTGCAGAGGAGTTCAGCTGCAGAAGTCTTGACTGTAACAATGTGCTACTGGAAACGTCCTTCCTGTGAGGTTGCACTGTAGCTTTCCAAGCCATCTACTGCAAACTGCAGGACTGCACAATAAATTGACAACACTCAACAAGTCCAGAACTTCACTTCTTCAGGGTGGTTTTTAGCAAAGAACTGGATCAAATTTAAATATTCTGCCATTGAATTGTTGATTTTACTTGATGGCAGGAGAATCCCTTCTTAAAATACCATGATAGACCATTTATCAGGTCCCTAAAATAATGTAAAAGAAAACTAGATCAAGTTCAATATTTTTTTTCTTGTTGTTGTTCCTTGATCCATTTCTGTATTTTCATGAGATTTTTTAATTTTTTGAAATTAACTTTAAACATTCATGTAGCAAAAAAGTTAAAATAATAACAACATGAATACCTCCAGGGAGCAGAGGCAACAGCGTAGCATTATTCACAAGCTTTTGACTGCTTGAACTTTTGAGGTCCTAATAGTGAAAGGAAAAGAATGATAAATCTGAACTTCATAAATGGATGGGAATATCTTCTTTTTTGCTGTTGCTGTTGTTTGTTTTTCCCTTATGGTATTGGGTATTTAACCTAGGGCCTTCATAATGAGCTACATCCCCAGCGCTTTTTTTCATTTTTCTTTTGGGACAAGGTCTCACAGTAAGTTACCTACAGTGGGCTCAAACTTGTGATCCTTCTGCCACACTCTCCAGAGTGGGGGAATATCCTAGATTTAAGCATGGACCAGAAAGTAATTTGCCCACTATGTTGTATTCAGATTAAACATTTAAAATGTGTAAATCTTAAAAATATACAGATAACTTCAGATATATAAGAGAATGTTATAGGGTATTATGATATGTATTTAATTGGTATTACAAATGACAGCAACTGTAAAGACTCCAGCATGTTTGGCACCTGGCTTTGAGATATCATCACAGTGCTAGGTGGCCTAATTTCATGAACTCAGTTACTCCTTAAAACAGGACACAGTTGGTTGACTTTGTAATTTATTAGAGAACTGTGAAGTTGAGAGTTTTGAGTCTTACACAGACTTTTAGAGGTCCATATTCTCTTATAGATGGCAAACAGAACTTCCCGGTTTTAGCTTTTAAAAAATAAGACTTTAAGAACCAACAAAAAGGCTCAAAAAGCATGTTAGGCATCAAGTTGCTTTTTAAATTTGATCTTCTCATGAGTGTAAATAAAATTAGAAGAAATTGAATCTCCCTGAAAACTGTGGATGGCTCAACACATTCAGAAAAGTACCTGAAAAACTTTTATCTTAGTATTGTAAAATTCTTTTTCAAAAAGAAAAGAAAAAAAAAAACTATGGTAAGCATTATTCAATAGAGCAAATTAGGATTGTATCCAATGTGTCACCATGCAGGAAATATTCTGCTAGCACGGGCAGTACCTAGTCTTAGTAAATTCAGTTAGGAATTTTACTAGTTATATCATAGATTTGCTTTCACTAGGAATAACATGAACTGCTAACCAAATTAATTAGCATTTCTTCCTTGCAGCTGTTGCCAGCTGAGGTACTAACATGGGCATCATTCATAGACTTTGCCCTGCGCCAAGGAATTTGTCCATAATTTTTTTTGAGAAATAAGCATCTTTCACAAATAATTATGAGGCATAATCTGGCACAAACAGAAAATTTTTAGCTACAAACAGTAGTGGTCAGGAGAGTTTGGACACAGACGATTGTCAACAGTTTCCAAATAACCAATTGCAGGTTGAAAGATAGCATCTCCAATACCAAAACCCCACATTTCTCTCTCCAGGAATTTGACCCAGAAGGCAAGAACAGAGTGTTCAATTGAAGAGTCAGTTGACAAACGTGATGTGTTCAATTGAAGAATCAGTTGACAAACGTGACCCTTAGGGACCAGTTGTTCAGTTGGTGCTGTCACATTGGACAGAAGACAGCAGTTCAGAAGTGCATTTGGGCTCATAATTTGGTCTGCTTCTGCCATTCACTTCAATTTATGAGCTGCATATAACAATATTCAGCCTTTCTTTGGTTGCTGACATCCTCACATTAACCATAATGGCCCCAACTTATAGTTTGTTCACGTCTTGACATGTGTATCCAAAACATTGAGTTCCTTTGGAATAAATGTATAAAGCAAAGTGCACAACCATGAGAGTAGTTCCTCATGGTATTTTGGACTCATATTTGGTTGAATTTATGTGGTGCAATCAACTTGAGAACAATCTTTTAAATTCCCTTTTACTGTGTATATCAGAACAGTTTCCTGTCAACTCATAAGATGTTTGGATGTTTTAGTGCAACTATCTGGAGAGAAATTCTTCAGTTGAATATATCTAAGAGGTAAATTGTTCAAGTGATCTAAGTAATAAAATGAATAATTCTAAAGAGACCAATGTAATTTAATAACAGGAAGAGTACAAAAAATATTTAAAATAAAAAGAAAAATACTCCAGAGGGGAATAAATTTTAAGCAGTTCTGTATTATGAATATTATCTTTTCATTTTCAGTATTTTATTAGGTAACATTGTGTTTTAGTTTTTAAAAGTTTAATTACAAAATTGTTGTAACATGTAGAAAATCTATGTATCATTGACCAAATTTTACAATGCTAACATTTTATTAATATTTATATTTAATCTTTTTAAAGAAATAAAATGTTTCAATGACAATTGAAACATCTTTCCCTTTCCCATTTCTTCTTCTCCTCAGGAGTCACCACGTCCAAGAAGTTGGTATAGACTCTTCTTATCATGTTTTAGCACACTTCCTTCATAAATGTACTGTTGTGTTCTTAAACTTTACATAAGTAATGACGAACTAGGAATATCTCTTTACAAGTTGGCTTTCTCTCTTCATTATTTTTGTTTGTTTTGTTTTTGGAGACAAGTACTCGTGAGCTAGGGTCTCACTGTAGTCCAGGCCTGCCTTGAACTCACTGTGTATCCCAGGCTAGCCATGAACTCAAGATTCTTCTGCCTCAGCCTCCGAAGTGCTGGTATTAAAGGTGTGTGCCACCACACATGCTATCATATATTCAAGCTTTATGTATTTGGATAATGTAGGCCTAGTTCATCATTTTAACTTCCAGGTAACATTCCATTCTGTAAATAAACCATCGTTTATTTATTCATTTCTGTACAAATACACAGAGTATGCCTACCCTCTACAAACAGTTCCATTTAAGTCTCCCTAACCTGTAAGGATACATGATAGCACTTTCTCCCTAGATATGTTCATGGTTTGCTTGTACTTCCTTCAGAACCCTCCCCAAATATAACTTTCTCGTCAGGTCCTACCAGTCCTTTCCCCTTGTGTCTTCTGCTTTTCAGCATGACACTGTCCATCATTTCACCGCTTCTCTCCCTCCCTAGGCTTTATCATCTTTGCTTCTCTATCAGGATAAACAGTTTGAATATCCTGAGCAGCCAACACATAGTCATTGAATGTGTAGGACAAATGCTTAGTAATTTACAAATAGATTCACTGAAGAGGAAAAGCAAGTGGGTAACAATTAACTCAGTCTCCCAAATTATCAACAAATGCAAATGAAAGCATTAGTATAATAATTTTTGCCTGCCAAATCAGCAAGAAATAAAAGTGGATAATAATATCCCTGGCAAGGGTAGAAAAGGAAATTGGGATGGGAATTTAATATGCAGGTACTCCCACATGGGCACAGATAGGCACATGTGAGGCCACAGCAGCAGCACTGTTCTAACAGTGAAACATTAGAAACAACTGAACTGCTATTGTTAAATTACAAAACATACATACTTTTAAAAAATAGGCAGCAAGTTTAAAACAATGAGGGGTTGGTATATGTTCTATATTGTGGTGTCGTTTATATCTCACAAAACACAAATTTACATTTCTATATTTATGATTATGTATTAAAATACCTAGAAAAAGAGCTAATAGTGTATAGCCAGAATTTTCATTTTATTAATCTCTAGACATTCATGTAACATGTGTTTCTTGAGCACACAGCATGTATAAGTAGTTGCTTGGTGCTAGGAAAAGGGCTATGAAAAAGGGACCTGTCCTCAGAAGGATTCTGTGCTAGCAGAAGACACTGTCCCTGAGCAGTACACAAGTGCCATATCACAGATCAGCTAATGGGACACATAAGAAAAGGGATGAAGGGCTGGTGGGTACTCCGACACCTGCTTTCTGTAGAATGGCATGCCCTGTGGGATTTTGCTGCCAGACAGTCACCACTGGCCTTGTGTAGCTGCTGAACACTTGAAATGTGGCTAGGGCTAGATGCTGGATTTTTAATTTTACTTCAATTCATTTAAATTTAGATTGCACAGGTGACAGATAGTGCACTGATAGGGTATAGTCAGGGAAGATTTTGCTTACAAAGTGACATTTGAGCTGAGACTTGGACAAAGCAGGTGACCCAGCCATGTGTTCCAGGCATGATGAACAGCAGGGCCTAATTTGGAGCAGCAGGAGGCAGAAAGGACAAAGGTAAGAGTAGGAAAAGAAACCAGGGGAATGAGGGGACCCATCAGGAAGGCTAAAGTGACTACTACAAGACTGCTTTTTCCCTGGGGGAGGCAGGACACAATTGCAAAGCTGTGAGTAGACAAGTGGTATGATGTGGAGTTGTAAGGTTTGCAGGAGCTGTTGTGATAATAAGCAGCAAGAATGAGGGCAAAGGCAGGGAGAAGGTAAGGAGACTGTGTACTACCCTGACAGGCTGGAAGTGGTGCTGCCCGGAAGTCAGAGGTATCTGTAGAAATGTTGAGAAGAGGTCAGGTGAGTTGACAGTATTGGATCAGATGGGGAGTGGGAGAAGGGAGGAACCAGGCCCCAGCTTCATTTAGGGAGCACTGGAGTTAGGATACTTGAAAAGGAAATTCAGGAATTCTATTGGGGACATGGCCAGTTGGAAGCATCTGTAGATAGTTATGTCAAACAAAATCCCGATAGTGACATTAAAATGGGAAGGGCAGCTAAAGTGTTTCTTTTTGGAGAACAAATAGAACAGTTAATGGACAGCATTAGGAAAGTTCTCTCTGTGTTCAGGCCAAAACCAGTCATTGACCTTTTCAGCATAAAGATTTTATATGCCTTTAATTACATGTGGCTCTCAGATTAGGGTAATTATTTCTTATTTTATTTCTTGCTTAGGATGGCTCCCGAACGAGTGGCCTCCTTGTCACAGGTTTGTGTCCCGCTTGTTACGCTGCCTGATTTTGAACCCCTGGTGGAGGGCATGCTCACCTACCATGGACATGAACCTCAGGAAGTCCTCTGTCCTGCATTCTTTGAAGCTGTAAATGAGGCCTTTTTGCTGTAAGTGATGTCCTTTTACGCTATTGTCCAGCTTTGTTTTCCCTTTTCTTAGAAAATGTTTTGGTGTGTTAGAAATGTTATACAAATATGATAGCAGTTTTCAAATGTTTTGATCTCAGTATCCCTCTTCACTCTTAAAAATTGAGAATCCCAAAGAACTTTTTTTTATTAAATTTTTTTATTGGTACATTGTAGGTATACAACACAATTACATTTCTCATTGCGAATTGTACCTTTACATAATGCATCTTGGTTCTTATTTTTTCCCCATTCCTAGCCCTCCCTTCACCCCCTCCACCCTTCCCTATTTACAAAGACTTTATTTCCATTTTTTCCATTTCTCATCATTTTTCCTTTCCCTTCTTTCCTTTCCCCTGCCCCTCCCACTACCCCTACCCCTTTGGACCTTTTCTTCCTATTTTACATTATCAATTATTCATTCTAATCATTGGTACATTTTAGGTATACAATATAATGACATTCATCATTGGAAATTTGCACCTTTACATAGTCTCTCTTGGTTCTTATTTTTCACCCTTGCCCAGCCCTCCCTTCAACCCCTCTAAAGAACTTTTTAAAAATATGGATTATACCTATCAATATTTGTCATACTTAAATTTAAAACAAATTTTAAAATACTTACTGGACTAGGGGAATAAGTATAGCTCACTGGTAGAGAAAAAGTCTTAGGGATTGAACTCAGGACCTCGTACTTGCGAGGCAGGTGCGATACCACTGAGCTAAATCCCTGGCCCAAAAAAGTCTTATTTTTAAAAACTGATTATATGTTAACATAAATAGCATAGTTTTTTGAAAACTCGTCATGATCTTTTCCAACACACACACACAAAATGTTTGGCAAGTCAGGTATGGTGGCTCATGCCTATGATCCCAGAACTTGGGAGCCTGAAGCAGGAGGAGTGAGAGTTTGAGGCCATCTTAGGTTAATAGCAAGATCCTACCTCCAAAAAATCCCAAAACATTGTTTGGCAAGATTGGCATTATTTTTATATTTCAAGGTTTCATTCTGTGGTTTAACAACTGGATTCTCAAATCTCCTTCTGTATTCAATCTGGTGGGACTTGTTTTGACTGAAGTGTATAAAGAAAATCCAACCCCACACATATAAGTAGTTAGCAAAGGCAGGAATATTGTAGTAACCACCTCAGATAGTTCTGGACACTCTGCTTTGATGCCTCACCAAATTTTGAAAATAGTCATTTTTTTAAAAAGATTGTTAACTGTGTAGAATCTAAAATTCTATTAATGAACTTTTCATACTCTGTTACATTAAAACCCATTGATCATGTGCTGTTTTGGATCTTTTACAAGATTTTTGTTTTGTTTTTTGTTTTGTTTTGTTTTGTTTTTTGCAGAACCAGGGGATCGAATTCATGACCTTGCATCTTTTGCAAGATTTTGTAGCACTGAGCATGGTTTGTTTGGAAAACTTTGGTTCATTGAGATATGTAGATCTGACATACTTCAGTATATAGCAGGAATACTTATAATCATCACTATCACCACCAATCTGATTATCAGTGTCTTTAACTCTTGGTAAGCTGTCAGCTCATGTTGACAGACATAGATTCTCCAAGATTCTAATTTCTGTTTAAGAGCTCAAATTGATCCTGGGCCACAATTCTGTCATTTGTTTTTCTTAAGTTGATTGAGTCATTTTGCTAGTTTTTTGAAAAGTACATGCTAAATAGTCAAGTGTGAGTAAGTATTGTTTGTCTGGTAATCATTCTTTCAAGTATACTTCCACGTACCTTAAATTTCCAGAGCTCACACAAGTGTAGGAGTGCTTTTCTGAAGACAGCTATCGTTTTGGGTCACAGAGCAGAAGTGCTTTGTGTATACTGTATTTTACTGTGTAGATTTTTAAATTTCTCAAGGGTAACAACTGAATAAAATCAGCAGCAATTACACTGCTTTAGCAAAGGTTATTAGGTGAATACATCTGCTTTTCCTATGAGGGTGTGGTAGTGAGGAATACAGGCAAGGACAGTGACAGCGGGTCCCTGATCTTCCTGAGGTGCAGCAGTTTTACCCACTGTTGTTTTTGCAGTCAGTGCCAACATCACACAGGTGTCACAGGAAAAACCGTGAAATTCTCAGTGGTACTTCAACACTTTAAATTTCTGTCCACCTGGAGGTATGGCCGTGTTTCACAAAAAAATCTCCCATGTTTTCCTGGTGCTGACACCAGAAAAATAAACCATACACCAAGGCCAGCCAGGCCTAGAGGTTTTGGTATAAGTATGGTTCTCTTGGCAAAGTATTAATGAGTCATATCTACTTTTAAATCATTTAATTCCTTTTTGTTTAGACTCTGAATGGCTTCAAATTGATGCTGCAATTAACTAGTCCCATAACAGTCCTGAAACATTTTGTTGTTTAAGGCACAGACGGTAAATTATTAACATCTGCAAAGTGAAGGCAACAACAACTTTCCTCCTATTTCTACTTTTGTTTATAGCTTAGTCCACTTTCTCTGGAATAGATGTCCCTGTCTTATGAGTCAGAGAACATTTTGATGTGTGTGTTGCATCTTTTCCTGGTATAACAGCTGTGGTGTGAGAAAGAGAATGTATTAATTCTCCTTTTCACAGCCAGCAGTCCATTCTTAAATTTAAGAAAATGTAAATAAATTTTAGTTTTTGAATAAAATGTTAGTAAATTCTAAAATTAAACTATGTATTAGAATATATGGATATAAAATATATATTATATAAATTAAATGTTTTATACAGAGTCTGCCCAAAAAATGTATACACACTTCAGGAAAAGAAAAACTTGCACAAGGTGCACATCTTCCTGATTTAACACCTGCAAACTTTTATCTATGGGAGACCCTAAAGGATGTCATATTTCACAGAAAACTCACTATATTGCCAGCCCTTACAGAAGAGATTGAAAATGCATGTGCAGCAATCTCAGTGGACACTTTGACCAAGGTCACCCAAGCAGCAGTTAGCCATACTAGTGAATGTCTGGAAGCTAATGGCCACCACTTTGAGCAACTCTTGCAATAGAGGCCAAAGTTAACTTGTATTAATCTCATGATGTCTTAATGAATTTAGTATTAAGATATTTATACAAGTTTTTCTTATCCTGAAGTGTATATACATTTTTGGTGGACTCGGTATAAAATATTTATATGTAATATAAAATTATCTAAAATTCAGTTAAAAATGTTTTAATTTAGAAAAGTTTTAAAAAATGTTACTACAGGGGTGGGGATTTCGCTCAGTGGTTCCACCACCTACCTCACAAGCACAAGTTCCCGAGTTCAATCCCTGGTACCAAAAAAAAAAAAAAATGTTACTACAGAAAACCTCAGCACAGCACTTGTGTCTTGCTGTATTTCCACATAAACACAAGGGGAAATATCAAGACTTTTTTGTTTGTTTGTTTATTTATATATTGGGTTTTTTTTATTTGTTAAAGTACTAGACATTGAACCCAGGGCCTCATACATGCTAAGCAAGTGCTCAACTATTGAGTTATATCCTTAGACCTTGTTATTTTTCAACTCTTGCAGAGTTACCCAGGCTGGCCTCAAATTTGTGATCCTCTTGCCTTCGCCTCCTAAGTAGCTGGGATCACAGGCATACCTAGCTTAAATTACTGATTTTTTTATGTAGAAGTAATGTCAGGTATAACCAATTATAGCAAGAGCATAGTAGACAAAAAGAGAATAAACCTAATGTCTGAGAATATGCATATTTATATCCTAAACATACTTATCTTTAAAATTCTTCGAGACAGTAAAAATACATAAGCCTATTTTTCATTGAGTGTCAGGGAAATAACATCAGATGTCATGTAGCCTGTGCATGATTAGACTGTACACTTATAAGCATGAGAGGATGAAAGATAAATGCCATCATGGTATATTTATGAAAATGGTTTTGCCCACAGAATCCCTGATCATGTCTCTATTACTCACAGGGGTTCGTTCCATGGATCCTGCTCAGATAATTTTAGCAGTTACTTTCTCTTCAGTGTTTAAAATATTGTTTATTTCTTCATGGGAATTCCACCTTAATTGCCAGATTCTACTTAGTCTCAAAAATGAGATTCAATAAGAACCAAGAGAGACTATGTAAAGGTGCAAATTTCCAATGATGAATGTCATTATATTGTATACCTAAAATGTACCAATGGTTAGAATGAATAATCGATAATGCAAAATAGGAAGAAAAGGTCCAAAGGGGTAGGGGTAGTGGGAGGGGCAGGGGAAAGGAAAGAAGGGAAAGGAAAAATGATGAGAAATGGAAAAAATGGAAATAAAGTCTTTGTAAATAGGGAAGGGTGGAGGGGGTGAAGGGAGGGCTAGGAATGGGGAAAAAATAAGAACCAAGATGCATTATGTAAAGGTACAATTCGCAATGAGAAATGTAATTGTGTTGTATACCTACAATGTACCAATAAAAGAATTTAATAAAGTGCAAAAAAAAATGAGATTCAAATCATTCATGTTTTAAAATTCAAGGTAGAAAGTTGATATGATTTTTTTAATTCAAAAAATGTTTATTACCGTATTGATAGGTTATAGTGTGATAACTGATACATGTATACGACATGTAATGATCATTGATATGTGATTTTTAAAATGATATTTACTACTTACGAGCCTTAAATTTTGTTTAAAAGTATAATTTTTTTAAAGTTGGGTTAATAATTCTTTACATCGCTCAGTTGAGCATGGTGACACGTGCCTATAATCCCAACAGTCTGAGAAGCTGAAGCAGGAGGATCACAAGATCAAGCCTAGCCTGGGCAACCCCGCAACTTAGTGAGACCCTGTCTCAAATTTTTTTCCCTTTTATCAATTCTTTATTATTTAAATGCTTTTAGAGAGAAATTGGAAGGCCATTACATATATAGAACCTTCTTTATTACAAGGTGCAGTTTTACAAAGATAGTTATAGCCAGACATGGTGGCGTGGCACAGGCACTCTGGGAGGCTAAGACAGGAGGCTCACAATTTTGAACCTAACCTAGGCAACTTAACAACCTAGAAAGACCCTGTCGCAAGATAAAAAATAAAGGAAAGGGCTGAGGATGTAGCTTAGTGTGAACTCCCTGGGTTCAGTCTCCAGTACTGAAAAAAAAAAAAAGATGTAGCTACAGTACCATTTTTACATCTAAAAATTGACACTAATTCCTTATTATCATTTCATATCTAGTCAGGAATTAAATTCTGGTTGTTTCACAAGTTTTGTAATACAAGGTTGGTTTTGCAGTTATTTGTTGAAATAAGAGGGTTGTTTTTTCCACTCCTAAGTAATAGAATATTTCAGCCATCTTGAGTGTGATTGAGGACACAAGCACCACAACCCCACTACAGTCCTTCTGCAGACTTATGAGGCTCCCTTCATCATGTACTCAATTTTTATATGTAGTTGGTCCTATTTTGCTATTTTCTGTTCTGGTTCTTTGTCCTGTAACATATGTACTCATGCCTTAGTACCATTTTGCTTTAATGATGGTATAAAATAGGACTAGCTCCCTTATATTCCTCTTTTTTTTTACTTTGGTGATTTAGGTGGGAGAGGGGAGTTATATATGTATTTATATATGTTATTGCTTGTTTTATCTCCCAAATAAACTTTAACACCATTTTTTCTGGCTTCAGGGAAGACACCTAATGTTTTTTGTGGGAAGACTCACATTAAGGATATAAATTAATTTAGGGAGAGCTGATATCTTTATGATCTTAAGGTTTTTCTGGCTACCTATCCAAGAACACACCTGATTTTCCATTTGTTTTCTTTTTTTTTTTGGGTACTGGGAGTTGAACTCGGGACCTTGTGCTTGCAAGGCAGGCACCGGAATAACTGAGCTAAACGCCCAGCCCTGACTTTCCATTTGTTCAGCATTATTTTTGTGATTTTAAAGGAATTTCTGATATATTTTCCACATATATATTTTAGACATTTCTATTCTCAAGGTTTTATTATATTTTTGTTTTGAACTTTCTGTCTTTTTAAAGTGGGTCTTTCTTCCCTATCTTCAAATGGGTATCTATTATTGCATTTGGAAAATGAGCACATTCAAAATTCTGTTGTTGTTACAGGTAAGAGGATCTAGTTCCTAGTAGAGTATTTCCACTTTTAATATATAACTCTTTAAAATATTAAAATGTGTATTTTAATAACATTTTTTGTGAAAGCTGATGGTCCAGGACTTTGATAAAGTAAGATTTAGACAGAAAATAGAAGTGAAATTATTTAATGTTTAAAAGGTCAAAACAAGGGCTGAGGATTTAGCTCAGTGGTTCTGCCGCCTGCCTTGCAAGCGTAAGGTCCCGAGTTCGATCCCTGGTACCAAAAAAAATTTACAAATAAAAAAAATAAAGGGTCAGTTTTTTTCTGGTACAGGGGATCAAACTCAGGACCTTGCACTTGCAAGGCAGACGCGGCGCCCCTGAGCTACATCCCTGGCCCCTCAAAACATCATTTTTATGGTTGAAAAATAAAGTCCTTTTTTTCTACTCTCTTTAAGCCCTGTGTCAACATGTATTCAGTAAATTTGAATTTCCTGAGGAATCTGACCAGTTACCATTCTGTAAGATAATGAGTAATAATCATTTTAGAAGTTTAAACAGTGTGCTGTGTTGCCTTTCCCAGCTCTTGACTAGTCCTCACTTGAGGTTCTCATGGTTTTCCCCACCAGCGTTCATTTTTCACACTCCACAGCAGTTTCACAAAATGTGCACTTTGAAGTAAAATGCTCTTTGCCTTTCACCATGGTGACTCCATTTCTGATTCATAAGAGTACATCTTTTAAACTAGGACTAGAGGTCCCATTTGACCCAGCTATTTCCCTGCTGGGTATCTTCCCCAAAGAATTAAAAGAATCATACCACAGTGATATATGTGCACCCATGTTTATCGCAGCACAGTTTGTAATAGCTAAAGCTTAGAAACAGCCCAAGTGCCCATCAACAGGAAACTGGATAAAGAAGATGTGGTTTTTATAAAATGGAGTACTACTCAGCCATAAAGAATGAGAAACTAGAGACATTTATAGCTAAATGGATGCATATTGAGGCCATATTCTTAAGTGAAATAAATAGGACACACATGTGTAAATACCAAATAGTTTCTCTAGTGTGAGAAACTGAAAGTGTAAATAAGGATTAAAATTATTAAAATGAATAATTGATAATTTGAAATAGGAAAAGGTCCAAAGGTGTAGTGGTGGTGGGAGGGGAAGGGGAAAGGGAAGAAGGGAAAGGAAAAATTATGAGAAAAGAAAAAAATGGAAATAAAATCTATGTAAATAGGGAAGGCTGGAGAAGGTGAAGGGTGCACAGGTAATGGGGGAAAAAATAAGAACTAAGATAAATCATGTGCAGGTACAAGCACCCAATGATAAATGTAAACGTATTATATACCTAAAATGTACCAAAAAAGAATTTAAAAGATAAAAAAGAGTACATCTTTTAGAAGAATATGGGCTCGGCAACCTCTGCGTCCAGTCTTGCTTTTTCAACAAAAGTTGAAATTAAAGGGAAGCAAGAGTAGAATGCCTTATGGCATTCTCTGTAAAACCCCAGAAAACTGGGGCTGTGTTCCCCACTTTGGGCCCCACGAGTAGCCACTCTCCTGTGTTAGCATGTCCTCCCTCAGCAGCTCATAAAATTTATTTGGTTTGGAAAATTATGTCTGCTAATCTGTAGGGGACAGACTGTCCAGAAATACTTGCTGGGTGGTCTTCAACATGTCCAATTCCTGAGCTTCAGCTCAGCAAGTTCCCCCCTACAGTGGCGTAAGAGCTGGAGCCTTTCCATGAACATTTTTCTGTGAACAGAGCATTCCTGCCACGTGTTGGCACAGGGAAGCTGATTCATTCCCCCTGCCCCTTCCAGACCTCTCCTGGGCCCCCTGGGCCCCTGAGCTCCCCAAATGGGCTGGCTGCTGGTCAGTTAGAAACTACATGCTGTTGCTCACCAATGTGCCCTTCCCTGGATTTAGTCTTCCAACTATTTGCTTACCACAGTACACCAGTGGAATTTCATGTTTTATAATTGGCTGCATGTCTTTGGGCTTGGCTTGCAAATACAGTCGTGTATTTTCAGAAATGAGCTGCCTGTGTTCCTTTAAACAGCACACACTTGCCCCCTCCTCTTTGGCAACTTAGGTAATGTAAAGAAGTTTTTAAATTTCTGGCCTGAATGTCAAACCTGACTTTTCCTATCTGCCCCTGGGGTTGCTGACACAGCCACTTGCAAGCTGTCTAGTTCATGAAGCCCTCCTAGGAGGATTGCTGAGCTCCTCCTCTAGGTCTGTGGAGTCAAAGCACTCAGCATGCCATGTCCTTGGAGATAAGTCCAAAGCCATTGCTTCAGAACCCTGAGGATTCTGAATACTGCATGGAGAGTGTTCGCTCTGTATCTGGATGAAGGAGCCGTGGAGAAATGAGAGAAGGAATAAATGCATGACTGAGAATCTGTGACATAGTGAGAAGTGTGTATTTGGTCTTTGTCCAAGCTTCTAAAACCTTAAAATTTCCTGAGTCGGGAAGAAAAGAGCATCTCTTGTTATTATGATAAGCCCTTTCCACCATACCTGCATTTAGACCAAAGGAATGACTCTTGAGGGCCCCTGAGAGCTTCAGGTTGGGACTGGTAGCCACCAAACCAACCATGTGATTGAAAGGGTAGAACTTTGAGCCCCACGCCTGACTTTCAGAACTTGACATAATCTCTAGTGGCAATGATGTTTCAGTCAAGCTATGTAAAGAATCCTCCATGAAGCTCCCTAATGTGTGAGGCTTAAAGAACCTCTGGGTTGGTACTGGAGGGTGGTATACCTCGAACTGAGAAGCTCCAAGTCCCTCCCAAATGGGTCTGTATGTCTCTTCCATTTGCCATTCTTGAGTTTTGTCCTCTATAATAAACTGGTAATAGTAAGTAAGTGTTTTTCTCTTTTTTTTGGTACCGGGGATCAAACCTGGGACCTTGCGCTTACAAAGCAGGCAGCTGAACCACTGAGCTAAATCCCCGGCCCTACTTTTCTGAGTTCTGTGAGCTATTCTAGCAAATTATCAAACCTGAAGAAGGGGGAACCTTTGACTTATACCAAAAAGATAAGGGAGCCCAGTCTTGCACTTGTCATCTAAAGTGAGGGACATTTGTAAGATTGAGCTTTTAACTCTAGGGTCTGCACTAACCCTGGGTAAGTAGTGTCAGAACCAAATTGAATCATTGGGTACTCAGTTGATCTCTAGAGAGAGAACTGGTTGGTGTTAGGGAGAGGTTCCCACAGAGTTGGTATGAGAAGTGTTCTATGTAAAAAGAACTGGTAGTAGGAATGACTGACTAGCTAACTAACATGGAGTAGCTGTAAGTATTAAATAGGATGACCATATAACTTAGCATTTAGACTGCAACACTTCTAAGAGTCAAAGGGGTTCCCATTTATAATTATGAACTTGTCCCAGACAAACTGGGACATGTGTTCCCCTAAGATTTTAGTGAGTCTACTGCCTTTACTGAACACAGTGCTTGGCACCCAGAAGAAATACTCAGTAACTGTTAGCCTGGCTGGGCCAGGGATTTAGCTCAGTGGTTCTGCTGCCTGCCCCACAAGCCCAAGGACCCAAGTTCAATCCCCGGTACAAAAAAAAAAAACTGTTAGCCTGGCATCCTGTTATTATTATTGACTTTAATAATAGTTATATTATTTTTTACAATATTTGAAGTTTCCTCAAGCTCCTGTCTTTTCCTAATAATAAAAAGTTTCAAACAAAGGCCAAATTCTGGTTACCAATAGTGTTAATATGGCTTCCAAAGATGCTTAATAAGAAAAGAATTAGTCAATGAGAAGAACCTCGTTTATATTCTTTGAATAATTTTCCAATGAGTAGTTTACTCATCAGGGTGCTTTTTTATGTCAAATCACAAAAACAAAAAACAAGCTAACCTGTCAGGGAGAGAGAAGCATCTTTTGTTATTCATGATAAGCCCTTCCTACCATACCTGTATTTAGGTCAAGGAGGTGACTCTTGGAGGCCCCTGAGAACTTCAGGAATTAATATGGGAGCCACTGGTTATTTAAAATACCCCCACAGTTGCAATACCCATTTATAAATTGGGAAAATGAGATTCTAAAACTCAAAGAATAAGTTATAAGGTTATTCTTGGTTTTGTGATTTTTCAACTCAGAAAAATCATTCTTTAAATGTCAATACAAGGGAATGTTGGAATGAAGAAAGATTAATGTGATACCAAGAACAAAAAGGAGGCAAATAGTAGTAACTAAAACTTTTTTTCCATCAATTGAGATTTCCTTATATTCTCTCTGTTTCTCTTTGTCCTCTTTCATCCTTAATAAGATGTCACAAAATCGGTCATTGAAAAATTTTTCATATAAAAATCTGCAGGGGCCAGGGATGTGGCTCAGTGGTGCCACGCCTGCCTGGCAAGTGCGAGGTCCTAAATTCAATCCCTGATATGGCCCCCAAAAATCTGCAGGTGGTGGTTTAGAACCATTGAAAGTTTCAGTTTTGGGAGGTTTAGGCATTTCATCTGCTTGGTGGCTTCCAGACTTTGTTTTGAGACATAGGCTTCTCTGCACATATAGATGATAACAATGACAGTTTCCTCAAGTGTGATACGTGTCTTAGATCAGGTTACCATGTAAATGTACCTTTAGAATGAAATGAAGTATTCTTTCCAATTCCTTAGGATTAAGCAATTCTCCAGAACAAATGGTTACGATTTTAATGGATTTCCCTAGCAGCTCAGACAGCCCTGGCTGGAAAAGTAGACTGTCACAGATGTGTCCGTCTTGGCTGTGGAAGCCCCAGTCTCCCTCCCCAGACAGCTTTAGAAATTGGAGTATAGCCCTTTGAAGGGTGCCTCTGTCAGGAACCTTTTATGGAGAATTTAATTCTGTAATTCTGGGGTTTTTTATTGTAGCTGTAAAAAAAATTGGAGCCAAAATTATTTAATAAGCAGCTGGACCAATTTTTCTCCCTACTGGCTCTTTTTGGAGAAACAGAGTGAGTTTTCTAAGTGTCAAGAAAGCATCTGTCTGGAAGAGTCTCATAGCAACGAAAGTGTCTTGTTCGAACTTTTCTTGCTTCTTGTCAGAAAGCTTCACTTTTTAAAACTAGCTATTCTATTTGGAAGCACCAGCCAGGAATCTGTTCCTCATTACTTGAGGGGGAAATCATAGTACATTACACATAAATCCCAGAGTGCCCTTCTTACTATCTAAAACATAGCTATAGTACAGAAAATGCCTTTAATTATCAGGTAGGAAGTCGGGGGGCCGAGTTTTTATCTTATCCTGTTTTCCTTGAATTCATCCTTTTCATCAGTGTCCAGACAGCAGAACAAGTATAGCTCAGAAAAAGGGCAACTTGAAGAGTTTCTAAAACTAACATGTGAACAGAATGAAACTTCTCAGTGTCCCTAAAAACAAATTTCCCCAGAATGTATATTTATTTTATTGGGTCAAATAATATGATCAGGGTATGTACAGAAACTATTAAATATCTCTTCCTTATCATTCTCCAGTACTTTTGATAGTCATGCCTTATATTCTTATATAAAGCTGTTCTTTCTCAATCTCTTCTCTCTCTCTCTCTCTCTCTCTCTCTCTCTCTCTCTCTCTCTCTGATTGAACCTAGGGGCTCACACTTGTGATCTTCCTGGCTGAGCCTCCCAGGTAGCTGGGATTATAGGTATGCATCACTGTACCCAGAAATTTTCTTTCTTTCTTTCTTTCTTTCTTTTCTTTCTTTTTTGTACTGGGGATCAAACTTGGGACCTTGCGTTTGCTAGACAGGTGCCAGAACCACTGAGCTAAATCCCCAGCCCTAATTTTCTATCTCTTTTAAAGTAGCTTTTAAAAACAAACAAAAGATAGCATCATACCATACCTGTCACTCTGAAACTTTTTTGTTAACTGGTATTCTTTGGATATCCTTCATGGGATATAGATCCAGCTCATTTCTTAAAAATAGAAGCACATTCCTCGAAGCAAATGGACTGTACTGTAATCTGCTGTCTTAACAGTGTTGCTACAGTAAATATCTTGCCCATCAGCAATCAGCGATGTGGTCTTCAAAATGTCACCTTCCAAGGCCACCCCCCAGGCTACCTCCCGGTGCCCCGCCCAACAGACATCTTTCTGAAGACTCATTTCCAGTTCTGGCTCCACTTCCAGTTCCTCCCCTGCATTCACCCTCTTCTGCTTCCACCCAGAGCCAGCCTGGATAGCCAGCCTTAATGCTTTTCCACAGTATTGGTCTCAGCTGGCCCTTCCTTCTGAAGTCCTATCTCTTCTGAGCTCTGACGACATTCTCCTCTGCCTGTGTCACCCTCCTCCTCTGCCTGACACCTCAGTGTTGGTGCTTCTGGGCTGTCCCACTTGGAGCTCTTCCCTTGAGTGCACACCCACGATGCCTCCCAGATGTGTGCCTTTAGCCAGACCTTTGACATTTAAGGATATGTTTGATGTCTCTGCTCACCTGTGCCTCCCACACTGTAAATCCACACATGCCAAACCAAGCTCTTGGTAAACCCTTCACAAATCTGTTCTTCCCTTTTTTCCATTCTGAGGGGTATGGACACTGGCAGTTCTGTGCCAGGTGTGGGGCTAGGGAGATCAGGGAAGGGGCTCTGCCTTTCCCTCCTTCCTTCTGCCCTCTACTATTCCTCCACCCCACCTCCCACCTTCCACTTCTTCTGTAGCCCAAGGTAAATCCAGACAAGGCCTGTGGGAGGAAAAGGGAGAAGCCCTTGGGGATAGATCCTGCCCATGCCCCATCCCCATTCCTGGGCTTCATGCCTGGCTTCATACCAGCTCTGCAGTGAAGTGGCCCAGGATTCATGACAAGGGGACAGGCTCTGAGGGTCTTTGAGTGATGTGGAGATTTCTCCCCAGTTCAAGCTTCCTTATTGACAATGGTAAGCATCTTTGGGGGGGCTTCAAAGCACCTGTTGTGTGGGATGGGGCAGGAAGGTCAGGAGGCAGGCCCTGGAGGCCAGCTGTATGGCCATCTCAGAGCCAGGGCTCAGAATGTAAGACTCCTTCATGTCTCCTCCCAGGAGGGGAAGTAGAGCCTCACATCACTGACACAGGATCCCCCCCACCCCCATAAACATAGTTGCACAGAATGGTTGAGTCTGTGGTGTATCGTACTTAAGGTCCTCTGTACATTAACTAGACCATAACTACCACGTGTGAAATCGTTAACAAAAACATTTATTAACTTTAAAGCAACAGATTTGTAAATAGAGTTTTGAATATTCAAAGTGTGCTGAGCACTATATTAATGACTATACATGTGTAACTGCATTAGATCCTTACAGTGCTGTAAAGGAGCCAGGCCCGTTAGACAGATGAGTAAAGTGAGGTTTAAAGGTTAAGTAACTTCCCCCAAGGTCATACAGATAATAGGTCATGGCCCTGGGATTCCACATTGTAAACTATCAAAAGCAAATCTTCTTAAGTTGGGGATTACATTTACCTGGACATTCCAAGGCCTTTTTCAACTCATTTTTTTTTATCATTCTCTTTTTTTTCTTTAGTATGTATTTGCTTATCCTTTTTGAAAGCACATTTTTCCTCAGCATTTCTCTGATTTCTTAAGGTGAATTGAAATGAAAGCATAGTTATATTGCTTTGCAAATGAGTTTGCAATAAATAATCACAGATACAATAAATATTAACAGCTGCTAGGACCATGGGGAATAGCTGCACAAATTGGATTAGTAATTGCATTTTGAAAATTGTTTGTCATCTTCTTTAAGAGTCCATTTCTGTCTAACATTTTGCTTGTTTCTTGCTTAAAGGAAGAAGATTTCTCTCCCCACACCAGCTGTAGTCAGCCTCTGGCTTCGGCATTTTCCCAGCCTTGAAAAAGCAATGCTACATCTTTTTGCAAAGCTGATCTCTCGTGAGAGAAATAGTCTGAGAAGAATCGAATGCTTTATAAAAGATTCATTGCTGGTAGGTGCTGGGCTTTGGTGATGAGAAGGGCCTGAGAAGAGATGCTGGAAATCATTTCCTTTAGATAAGGAACAAAAAGAGGAGGAGGGATACAGACAAAAGAGCATTGGAACCTTAAAAATAATCATGTGGTTACATTTTATTTTGAAAATACCTAACATAGTGGCTTGTCTGCATACTTGGCACATATAGAGAGAGGTTCAAGATTTGCTTGATTCTTGCACCTTGTATCACATATTTGGACAACAGCCATTGAGGGGGTAGGTTCCCCAAAGGAATGCTATATTGGCGGGTTATCCATGATTCACTCTAAGGTGATGCATCAGTTACTCTTGCAACCTGCCTTCTCATTACCCACTGACAGATGTTAACACAGGAAAAGGGAACTGAGCTCTGCTCTTCGCTGGCCCTGTGTCTTTGCTGAGCATGGAGTGCAGCCCTGAGGGTGCTGGAAGAGGCCAGGGGTACAAGCTTTTTAAAAATAATATTTCTTATTTCAACACAAGGAGTAAATTTTTTTGGAACCGGGGATCGAACTCAGGACCTTGTGTTTGCAAGGCAGGCAGTGGAACCACTGAGCTAAATCTCCAGCCCAAGGAGTAAATTTTTAAGACTGAAGATCTTACAAGGGAGGGCAGCAATCACTTAACAAAAACATGCACAAAATAAACTCAGCTTTTCACTAGAGGAAAAATAAAATATGCAAGAAAGACAAAACAACCCCCCAGAAAAATGATTAAAGCAACAAAAACAACTAATATTTCTGTGAGTTTTTTGGGTAAGGCTGTCAGCCTTGCAGTCTCCCCTCATGGTGTCTCCCTTCCCCTCAGCTCTGAGGTGGTGGACTCGGCAGTCACCTGGACCACTTTGCATCATCAGTGCTGGGCTCTGTAGCAGTGTCAGGGCATGGCTGGTCAAGGTGTCTCCCTTCCGTTGGAGGCAGCTGTGTGGAGTCAACACTCATTTTGTAAAAACAGGAGCAAAAGACCAATGCACCCAAGAAAAAATATTTTTAAATTACATAGGGCCAGGGATTTAGCTCAGTGGTTACAGCACCTGCCTCACAAGCGCCAGGACCCGAGTTCAATCCCCGGTACAAAAAAAAAAATTACATGTCACACTGGATGAGCCAGGGTGGCCCTGTTTCCCAAATACCTAGGGACAGTTTCACTTCACAGATTATTTCCTTCAAAGGGGGTAGGTTTCTTTATCCTTTAATCAAATGCCAAGCCAGGTAAGGCAAAGATAGTTTCCAAATGAGCTGGTTTATTGAAGGACACCCAAAACCAGAATAAGTAAAATCAAGCCAAAGGAATATATGAAAATAGGTAAAAGAAGCTGAGTGTGGTGGTAGCATGCCTGTGATCCCAGATATTTGGGAGGCTGAAGCAAGAGGATCATCTGAACCAGGAGTTCAAGGCCAGCTTGACAAGACCCTGTCCTCTCTCTTTCCACCTACAAAGGTAAAACAAAATTAAACTAACATAGAGTGCTAGTAATGAACCAAGCACTATGCATCCATGAAGTAAATGTCCAAGTGGTCTGGGAGACCCATCACTTCAAGGCAATACTGAGACAGGTTCACATTGCCCTTCATTGCCTCAGCAATGAAGTAAAGCTCTTGTTAGCTCAGGCAAGGACTCCAGTATCACTACCTTTCAGAATGTAAACTCACAGGGGATATGTCCCCAGTGGCAGCCCACTGGCACAAGTATTTATATGCCCATCAGTGTGTTAGCTTAGCTTCTAGGTGGCAGGTTTGGAGGGAAGGGTCCAGAACACCAGCCATCTTGCTTATGTATCAGTGCACAGCTGCCAGTGTGGCTCCAGCACAACTTGTGTTACAAGAGAAAGCCCAAAATGGATCTGGCGCTATCAAAGCTTGGTCACATTAATCACTGTTAAAATACCAGTTTAGTAAAATTCAGAAGAAACATAACATGGCAAGACACATGTTACATACTGCAAGTGCTGCAGTCCTCCAGCATCTCTCTTCCAGGAACCTCAGTGGACTCCACCATGTTTTCCCGTTTGCTCTGGTCACCCATGGGCACTTGGCACAGAAAAGTCTTCTCATGGTAGAGATGGAGACAGTGAGTTCAGGAGCAATGCTGCCCAACTTGATTTCATGTCGAGGGCTAGGAACCTGGGAAGAGGGTGTCCACTGGCCATTGGTCTACGCTGAAGAAGGCACTGGCTGGCTGGGCCACCCTGCCCTGGGTTCACACAGCCCACCTCCTAGACACTTCTGTTTGCTGATTCTGCTGGAGCCTCCTGTTTCTTCTTTCTCTTGCAAGTGAATACTACATATGGAATCATGATGGAGCCAGTAGCCTCTCCATTTGTTTCTCGCCACCTGGGGCCTGCTCACCTTCACGTCACAGCCCCTCTCTGCCTTTGTGGCCAGGCCTCCCTGGCAAGTGTGGAGTAGCCAGTGCCTCACCTGCACTGCTAGGCACCTGATGGTGGCCCAGACTGGACCCAAATGATGTAAGTTTGGTTTCTGATAGGAAAAATGAAAGGAAGACAGGTATATGTTAGGATTGAGAGAGCCGAAAGGGGGTATATTTTATGGATAATTACTGCTTGTTGACATCATCATTGTTAAGAGTCACATTTTGAGGCAAGAAGTAAGAATGTACCTTATTTGAAAATTATTACAACACAATTCAAAATAAAAACTTTGGAAGTTTTCTTACAGCCCTTTCCAAGATTATTTAAGACAATAAATTACCTCTGGTAAATTTCTTTATTTCTAACTTAAATGTGTATGCTATAATATACTTTTTCTCTGATGTTTTTCAGTGGTAAAATAAAGTAACTGGGCTCTTTGCTTCCAAGGTACTTAGTAAATTTTCTTTAAATCTCTCAATGGGAAACTTCATTGCCATTGACTTTTCTGTACCTTTTGTTGTTCCTTATGGTTTTTCTCTGTACTGTATCCACATTCTTTTTACCTGGGAACCTTGGACCTGAGCAGCACTTCAAGTGAGCACAGCCGATGAGAAAGAGAAACCAGCCCCTCTTCAGACATCATGTTGTATAGTCTTCAGTTTCCATAACCTTCCCTCCATCAAACAGCTTCGAAGTCAGTTCATTTTTCAAAGCATTTATCAGGAGCATGTGTGTAGAGATTCAAAGCCTTTATTATGGTTAAAGGGGGATTCTAGAGGGTGTTATTTGGTTTAATTTATTGTGGCATTGACAGGATGTGACCTCTCTGTGCCTCTTGTTTTGAGGAGGTAATTACAGCACAGACGATGAACTGGAAGCCCCTGCTTGGTGGGGGCTGTACTCCTCCAGCACCCAGGGCCTGCAGTGTAGAGAGCTAGGCAGGCTGAGTGATTGCAGGGTAACCTGAAGAACCTGCTTCCTAATTGCATCATCTGATTCATTTATCGCAGTGCAGCATCTCAGTGCAGTGACAGCCCTGTACAGAAGTATCAGAGAGATCTATGAGGCCCAGCACAAGACCGCTGTGCTTTGCTGCAGAGGGAACCTGATGCCTATTACATTAGAGTCAGATCCTGAGAGCAATTAAAGTGTGATGGTCTACGTAACTTGTGTTTTATATGGAACACTGTTAATTATATTTCCATCTCTTGGGACTATCCAGAATGAGTCCTGGAGATTCTATAGTTACCAAAACGTAGCAAAAACAAAAGATAAAAGTGTTATACAAAGGGAAATGACCTCTCCAAATGTTCCTTGCCCTTTCAGGGACTTAAGGGGCCCGGTATTTTCCATTAAGACTGTTGATAATAAGAGAGCAGTTTAATGTCACCTGAATTCTAAATGCATATATACTTATTCTAAAATTTGAAACTTCTCAAATACATTTTCAAAACCTGTCTACTTTTGAGCTCAACCTTTGGTTTTGATGGACTAGACTGCCCTCAAGTACATGGCTGGCTGCCACAGTTGGTGTCCCCCAAATAAATTGAGGTATTAACCCCAGTTTGTCATTTGCTGTGCAGATGGAAACTTCTCAAAAACAGATGGTTCTGTGTTTCCCTTGACAGCACAGGCACTGGAGACCATAATCCGCAGCCTCAGGCCTGACCTTACAGACTGATGTCACTGAAAGCAGCGAAAGCCATTTGCTAATTATGCAACTTTTTTTGGCACCAGTCATTTTCCCAAGACTGGCTCAGCATCAGAAGGATGCTATGTTTTCCTGTTACAATTCTGTTTGCAGAGCCCAGAAAGCTATTGTTTGGACTCCACATTTGAATGAGAAGGGCTGGCTGGGTGGTAGGATGGCCCTGGACTTGGCTGTGGTGTTGTGCTGTGTGCCAGGCTGGGGCTCCCTGGTTCCCACGCCCTCCCTCAAGCCTTGGTGGGCTGACCCCACCCACCCGCTGCAGCCACCACAGCTGATGGACAGCTCCCCGAAGCCCATCTGCCCTGGAGAGAGAGGAGCATAAGGGAGGAGGGCCACCCCAGGGCAAAGTGCCGAGGGTACAGGGTACAGGGTTGGATTTGTTTTCACTTTATCCAGATTTTGAATCAGAGGATATTCATTTATTCTCCTACTTGAAAGTCTTTATACCTCAATAAAATATTTTTTCTCTAATAAGAACTTAAAAGCATCCAGATACCTCAGGATACTCTTCAGCAAGAGCTAGAAAGCGTTCTTTTCCCTGTTCTCCAGATAGCAATCACAGCCACTTCAAAAGGAAAAGAAAAAAAACTCTCTTTCCACCAAATCCCCATGCAGAGTTCCCCTTCTGTGAAGAGTTAACTCCACATCCTGGATGTTGTCAGTTTTTGTGCATAAATAGCTTTTCACTCATGTTCTAGGGTTTTCTTTTCCTATTTTTTCATTAGCAGTCTCCTTAGCATTTCCTTTTTGTGCTCTTTAATGTGATGCATGTAATTTAACATGAGTTGAAGTGGATGATTTAGCAGTGGTCAAGTAGGAAAGTGTCTGTGACTGAAAGCTGTGGATCTGCAGCCCGGAGAGGGGCTTCACTTTCCAGTGTCCACCTCAGGAGGGCAGCAGATGCCCCAGCATTGTCTCTATAGAAAGCCACATTGCAAGATAGGTTTTCAGTGTTGGAGGTTTCACTCTTGCAGGTTTTCACTGTAAGACTTCAGCCACTCAGAGGTTGGTTTGGGGGTGGGGTGGGCAGAAAATAAGCAAACAAACAAAACCCAAGTGATGGTGGATGTGGGGAGTCATTGCCACCCAGCGGCTAAGCTGAGTATCAATGGGGCTGAGGTGCTTTCTTCCTGCTCCTGCTCCACAAGCTAAGACGGTAGAGGCCTTGGGTCAGGACAGGGACCAGATTCAAGGGGATTCTGGTCCAGCATCAGAGCTGGGTGTCCACGATGTCCACCCCCGACTCCTGTGTCCTAACACCCAGAGAATGTGTGTAAATTTAAAATATAAAAGTACATTTGGTACTTGTTAAGTTTTTAAGCCCAGGAATGACAGATTTATCACTAATTAAACAATAATTGCATTATGGAGCACTGAAAAAAAATGATTATAATAGAAACAACATCTGGTAAAGATTAAAAGAAACAATAATTCTTCCAAGCTCAAATTTGTTGCAAGAAACTTGAATGTTTTAAAACAAAATAGATCCTAAAATGTAAAAGGGATATTTACAGTTTTGCATTTAGCATTTTGAAAACAGAAGAAAATGGCATAATGGAAAATACATATTTATAAAGATGCCTGATTTTACATGATACATGTGAAATTTAATAAGATTGAAAAATCAAATCATTTAACTCAATAGGGGAGTTTACTCTTGAGATAGATCTTAAGGAGACTTTTTTAGGCAGATTTTTTTTTTGGTACAGGGGATTGAGTAAGCAGAATTTTTTGTGGTGAACATAGTCACCTTTTAATTTATATATGTACACTAACAAGGAGCAAAAAAACCAGTGGTTTGGGAGACTTGGCTGTACACAGGACAGGGTGGCATGGCTAGTGGGTAAATTGGAGGGAAAGCCTTAGCTAATTTTTTTCAAAAGACCGTTTCCTTCATGGAATATTAAAAGAGAATTGATTCCAAGCTTACTGAACTTTATCATTTTCTCACTCATCTGCCTTTTCTCTCTCTCTTTTTTTTGGGGGGGGTTACCAGGGATCGAACTCCCAACCTTGCGCTTGCGAGGCAGGTGCCAGAACCATGCCTTTTCTCTCTTTATTTTATTTAATTTTTTAAAAATTCATTAAGTGTATTGGTACATTTTAGGTATACAATACAGTTACATTCATCATTGGGATCTTGTACCTGCACATGATGTATCTTGGTTATTTTTTCCCCTT
>NW_004624753.1:16555518-16591625 GCF_000247695.1 Heterocephalus glaber | reverse complement strand
TTTTTTTTTTTTTTTTTTAACTGCCTCTAAAACATGCAGATGGCAGAGAACAGCCTGGATATCTCGGCCTCCTTCCTGATATAAAAGCAAAGACAGGTTGTGGAACCAGGCTGAGAGTAACCATGGGTCTGAAATATTTGGAAAGAAAAAAATCTAAATGGAGAGTCCATCTGCATGAGGAGAACAGGTAGATTCTACACAGCCTGGAGATATCTGAAACATTAGATTGAGCTGTTTTGCTAGAAAACATTATGTAAGAGAGAAGTGTGTCCAACCTCTCATTTTGTCTTGAAAGAGTAAGAACCTCTGTACTTGAGTAAGAACCTCTGTATTTGCTCCCCACTATGGTTCTTATGGCAGCCCCAGTCTGCCTTTTGGATCATCCTTGTCTTTTGCCATTTAGAGTGATCCTCAGTAGCACCAAACCTGCAAAGGGGCTCTAGGGTACTTAGGCCATTTAGAATTGTTTTATTATACCTTTTCCAATTCTGATCTTATTTTCTTTTGCAGGGGAGGGTTGAGACGGGGGTCTTACTATGCAATTCAGGCTGGCCTTGAACTCATGATGTAGCCGAGGCTGGCTTCCAGCTCATAGTGGTCCTCCTGCCTCAGCCTCCTGAGTGCTGGGATTATAGGCGTGTGCCACCACGCTTGGCTCTGATCTTATTTTCTATGGTGTGCTTTCAGGCTCTGAGTGTCCATATAGCAATACTGTTGGAAATTAAACACTTTTCTGCAGAAATTTGGAAAAATTAAGTTCTGACAAACTTTGCTGAATCCTATTTCTTTAAGACTTGCAGTCTTCTTTTCCCTTGTTTGCTTTTTTCCCATTATGAAAACATTGAAACTTTTGTGCTATTTTCTGGGCATGTGTCCAGTAACCTCAATAACTATTTATTATTTACAGTGAGGGTTAGAAGGAAAAAGATTAACTGACTGGCTGAGATCAAAGCCAAGAACTAACCTCCCTTTGCTCTGCTGAGTAACTTTCTTTTTTTTTTTTTTTTTTGGTACCGGGGATCGAACTCGGGACCTTGTGCTTGCGAGGCAGGTGGAACCACTGAGCTAAATCCAGGGCCCTTGAGCAACTTTCTTAAGTAGGTCATACATTTATCTGAGAATTTCAAGTTGGTTTCTTTTAGATAAAAATGCACATCGGTGATGGATTAGAGGTCATGGATCACTATTTAGAGAGTCACATATTTAAACTTGCAAATTACAAATCTCTCCTTCAAATAAGAAAGCCATCACCCCATCGTTTGAACAAGGGGCGATGCTTTTGCCTGGAGCCTTCTGTGTCCCGTAGTGGCGGCCTGAAGACACTAGATGGCGCGCACTCAATGTCACAAGTTCCATTGCCAGGCTCGAAGAATAAAAAAGAGGGAAGCCCCAGGGGTGGTAGCGCACTTTCTTCAGGAAAGAGGAGAAAGTTGTAGAAGCAGACATACCCTGTCTTCTTTTACCTTGTTGATGGAGACTATGAAAGATGTTTCACAAAGCTATATCAAGTGTAATATTATTGAAGAAATTCCCATTAGAGCCTAACCCACTAACATTTGGATGCCACCCTAAAATATGTTTTACAACATATGGCCATCTGCATCAGCTCTTGCTCTGAGCTCTGGCCAAAAAAGATGAAACTTGTTCAGGCCCGTTAAGGCCCCTGCCCAGGTTACAGGAGACCAGCTTCTGCGGATTACAAAAATAGTCTAAGAATAAGCTAGCTATTTTTCATCATTCAGGATAATGGTATCATTTTTTTTCCCACTCTCATTAACCCTCTTCCTACCACACAATTGAAGCTGCTAAATTAACAGAGCACTAAATATGATGTTGTTTAGTCCACCATGGTAGGGGTTACTGGTTTCCTTAGTAATAATTCTAAATGGTTACGGACTTAGTGCTAAATGCCCAGGAACACAGACCAAGACCTGACTTTGAGATACTTCCAGGCGAGTTGAGGTCAGACACAGGGGCACACTTAGGAAAAATTAGTAACATGGGTAGGCTCTGTGTCTTCATTCTGGCATACTGGTAAAAGAATTGCCATTAAACTTTTTCTGGATAATACAGGCTTATTATGGAAAATGTGGGACATCCAAGAGTACAAAGAGAAAACTAAGTTTGCCTATATAATCCCTTGCCAAAGAGAACTACTGTTTGCGTGTTTACCTGGTCCCCCCCCCATACCAGTTGTTCTTTTTCTCACCCAAAGAAATATGCCCTATATGGAAGGTCTAAACAGTTCATCCATTTGATAATTGCAAGTTCTTATGATATATCTTTAACGTTTTACTTTCTTATGGTCTTTTTGTTTTACAGCCTCAAGCAGCCTGCCACCCTGCCATATTCAGAGTTGTTGATGAAATGTTCAGGTAAATACTATGCTGTTTCTGCTAGCAGTTGATCTAAAAATGCTCAGCTTCCAAACATGAATAAAAAAATCTATAGTAGCCTCTGGCTGCACCATGGAGAAGTTAGAATTTTTTATTCCTTCTTATCTCACTGAGCTTTTTATTAATTAGAGGTAGAAACTCAAAATCAATATATATTTAAAAGTCTATGCCTAAGAATTAAGATTACTTTTTTTCTTTAACCTTTTAAAATTCTAATAATAATAATACAGAAAAGCAGAGTTGAATTACATATTTTTATTATGAAATAGACAGGATTTTTCTCACCTCAGAATAAATTGTAGCAGTATACTCCCTTTACCACATGAGGGCTGACCAATCTTTGTAAAAGACTTTCAAGCTAAGGAAAGTCGAGAAAAAGAAACACAAAGCCATTCTTAACAGATTTTTCCTGAAAAGCAGGTGAACCATGCGTGTTATCTTACAATGTGTTAACTTTTACTTTGACATTGTGAGTCCTTCCTGGGAAGTATGTTGGATTCACAGTGGGTAAGAGGCAAGGTGGTCCCTGCATACTAGTTTAGATTGTGGCATGGGGGTGCCAGCCATGGAGTCCTAATACTGATCCCTTGGGGAATCTTGTCACCCACAAATGTTCACAGCCTCTCTTGCACTGGGCATCTGGGTGGGGATCTGCCTCCATCCTGCCCTACCTACCCACGGCAGGTCTATAGAAATTGTATAACAACAAATTACCACTTGGAATCTTCTTGAGACCAACCATAAGCCACTTATAAATGACCACAGAAATAAGAAGGCAGGAATGTGTTTCTAAGTTAAAGCTAGCTAAGTTTCAATTGGCTTTTTTGCTTAAACATAAAGAAAAGTTAATTGTATGGAAATGCTTGGAAACCAAGTGAGGTACACCTGGATTCTCCAGCTCTGGGCTGGATTTGACTGAGCCATTTTACCTTTTCAGGCAGTTCTGTCACTACTCACAAAAGCAGATATACTGATGTCACATGTCCCAGTCTACAGTGCAGAGAGGCCGTGAAAGGGTGTCAAGGGCCATGCAGTGCTTAATGATTCAAGAACAGAGATATAAACAGAGAGCTCTGAGCTCTGTACCTTGCAATTTAAAGAAAATACTTAGAAAAGAGAGTAACAGATTCCTTCTCCATTCACTGCTGAAGGTTAAGGCACAAAAAGTGATTCCATTCTTCCTTTTCATTCCAGTTCAGGCTGGTGGGTTTGCTGCCTTAATCCTTCATTGTGTTGTGTTCTGGCTTGGTGTTGTTCAGGTGTGCACTCCTAGAAACTGATGGAGCCCCAGAAGTACTAGCTGCTACTCAAGTGTTTACACACTGCTTTGTAGAGGCTCTGGAAAAAGAAAACAAGCAGGTTTGTTATTTTGCACGTATTGCGCATTAACCCCAGAGAAAAAGAGGCTACTAACAGTATTTGGCTAATCACCTGAAAGTAACACTTTATTTTCAGACTTGTTTGGTTGGTTGTTTGGTTTGTTTTTTATGATGCTGGGGATTGAACCCAGGGCCTTATGCATGCTAAGCACTCTGTCACTGAACTTCAGCCCTAGCCCTATGTTTAGGAATTTTGACAGACTGTTTTTGCTCAAAAAGAAAGCTTACAAATGAATGAAACCATTTTAACTGAAAATGAGTCAGAGTAGTTCCTGTCTGCCCTAGGCCCTAGTGCTTAGAAGCTTCTGTCTACTGCTGTATCTGAGTTCTTTTGTACCAGTACGTGTCAACCCGGAGCTGATTCCCTTACCTTGTGTTGTACACTCTGCCCCTCTGGCTGTACCTGAGCCTCAGCCAGCAAGAGGCATCCTGGAGTCTAACTGGAATGTGAAAAGTAGGAGATGCTACTTATCAAAAAGCAATACTGGCCTTTCTTAGTGATTACCGGTTTCATTCCCATCAGAGGCCCAGTCTGGATGGATCAAGGAGGGAAAGAAGATGGGTAAACAAGGACAGGGAAATATCTGAGTAACTGTAGAGGAGGAGCAAAGAAGAGAAGGACTAAGGGGTGTATCAGATGCCATCAGTGAAGCAGATATTTTAGTCACTTTCTTGTTGCTGGGACAAAATATACACTCACAACTTAAGAGAGGTCATTTTGGCTCATGGGCTCAGTCCAGGGTTGGCTGACTCAAGTCAAGAACAGGATGGCAGAGGGGCATGGCAGAGAATAAGGGGCTTCATCCTGTAGTGGCCAGGAAGCAAGGAGAGAAGGGAGGAGCCAGGGACAACAGTATACTTCTGTAGGTCTTGCCCCCAATGACCCACCTCCAACCAGGCCCTACCTCCTAACAGCACATTCAATCCACTGATGAATAAGGCGCCCTCATGATCCAATCACCTTCCACACAGATTGAGCAACATTTTAGATCTAAACCACAACAGCAGAGGACTCTGGGATCCTGTTGGTAGAGGCTGAGCAATTTACTGTGCCCAGTGCCAAAGGCCGTTTACTGAGTGACCTTGTGGAACAGGAACTTTTCTACCAGACAGCTTTCACCTTGGGGTATTATAGTTGGCCTTTGTTTCTCATGATCACAGGCAGTGCTTAGGTAGCACTTTGTTCAGAATGGCCCTGGGCCCATGTCTTCCCTGTGCAGAATGACATGCTCCCTTATGATTCTCTCTCCAATTTGATATATGAGGGCAGAGCTTAGGATGTATGGCCCTCCTGGAAGCCCACATACCCTAAGCCAAAGAAACAGCTCAGGTTTTAGCAGATGTTTCTGTTTCCTAAGGCAATGATAAATATTTATGATTTATTTTTCCCATCCCCCCTTTCCCTGGGGAAGTTAGCTAGACCATAACAAACAGCGTTATCAATGGTACCGAGCCTGGAATTTGGGAGGAGAGCTTGGATGAAAGACATTGGTTGGCCCTCACAATTATTTAATTATTTGGAGGCATAACTACAAATATTTTTTGTCCTCCCTCATATATTCTTGTGCTGGGATTTTTTTTTTTTGGAACCGGGGATCGAACTCAGGTCCTTGCGCTTGCACAGCAGGTGGCGAAACCACTGAGCCAAATCCCCGGCCCTTCATACATTCTTTATATTCCCAATTAGGAACTGTGCTCCAGCAAACCTTGGACTCCTGAGACACACCCAGGTTAGGGCAGAGGATATGAGGAAAGCAGTTTTGCTCTTCAGCCTTCACTTGAGTCTCTCGTTCTCTGCTTTGCTGAATCTCTGCATTGACCTTGGGTGCTGTGGATTTGGAAAGGAGTTGCAGTTGCTTTTTCTGTAGAATGGGATCCTGACCAGGCCACATGAGTGTAGGACCATGGAGGCCACACACTGGGCCCCAGTGTGAGGCAGGGCAGGGGCCCAAAAAGAAACAAGAGTCAATCACCATCACCTTTGCTTAAAATAAGAAAGTGTTATGGGACATCCAGATGTCCCCCCAAAGCCTCATGTGGTCACAGATGGGGGTTTTCAGAGGTGGCTGAATCTAGAGGATGTGATGCTCGAATTGATTCATAGTGTGATGCAAGGGTTAAGGGTGTGGTACCCTGCCTGGGAGCGCTACCTGTCCTAAGGGCAGGCAGCCTGGATAGGATAGAAGTGACAGAAAGAGCCCTGCTGTTGTTGATTGCTGCTTGATGCTTTTGCTTCCTCTTGCTTTCTGCCATGAACTGTTTCTCCTCTTCCATGCCACCCTGCCTTGGAGCCAGCTGATTATGGACTGAAACCTCTACAAACTGTGAGCCAAAATAAACCTCTCCTCCTTTAACTTCGGGTGTTTGGTATTATGTCTCCGCAAAGAGAAAAGTAACTATGACAGAGAGCAATGACCTCTTTCCTTTGCAAAGACCTTCATATACACCCAGGATTCCCTTCTTCCTGGGGCTGCTGCTGCCTGTCTGCATTTTCCATTGATGGCTGGTCTCCTTCACGGACCCTACCTCCCTGAGAGTCCACCTGTAGAATGTTTATAGTCCTGAAGCCTGAGGCCCTGTCACATTTGGTCTAGGCCTGACTTTTCTCTTTCTGAGCTTCAGTCATTAAAACCATGTTTAGTTTAGTTTTGGTTGTTTTTGTACTTTGTAAAACAGAGAATAGCATACTATGCGTAGTCTTTAGAGGCTTGCTCTTTCCACTGGACATGTTACAAAGATTGCTGGGGTGCAACATCACTGTCCAGTAGTCCATTGTTGATGTACCACAGTGGATTGGTTAGGGGCATTTGAGTTGTTCCCAGATTTTGTTTACTATTACCAACATCGTTGCACTGGATAGTCTGGGAGATCTTAGGAGCAGGAGTGCCTGCCAGGTGGGGCCTAAAAATGGGATGCCTATGTATACTTCCAGCAGCAGTTTAAGAGAGAGGCCTTGTTAATCCACATTCTTTCCTGTGTATTCGCTGCTCCTCATTTTCCTTTTGCCCTCTCCTCTCGCCTTTGTCTATCGCTGTGCGCCCATGGGACAGTAGGTAAGAGGTGAGGGTGGCAGAGAAGCCACTTTTTCTGAGCTTGGAGGAGGCCTCGGGACAAGCAACCAGTTAGGTCAGGTACAAATCCTAGCAGTGGCAGAGTCAGAATATGGACCTAGACTAGGTCTCCCACAGATAGAAATTATAAACTCAGGGCAGAATATTTTCAGAAATCTAGTTGAAGGCACTAGAAAAGGCCTGACAAAGTGAACAAAAACAGGAGAGGCTTCAGGGCTGTGAGCAAATGCCTGCTTCTCCCGCATCGTGTGTGTGTATGTGTGTGTGTGTGTGCGCGCGCGCGCGCATGCTTGTGTGTGTGTGTGTGCGCGTGCAGTGGGGGAAGCCAGGCACAATTCCATCGACCTGGGGTGGGGGTGGGGGGACAGCTGTGGGCTGCCAGAGCACAGAAGAAACAGATGGGACAAAAGAAAACCACATGAAAAAATGGACCTAAACTCAAACTTAATAAAAAGTATATTAATTACAAAAAGTAAATGAAAATTAACCAGATATTCTAGTAAAAAGGCAGGGATATCAGATTAGAATTTTTTTAAAGGACCACCTATATGTTTTCCAGAGGCCTATTCTAATGATAAAGGTACAGATAATAGAAAGCAAAAGGAAGGAAAGAGATATGTTATACAAATAGTAATCATAGGAAAACTGAATGTTGTTCCCATCTATTGATAGCAGATGAAGCTGACTTCTAGGCGAGGAGTTTACCAGAGAGAAAGGGGGACATTTCCTAATAACAGAACGATCCATTCATCAGGAGCAGTACCAGTTATAAATGGACATGTGCCTAATAATAGAGTTGCAAAATACATTTTAAAAAAAGCTAACCAAAGTAAAGGAAGAAATAGATCCAGTCGCACATAAAATACTTAGGAATATAACAAAAGATATATAAGTTTTCTAACTGAAAACTGCAAAGCATTGCAGAGAATAACTAAAGGAAAGCAAAACCATGTTCATGAACTGTTAGATGCCTGTTTTTCTCCAACCTGACTGACCAGTTGCTTCCATGCAATTCCAGTTGGTCCCAGCAGGCTTTCAAAAAATGGAAAAGAAAAGCTGGCTGTGGTTGTGCACACCTGTAATGCCATACTATAATGCCTCTGGGAGGCTGAGGCAAGAAGTTCTCAAGTTCAAACCCAGCCTCGGTAACTAGCAAGACATTGAGTCAAAATAAAGGCTAGGAATGTAGCTCAGTTCAAAGGCCATAGGTTCAATCCCCAGTACCACCACCCTCCAAAGAAGAAATTGACAAGCAGGTTCCAAAACTTACATGGAATGGCAAAGGATCTGCCATAGCCAGAACAATTTTGAAAAATGGGCCCAGGATTTAGCTCAGTGGTTCCATTGCCTGCCTCAAAAGTGCAAGGTCCTGAGTTTGATTCCAGGTACCAAAAGAAAAAGAATTTTGGGCCGGGGATTTAACTCAATGGTTCCACCGCCTGCCTCGAAAGTGGAAGGTCCCGAGTTCAATCCTTGTTATCAAAAAAAAAACTTTTTTTGAAAAAAGTAAAACAAAAATCAGTACCAGATTTTAATACTTAAAGCTATAATAATCAAGATAGTGAAGAATTGGCAAAACAATGGACATAGGTCAGAACAGTCCTGATACAGACTCACATGTAAACAGTTGATTTTTGACAGAGGCACCAGGGCAATTCAAAAGGAGGGAAGGAAGGTTTAACAAATAGTACTGGAGTAACTGGATATCCATATGAGAAAAAATGAACCTCCATCTCCACCTCAGAAGTCACACAGAAACTAATCTGAAGTGGGCATAGTCTTCAACATTCAGATTTTAAAACACAGTGGTTCCAGGAGACCATACAGTAGATTGTCTTTTATTGATACTGGAATAATCAAACATTTTCTGGAAGAGATACAGAAAAACAAGAAGCATTAACCATTCAAGAAAAATGAGTAGGCCCAGAGATTTAGCTCAGTGGTTCCAGCACCTGCCTCACAAGCACAAGATCCCGAGTTCGATACCCAGTACCAAAAAGGAAAAAGAAAAATGAGTAAATTTAGACTTCAGTAGAATTTAAAACACTTATTTTTTGATAGATATCAGTTAAGAAAATGCACAAGCAAGCCACCAGGCAGAAATATTCACAGCACGTATATCCAGTAGAGAACTGTGTCCAGAACAAATGACGAACTCTTACAGCTTCCTGACAGCCTAGTTTTTAAAAGTGGCCAAAAGACTTGAACACATACTTCAAACAAGATACATGAATTGGCATGAAAATTGAACATGAAAATTGTTCAGCATCATCTGCTAACAGGAAAATGCATAGTAAAGCAGCCATGAAAGTAGGCATGGGTGAACTAATGTTTCACACTCACAGGAATGGCTAAAATGAATTAGCTTGGCAACACCGAGGTTGGCAAGTTATATAGAGCAACTAGAAGCTCACAGGCTGTTGCTGGATGTCTGAAGTGATACAACCATGGGAAGACTGTATGGCTGTGTAAGCAAGCACCCGTTCGGTGACTCAGTAGTTCCTCTCTTATGGTATACTCAGTCAAGGAAAGTGAAAACACAGCTCCACAAAGACGCAGATACAAACGTTAATTGTAGGCTTATTCATAATGCCTCAAACTAGAAACAATATAAATGCTCGTCAATAGTACAGTGGATTATGGTCTATGGTCTATTCATTCAGTGACTACTTCTGAGAAAAAAAAAAAAAGAATGAACTCCTAACATGGATTATTTTCTTTTTTTCTGTACTGGGATCAAATCAAATCAAATGCAGCACTTTTGCATTAAGCTACATCCCCACCCCTTATTTTTAATTTTTATTTTGACTTAGGGTCTTGCTAAGTTGCCCAGACTAGACTCAAACTTGCAATTTTCCTGCTTCAGCCTCACAGAATGCTAGGATTACATGTGCCACCAAGCCCAGCTGTGTGGATGAATCTTAAAATATGTATGTTGAACCAAAGGAGCCAGGAAAAATTAAAAAGAATACAGTATGATTCCATGTACATGAAACTCAAAAATAAGCAAAACTAATCTCTCATATTGAAATAAAAATGTTGGTTGCCAGGGAGGGGTAGAAGGACTGACTATAGGAGTCACAGGCACTTTGGGGGAGATGGAAGTGTTCTGTGTCTTAATTGGGATTCTGGTCCCATGGACCACACATTCACCTATTCTCTTCAAACTGTATACTTAAAATACGTGCACTTTATGCTGTCTAGATTTTATCTTTTTTAAAAACAAAAAAAGCCTCCCTGCCTTTTAGGGGCACAGGGAGCTATGGATCTTTGGCTTTCAGAGTGCATGAGCACCACTGTTGTTTTATGTTTTATGCTCACAACTGCTTTGGCAGCTCTGACTGAAAAGGAAGGTTTATATGTGTATAATTGGGTTTATATGAGGTATAGAACTCGTAAAGACATCTACAGCATAACTTGGTTTTTCTTAAGTCCCAAAAGGTGAGTTTAAAAAGGTTTGTTTTTCTGGGTAATATTTATAGTTATTGGAATTTTTTGTTAATGTTTAAGAAAATATTCTGACTGAGTACAGTGGGTCTTTTTTGGGCAGAGGAGGCAGGATTTGCATTTTCTAAAACCCCTTCCAATCCTGACACTAATACCATTTTGAATTTTTGATCCTGTTGTAGCTGAGGTTTGCATTCAAGACCTACTTTCCTTACACCTCTCCGTCCCTTGCCACTGTGCTGCTGCAACACCCTAAAGGTGAGTTCAGGTTGCCTCTGCCCAAATCAGAAGGACTTTGGAGAAGAGCATTATCGAACCATGACCTCTCCCTCACAGTCCATGTCTGTCCGGAGCTGGCATTGGTTACATCTAAGACTCTCTTTGCTCTTGGAGTCTCAACTTCTGTGGATTTTCACATGAGAATCTGAGCCATAGATGGGGTGGTGGTGACCTCAGTGGGACTCTGGGTGATGGTTTTGTGTGGACACAACAAGAAAACTTTACTGTTTTAACAAAACAGGTCCAGGGCCGGGGTTTTAGCTCAGTGGTTTTGCCACCTGCTCCACAAGGGCAAGGAGCTGAGTTTGATCTGCATACCAAAAAAAAAAAACAAAACAGAAAGGTCCAGAATGTAGCTCCTGCAGCAGGGTCAGGTCGGCAGAGCCTTGGGTCATCTCTCCAGAGAAGCTGACTGGGCTCCAAGAAATGGACTGGAGTTGAGATTCCTTAAGTTTAAACACCTATAACCAAAAGACTGAGTGGTATGTGCATGCACTCAGCCTGTCTCCCTTTCTCTACTTGTGACTGTTCTCAATATCTGCCCCACATGTGGAGTTGGCACTGAGCAGAAGCACAGAGCTTCCTGTACTGTTCCTAGAACTGTCAGCTGCTTATATTCCTTTTGAACAAAACAAATGTCATGTTCACAAATAGAAGTGAATTTTCATAGTAAAATCTCCTGCTCATCAGAACTTTGTTTCATGACTGTGGTGAGGCGTTAGGGGCATAAAAGATGATCACTGATGAGCTTGAGTATACAGGATCCACAAGAAGAGGGGACATAAATAAAGTATCTCTGTAACTAGTAAAAAGAAGAAAATTTAAAATGCCTTCAAATTGCTGAGTTAAGGGTCATGCAAGTTCTAAAGAGAACGAGCCCTGGGGCACCCTGTGGTCTGTGACATTGGGAAGAGTGGGTCCTCCTCCCTACAGGTATCTTTCTTGTGTATCTGATTACGTGACTACATGAAAACCTTTTTCAGATGTTGATTAGAACTGCAGATACATGCATGCTCAAATGTGCTTAAAACCACAGGATAATTGTCAAACCAAAAAACCTTACTCTGGAAAAGACATTTGTCTGCATAATGCCCGGTTTTTTGTTTTGGTTTGGTTTGGTTTGGTTTTTTGCCCCTGTGTCCTTAACTGTAGACCTGAAATCATATCCTGAATTCATCACAACTCACGGGCATTTTAAACAGTTGGGCAGTCCACTCCTCGTTCTTTTTTGGTGGTTTCAGTACATGTCCATGTATTTTGAAATCACAAATTATTATGGATGGTGTAAGGGGTGGGTAGGTAGAAAAGGAAAAACCAGGTACATCAGCAACATGGCAGTCAGAAGTCCCAAGGTGGACAGCTAATGTAGTTGGTATCGACTCCCACAAACCCAAGTTAAAGATGTGTTGATGTCTAGCTCTGGATAATACTTACAGTCTTCCTTCTCCAGGGTAAGAGAGACAGCCTGGCTGGCAAGCATGGTGTGGGTTCCACAAACCAGGAAAAAAAGGCATTTCCCCCAGACACTTCCCAGCTTAGCTGCAGACACTTCTGGGTGAGGTTGGCTTTTGCTCTGTCCCCGACTCTCTCTCTGCCCTGCAGACACCCCACAGGAATGCCGCCTCCAGCTTCTGCAGCGTATTTCCCAGATGCTCCGAGAAGCCGTGGAAGACCAGGCTTGTGGGTGAGCAAACACTGACCACCTCAGCCAACCTCCAGGTGGCTTCCCTTTACCCCCCTCTTCCCTGACAGATGAAGACCTTCTTGGATGCTCACCAGACTGGTAAGCACTGTCGCTGCCCAAGGAAGGCAGGAAGCAGACGATATCACGGGCCTGCATCGAGCCAGCCAGAGTGAGGTCATGCTTTAGAGCATAATGATGAAAAGGACAGATCCTAGAAAAAAGCAGTGGCCACATGCAGGGGGCCCTGGCCACATAGATGGAAAGGCATCTCTGGTCCTCAGGTCTCTGAGACCTCTAGACAGAAGGAACCACTGAACTCCCTCCAAGAGGGAGTATCCAATGTATTGTTTTTCCTTTCCCCCCACTTTTTTAATTGCCATAAAAGTTGTGAGTTGTTTTCTTCCTCTTCAGTAAATTTTTTTCCCAAATTAGAAAATCAATTCTAGCATAATACTTAATAGCATGGTATTCAGTACCCTCTATACATGCTGTCTTCTTATATGTGCTGTCTTCCCAAAAGCATTCACATGCAGGTTTGCTGGGTGTCCTCTCTTTGGTGTCCTCTGACTCACTCATGTTTGGAGTGTAGATGACACTGTATTCATTGTCTGTGCTAGCCTACTGGGTTAATCTTATTTGCCCCTCTTCTAACCCTTCTCTCTCCAGACTCTCTGGTCTCATTTCTGAGCCAGCACAGAGTATGATGGGTACTCTGTATCCATACTCACTGACTGAGGGTCTTGGTGCCATTCTGTCCCCCTCTCCAGGGTTTTGACCAACAGGGAACAAATGGGAAGAGAACTGGTGGCCAAATGGGGAGCAGTGTGCTAGCTACATTTACCACCTGCCATCGACCCCTGCACACCCTTCCTGGTGTCCCTGTGGGAGAAGAAAGCTAAACTCCTGACTTCATGGGCACCTGCCCTCAGCTAGACTTGGGAGTGCCCCGTGGGAAGCTCTGAGAGGAAGCATAGTCACTTTCCTCTGTTGGTCACATGGACAGGCACAGGCAGGTCTTGGTAGAAAGAGTGGGAGGGTACCTATGCTCAGTGTGCTTGTCTGTGAGGTCAACTCCAGGGAGAACATGGGGAGTCCCTGTCACTCTGAGACATCTGGGCCACCTGTGGCCAGTGTGGCCCTCGAGTTTTAGCTTGACCTGTGGGTGAGCTGCTTCCGCTTTGTTAGGGATAAGGAAACAAAGCCAAGACTCCCACCCTTCCTTTTCCTCTCCGTTCTGCAAACTCGATCTCAGAACATTTAATCGTGTGTTCTCAGGAAGAACCCAGACAGCAGGGCCAGAGAGGTGGGTAGAGTGGGGAAATTCCACGGGCCATGAAGAGGGACATGGGTCAAGTCCAGCTTGGAGACACCATAGGGCAACCTAAACACTCCTATTCCTGTCACTCCCCCAGGCCAGCAGAGTGTACCTCTGACTTGCCCTCAGGCCATCCCATTTTCCAGGGAGGTGTCAGCGTGGTGAGGCTGTGCTGGTCCTTATCTTATGTACCCTTTACAGAGGAATCATAGCTCCTTGTTTCCAGTGAGACAAGGGCCTAGCTTGGAAAAATCTCTTTAACTTTCCAGGGTTAGAGGACCGGGGAGAATGCCATGCTCATTAAACATTCATTACTGCTAAAACACTGACTGGAACCTAGTGTCTTTGTCAGAAAAGGTAGGGTACATTTTTGCCTGTGCCCTCTTACCACCCCTCTGTCCTGAAGGGTGGAGGCTGGCAGCCTTTCTCTGATCTGCATCAGGACTCCCAGAGCCTCCCTCCTTCACTGTGGCACCGCCTAGGTGCTGCCCTGTGGCTGGAAGGCTGCATTTTCCACCTCAGCCCAGTGGCACACTCATGTGGAAAGCAAGGGTGCCATCTGGCATTGCTCCTGCTGGTCACAACCTCTGATCTCCTTTTCTGGAAGCCTAGTCACTGACAGTACCCAGATATAAAGACTTAACTGTCCACAAGTCCTCACACATGAATAACCTGTGTTGGTTCCAAGTGGCACTTAGGTAAGTTTTCTAACTTGTACTCCTTGCATACCATGCTTCATTGTCAGTACCGTTTAAGCCAGCCATTTATAAACATTTAAGTTGCTTTATGAACCAAAAGGAAAGCTAGGCGCAGTGGTGGCATATGTCTGTAATCCCAGTTAGTTGGGAGGCTAAGGCAGGAAGATTGCAAGCTTGAGGCCACCCTGGGCAACTTAGCAAAACCCTGTGTCAAAAAACAAAATAAAAGAACCAAAAGGAAAAAGCAGTGAGGTTGCTGGCTGCCATGTGTCTTGTCTGTATTCCAGGTCCTGTGTAGACCCCTTTGAGAGCTGGTTTTTGTTCATTCACTTTGGAAGCTGGGCTGATATGGCGGCTGAGCAGTTACTGAGGTCAGAAACAGAAGCCCCTGTGGCAGCACTGCTGTGGCTCTTGGCATTCTACTACAGGCCTCTGGACTCGAGTCAGCAGAGAGCACAGACCATGGTGGGTAACAGGCCCCAGGAGCAGGGAGGTGCCTGGGTGGGTTTGCCTTTCACTGACCCTGGCCCCTGAGCTCTGGGAAGTCAAGGCATATGTCTAAGAACCAATAGACACTTGTATGGACCACCAGGGACATGGGCTGCCTTATGCTCAGTGCTGTGCTCCTGCCACCACAGCATGGCCTGGAGAATTGATGCTACTCATGCTGTCAGGCTGTCTCCCTCTCCTGGAACCTTCTGTCTGCCCTTGTTCAGCACCCATCTGCCCTCATCTACCCAGTTCCCTGCCTTGGGCCTCAGTCCCCCTGGAGATCCCATACAGGGCTAAAGCTCCTTCCAAGCAGAGCCCACCGTCTGCTGGTGTCTCTCATTCCCACCCTCAGCCTGGTTGCCCTGTTTTTTCTGATCAGTCAGCGGGGCCTCCCCTCACAGCTCTGTTCAGACCACTTACTAGCATGATGACGTGATGTTAGCCACTCTACTTCTGAGAAAGGACTTGGTCATTTCCTAAATAACAGAGCAGCTAAGTACAGGATAGGGTAGCTGTAGCAAAGGCAGTTGTTATTTTATGTGGGATACAATAATTATAGGAAGCTGTGCTTTGATTAAAGGCACTGGCACCTCCCTTGCAAACATTTATTTGCTGGTTTTTAAAACTTCAACTGCCAATGTTTGGGGCTGATTTTAATAATTAAAAGGAACAGGTTTCATTATGTACAGAACAATGCTCTTATTTGCTTTGTATTTTCTGTTCTTTGAAAAAAGCAGAGACCAGTACAAATGTTTGTATATTTCATTTGTTTAAAAGCTTGATGGCAGGGGAAAGAAAAAGTTCTAAATTTTTAAAAGGTGAAATTTAAGGATAATTTTTTGGATCAAAATAAAACATTTTTTTAAAAAATTTCATAATCCACATATTTATTTGAGGATTGCTATCTGATTAAAAACAAAGCCTGAGTGCTGGGGATTTAGCTCCATGATTCTGCTGCCTGCCTCGCAGGCACAAGGTCCTGAGTTCAATCCCCGGTACAAAAAAAAAACAAAGCCTGCCATCCCCTTTAAAATAGCACATTAAACTAATTAAGGAAAACCCTAGCTTATGTTTTTCATCATCTTATTTTTAACAGTAATAATTAAGATATATGAAGCACTCATGACTTCTAAAGCCTTTTTATATGGATTTCATATTTAGTTCTGTATAAATTTAAGTTGGTAAATATGTGTTAAATTCCATATGGATCGTAGACACTGACAAAGAAAGATTCGCTTTTGAAGTACAATAAAGTAAATTGTCCAATAAGGTTAAATTTCTAGAAAGTTGCTTTGCCGCAACTTTTTACTAGTTAACTTGGGTTTTTGGTTTGGTTTTTTTTTCTTTCTTTAAATAAACCTATACATAATTCTTACTTAGAAGATGTGGAGATGCTTAGGTATCTTGAATAAAAGTGGATTAATTCATTTGGAATAGTTCTTGGCTGTCCCATCAGAGGCAGCCATCTGCCTGTGATTGAAGCCAGAGCTTCATGTCTGTAGTGCAGAAGTGCCTGACCTCAGGCATTGGTGTGCCTGACATCTTGGGAGGAAGCGCACCAAGATTAACTAGTAATAAATACCTCTCTGCCCCTGAGCTTTGTGAGCTTTATCCCTTAAAGGTCTGTCAGGTGACCTTAGAACACACTGTGAACTTTGTTAGAAAGTATTAAGGGCTGGGGATTTAGCTCAGTGGTTTTGCCGCCTGCTGCGCAAGCGCAAGGACCTGAGTTCAATCCCCATACAGAAAAAGAAAAAAGTATGATCACTGTGTGATTTGATGGACCTTGGAAATACGTGGGCCTTGGTGTTACTTAAAAGGCTTAATGAAACCGCTCCTGTGGGAATGCCCACGGCCAATCAGGGCTGGCAGCATGACATCCAGTCCAGAGGACACCTTCCCTGGCAGGCCACCTTCTCTGCAACAGTGTTCATCTCCTTTGCTAAGTGAATTGGAACATGATGAAGACCTGAAAATGTCTGTATAGATACCATTAAGATGTAGGCTAAGATTCAAACCCTTTAACCTTGTCATTCTACTTCTAGGAATTATTCTAAAGAAATAAAGATCAATACAAAGATTTATGTATGGGAATAGTCATTACAGCATTGTTTATAACTGCAACTATGGGAAATGGCTTAAACTTTTAATAGTAAGATAGTTGTCTGTATCCTAATGTTATTATTGGAGAATACATTCAGTAGTATGGTAAACTGCTCATGGTACATTGTGGAAAAAAAAAGCATGTGAGATACAAGACAAATATAGTGAGTGGTATATTATTATTAACTTAACTCTTGATGGCAGAGTTATAGATTATTTACATTTTTTTCTTATTTTTCCATTGTGAGCATATATACGTTTTTATAATGTTCAATAAAAACAATATTTTTAAAAGAAAACAAAAGAAAGCTTGGGGCCAGGAATTTAGCTCAGTGGTTCCACCGCCTGCCTCGCAAGTGCAGAGTCCTGAGTTCGATCCCTGGTACCAAAAAAAAGGAAAGCTTATGCCTTTCTCCTGAAAAAAACTGGAAAGCATTTGAAGTACTGGCATGTCATGCAGAAGCTTTTGGACATGGAAAATCAGTCCAGGACAAAATAGAAAAGAAGATAGGGGCTACTAGATAAGAGTGAGAAACCAAGAGCCAACGAAGAAGGAAATGGGTGTAAAGACTTAGCCTCCTGAGCCCTGGCCATTCTTCAGACCCAGTTCTATGGTACCATCAGCTGAAGACAGATGGGCACAGTGCGTGTGGGAATGCTGCGTATTCCGTGGGAGTGCCCTGTGGTGGTGTTTCTCACGGCCTCGCCTGTAGGCCAAAGAGCTCACACAACGCTCCCAGTATGCTGCCGCTGTGACAGACAGCGTGGAGCGTGGCCTTCATTCTCAGGGAAAAAGCAGCTCTGATCATGGGAACTCTCAGAACAGGCCTAAGTATTCTTTCAGAAGTTATAAGTTCCATGTGGCATTTTGGATCTATGGCTTTCAGTATTTGCTTTGTTTTCCAAGTCACAACTTGATGCACCATTCTTATAGCAAGCAGAAGACTCAGCATGAAATAAATATTTTTTATGTAAAAACAACCCACAGACTTAGAACAATTACCATTATTATGTGAATTCCGCAAACTTATGACCTCTGCTTGAGCTTTAAACATGTATGAACAGATTGTCCCAGTGTCTGAATCAAAACAAAACAGGCCCTGTGTGTGTGTGTGTGTGTGTGTGTGTGTGTGTGTCTGTCTGTCTGTCTGTCTGTGTCTCTCTGTCTGTGTCTGTCTGCCTGAGACAGCAAGGCGAAGTGGAGGCAGAGGTGGAGGCAGGCCCGGATGGCCCTCCCCACACTGGCTCAGCCAAAGCCGCTGCGCTCTAATTGATTTGTGGCCTAGTGTGAGGCAAGTCTTCAAGGAACCTTTTGTTCTTTTCCCCACAATATAGGAAAAATCTGACTACGTTCTGTGGAGGACTTTTCTGTTTCCATTCATTCTGAAAAAGGTCAATTCCTGGCATGGTGCCCTGGCTGCTTGGTGAGCAAGATGAAAAGAAAGTCAAGTTTCTATCATGCCCATTTGGGTTTGTGTGGAGCGGTGTGTGAACTGGGCCTTGGCCGCTCTCTCTGGAGCCCCAGGCTGCTCCTCTTCCTGAGGGCCTGCTTCAAAACATAAGCAAAGCCTAGAGCAGTGGTGACAAACCTATGGCATGGATGCCACAGTGGGCTGTTTATCATCAAAACCTCTAAAAGGTGCACCATCACTGCCCTAGAGGCCTCTGAGTCCTGTTCTCCCCTAATCTCTCATCCTTGATCCCACTGCCCAGGCAAAGGTGGAAGCAGTGCTCAGCCGCCTCCAACTTCTGATGCTGTCCAGAAGCACTCCCCTCTCTGCTAAGGAGCTGCAGGCAGCCACTGGAGAGGGCAGCAACGCAGACCCCACACAGTCTGTGTGTGGACAGCTGATCAGGCACCTGTTTCTGAACTTCCTGCTCTGGACTCCAGGAGGCCGTACAATTGCCCGAGAAGCCATCACCCTGGTAAGTATTCCTTTTTCTCCAATCCCAGTGCACCCAGGTGACAGGGCATAGGGGTGTTATCTGGCAAGGGTCGTGGCTTTGGGGAGCGTGTGCCTGGGATGCTTTTCCCACATAAGTGAAGGGCCAGGGAGGGTAACAGCTGGGATGGACCCCGGGCCTTCCCATGCAACACCTGCAGATCACAGAGGATAAAGGGAAGGCACAGAGCCAGGAGCACTATCTTGCAGGCTACTTGGCTTGCTGCCAAGACCCATGGTGAAAGCCAGCGCTCCTGTCCCTCGTCACAGAGCACAGCCTGCTCCTCCTCACGGGACAAAAGCAGGCTGTAGTGAGAGTGCACTACCGAACAGCCTTGGCGCTCATCCTGGCAACAGGTCAGAGCACTGCTTTTAACTCAAGGAAAAATCAGTTAATTACAAACAAACCCTTCCTGAAGCCCAGGTGATTGGAAGGGGAAAGAGTGCTCCAAGTCAAAAGTGACACCATTCATGACATTAGATGTGGCACCAAGAACTCAGGCAACAAAAGGAAAAACAGATGAACTGGCTGTCAGTACTGGTCCTTTGGGAAATGGAAATCAAAACCACACTGAGACTCGCTTCACACCCTTCAGGACAGCTATTATCAGCAGAAGAAAAACTAAATCTTGCTGAAGATGTATCAAATTGGAATACTCATCCATTTCCAGTTGGGAGTATTAATATGGTGCAGCCACTGTGGAAAAGTTTGGTGGTTCCTCAGAAAGTTAAACATGGAACATAGGACACAGCAATTCTACTCCTACATATATACACAGAAGAATTGGAAGCAGATGCTTGAACAAATATTTGTATACCACTATTCTTACCGGCATTATACCCAATAGCCAAAAGGTGCAAATAACTCAGCAGATGAAAGGGTAAACAAAATGTGCTCTGTGTGTACAGAGGAAAGTAGTTGTGGTGCATCTGTAATGTGGATGAACCTGGAAGTCACTACGCTAAGTAAACTAGTCACCGGACATATGCTATATGATTCCACTTGCGAGGTACGGTACGTAGTCAGATTCATAGTGACCAAAGAAGACTGGAGCTTGCAGGGGTTTAGGTGATAAGGAGTTAGTGGCTTTTAGGGTATGGAATTGTGGTTTAGGAATATGAAAAAGTTCTAAAGATGGATGATGGTGCCGGGTGCAAACACTGTGAACATCATAGTCTTGAACTGTAAAAATGGTTAGACTGCAGATTTGTGTTACACATATTTCACATTTTTTAAAAAAGGTGAGCACCAACATTGCTGGCCCTGAGAGCTTTATTTTTGGTTTTGTTTTTACTTTTTATTGACATTTAAATACAGAAAATGTAAAGTTGATGAATTTTTACAAATGAAAACCACCCATACAGTCAGCAGCCACATGAAGAAAGAAATATTCCCAGAGGCCCAGCTTGTCTGAATTTGAGTACAAGGAAAATCCCAATACCTGACAAGAACCTGAGAAAACCAGGGCCAGAAGATTGTCATTGCCCTGATAGGACAGTGGTGTGGAACAGGCCAGTCCCCACCTGGTGTTATGGGGGGCTACAGAGTGGAAGAGGACTGGCCTGTCAGGACCTGAGCCCAGCACAGGCACACTCAGAAATCTGCTGTGGACTCATAAAGTGTACATCTGTGATAACACAGACAAGCCTGGAAGACATGGTGCTAAGTGAAATAACCAGACATAAAAGACAAATTGTGCATGAGCTCATCTGTACATGGAACTGACAGAAGAGAGGTTCCTAACAAAACAGAAAAGAAGCTGGGTACCAGGAGTCAGGGAGAGGAAGTGGAGAGATGTTGGTCAAAGGGTGCAGTCTTGCAGTTATGACTATATTCTGGAGGCCTAATGCACAGCATGATGATAATAATTATCAATAATTTATATTGAAATTTGCTGAGAGAAGATCTTAAGCATTCTCACCATACATAGCCATACCTTCCCCCACACACTATGTGAGGTGGTGCTGGATGTATTAATAAGCTTAACTATGGCAACCTTTTCATATCAAAATACCACATTTATATACGGGGGGCAAATCGCAAAACATAGTAAAGCAGAACAATAGAAAGTTGTAAATAAGAAAAATCTCTGTACTTGAGAGTTAAAAAAAATGTCCATATATCTTAGTATTAGCATCTACATCTCTGCTGACTGTAAGGTATAATAGCTACTGTGGATGATTGAGGTTAACTTCCATGGGGCTAAGTCGTGTTCAAAATGTGAACCTGGATCTAATGTGAAAAAAATGGCACTTTATCATTGCGGTCTTTTCCTAAAAACCTATAGCCTAGGTCTCATAGGAAAAACAGTAGACAAAATCCAGTTCAGAGACAATCAACAAAATTCCTCCCAAAATGCCTCAAAACCATCGATCAAGTTCATGAAAACAAGGAAAGTTGGAGAAACTGTCACACACAGCCACTGACAGCTAAAGGAAGCTAGACAATTAAGTGTCACATGGTCTTGTGCATAGGTCCTGGGACAAAGAAGGATAGCAGAGAAAGACAGGGAATCAGAATGCAGTCTGGACTGTAGTTAATAACACATCAATATGGGTTCATTAATGGTGACTCGTGTGCCATACTAATATAAGATAGTGACAGGAGGGGACAGGTCTGGGTAAATGGGACGTCTGTACTAGCACTGCAAATCTAAATTTAAAAGTCAACGACAGACGATTTTGGATCATGAAAATGTTGGCATTTTCTTCACCTGAACTCTGACCCATGCTTATGCCACAAGAGCTGTGGATGGAACCTCAACCCTACTTCTGCTACTTCTGGGGTGACACCCTGTGCCCTCCTGCCCAACTCTCTTCCTATGTGCTGTCACCCTGTGAGTAGCTGGAGCCCTGTCCAGGGTAAGAGAAGGCCCTGCCTCAGTTATTCCATCCAGTTTCAACTAGTAGGGGAAACTGAACATGTAAGGTGGCCAGGCTGGTGGTCACCCACAGAGAGGCCACTGGGTCACACAGCCAAGTTCAGTTTGCTTCCCCACCACACAGCGGTGCTGCTGATCTGAACATGGGACTGCAGGAGTGCGAGTGCCCGGACCCTCTCCATGGGCAGGTGGCTCCTCCACTCACAGGCTTCTCTTCACTGCATAGGCACCCGCTGGTTCCTCCCTGCTGTGAGCCCTGGTCTGGCTCCCTGTTCCTTCTCCAGCAGCATGGATGTCACATCACAGGGCCCCAACACAGCTTTTTGTGAGCTCGGAGGGTACACAGTCACCTCCGAGCCTGGACCTGGTATCTGCCCTGAACTGAGCTGCACTGGCTCCCAGTGGGCAGGACACCCCATGGCGGGCACAGTCACTGTACCTTTAGAGCCCTTGGGGCACCTTCCCTGCCTCAGAGTGCTCTGCAGAAGTGGCCGTCACCCACCAGAAGCGCCCATGCAGAGAACAAGAGGAGACTGACCTGGGGCCACTCTGGCTGAACATTTGTTGTTCTATATAAACAAGACACACACAAAGCAAATGTGCAGATTACTCTTCCAAAAACTTGGGGCTTCTCAATGCTGCTTGTATCTATCCCCCACAAAAAAAACACCAATAAATTGTATGCACAGCTAACTTGTGGGATCCCCCCCCCCCGCCCCACCTCTTTTTTCTCAACTGAAGTTCTTCGGAAAATATGGGCACCAACAAGTAAGAACGCCTCAAGGCCATATTTAGCAGAACTAACAATGCCTGTTTCCTGCTTCCCTGCAGGAATCAGGTGCTAAAACCTTAGATGCCTTTTGAAAAGCAAGTGGGCTGGTTTGCTGGCCCAGGAATGCCACTGATCAGGCTGTGTGCAAACAGGTGGCACTTTCCAATTCTCGTGGTAGTGTGAGCCTTTTGCAGAAAGTCAAGCCACAGCATGCTTTCTGCCTTTGCTCCCTAGGGTAAATAATCCCAAAGCTTGTGACTGGACATTCCAGAAACCCTTCTCTCTCTGAGCAGCACACGTTTGTCCCTGTGAGCCAAGGCTTTGGCTGTAGAACCTTGATGTGGGCATGGTGGTCACCAGGGTGTGCCTTGGCTCACAGTGTAGCCAGCCTCTGAGCACAGACTTGCTGTGCTAATCGCCTCACAAACAAAATGTTCGCCGTGGTAGCTTTCCTTTGGAGCTGGTAGAAATGCTGTGACCTTCAGGGACAGGGTAATTATGGGTATCCATTGGAGAGAGAGGAATCTGCTGGAGAATGTTAATTTCCCTTCTCTTTTCTCTCACTGCAGATGGCCTGCACTGATGAGATAACTTACGAGATTATTGGCTTTCTTGACCAGACCTTATACAGATGGGATTATCTTTGCAGTGAAGCCCCTAGGTCAGCAAAACTGGCCAGAGAGCTCCTTCAAGAGCTGCAAGCTCAGGTCTAGCAAGGCATGCAGACCATGTGGATGCTTGGGGGAATGGAAGCATCAGACTTGCCAAAGCCATGGGTTTGTGGACTAAGTCCTTTGAGCTATGAGATGAGCTGTACACATCTTGGGCTTGGGCCATGGACAGGGTTGGGATGATTTGGTGGTCTGTATTGTACAAAATGAGAAGCCATGTGCCTTAGCCTGGACTTAAACCTACTCATTAGTGATTGCTGTTCCTTGGGCATTCTCTTAACCCACCCAGCCCAGGATATACAGGGCAGAGTTACTTGAGAAGGAGGATGGATTCTACTTCTTTTGACACATACCAAGCCAAAATACATGATTATTACTTGAAGGATTTGGACCAAGAAATTGGTCTCGAGCCGCCAGTCAATTTAGCCCTTTTCCACAAGTTATTTTTTAGGAAATCAGGTGGATATAACATATTTCTTTTCATCCTTTGAGACCTAAGACAAAGACACTGTCTTGCTTCCCTAAGAAATTCTTCATCCAGGAGTCAGGATCCCTCAGGTTTTCTGCCCAGCCAGAGAGGAAGGAGTAGCAAGTGGGGGGTGATAGGACACTGGGGTATATTACAGGGCAGCTCTGCTGAGGAGAACAGCACCACATGTGAAAGAAAGCCAGTCCTGGCTCTGATGCCCTGCTTTGTTTACTGACTACTGCCACCAAGGAGCTCTCGTCATAGCCAAGACTGTTGCCAGGTGACACCCCTGGACCAGTTAGAACCAGCAGGAAGAGCTGGTGTATGGGTTGTGTGGTTAAATGGTAAGGGGAATTGGAAATTCCTAAGAAAAAAATGGAATCCCAAGGTTAATGTTCATTCACATCAGCTAAAGATTTTTTTTTTCTTTCAGATTCATTCTTATCATGTATTGATCATATACTCTATCATGTATATTTGTCAAATGAGCCAGGACCTTTTCTGTGCATTTGGATTTCTGTATTAGGAGTCTCTGAATCTTGGTTCCTCCCAAGATATATCATGTACAGATACAAACACCCAATGATAAATGTAAACAAATTGTATACCTAAAATGTACCAATAAAAGAACTAAAAAAAAAAATCTTGGTTCCTCTTTAAGGAATAAGTAATATTTTGTGGGAATAGATGGCAATGCTAATGGATCCACCAAAGATCTGGAAAATGCCAAGTACTTTTGACCTGAGCCTTCCTTCTGAGAAACTGTCCAGTTGCCATCACGGCCACTTTCCCAAGAAGCACTTCCTCAGTACCTATGGCTGCAGATGGGCTTGTGCCTCCCTTGAGCTCAGTGCACCTCTCCTAGGGTCAGTGTGAACTGGAGCCTGTTACTGCCATGGAAACTGATCAAGCCCTATGGACATTACAAAAAAAGCTTAATTTGGTGGTACCAAGTAAGCCCTAAAAAGCAGAGCTACCAGGAGCAAGCCCTCCCAGGGGGGATGGGATCCACAGGAAAGTCCAAGCACTGTAATATCTTCACACTCACCAGAGTTCCCTTCTCTACCCATCCCTGCTTTGACAGCAAACATTGAAAGCAAGGCAGTCATCTCAGACTGTTCAGCTACCTTTTGAAACATTTCTTCTTGTTCTATACTTCACCATGTCTGAATGTCTCCCAGTACTTTACAAAGTTTCTGACTCCTCCCAGCTTTGGATATTTGCACTGTAGCCAACCAGAACCCTGAGTTGGCAGACTCCCTTAAGGGATCCCATCTCAAGTGGATCCTCCATCCCCACAAAGACTTGTTTCTGGGGAAAGCAGACACGGACTTGGTGACTGATTTTTTTTCCCTTTGCTTTTTCCCATCTTGACAAAGGTACCAGTGAGGGCAGCAGTGCCCAGAGGTTGGAAACAAAAGGAAATGCAAGGACTGGGGATTTAGCTCAGTGGTTCCACCTCCTGCCCTCGCAAGCACAAGGACCCGAGTTCGATCCCTGGTACCAAAAAAAAAAAAACCCAAAGGCAGATGCATGAGGGGGAGGGGCCACACCTCCCAGCTTATGTCCCTCTGACCAGGCCCCAGGTCCCCAGGAGGCCTCCAGGCCAAGTTACTGTCATCCCATCCAGAGTGGAGAGGGACATGAGGGAGAGTGGAGCAGTGCCCTCCCAGAGAACCAGAGACCGAGGCCTTCCTGGTGAGCCCAAGCCAAGTGAAGGCCAGGAATTGGGAGTGTGCTGAAAATGAATAAACACCTCCTCCTCAGCTGCCTTAGATTTGGGGGACAGTCTGGACATGTGGGTCCTTTTCATTTTCTGAAACTATGAAGTAGAAGCCTGGCTAAAATTAGTGAGACTGCCCTCTAGGCCTGCAGTGCCTGAGTGGAACCCCGTTCGTGGGTCCACTGGAGTGGGGCTTCCACAACAGCCTGTGCCTCCTCGGTCACACATCTTCCTCAGCTCTGGAAAATTTCATACTGAGGTCTGTAGAAGTAGGTCTCAGGTCTGCAATGGAAATCTATGTCCTCTGGTGATTCACGGTATGATGATCTCAAGGTATCTGCAATGGGTATCAGCCAGGATTCAGCAAGAGAATGTGGAAAGTCAACTGCAATGATGAAGAGGATGTGTCAAAGCCCACAGTCCTTTGAGGCAGCCCTGCCCTGTGCCAGCTGGTTAGCAACTGCCACTGAGGCCAGCAGCCCAGACCCTTTGAAACTGGCTCCAGCAGGGACAGAGGACTCTGGGTGGTCTTCTCAGAAAGCTTCTCCCTCAGCATATCTGATAGGCAGCCCAGATCACCGAGTTTTTACTACAGCTATAAGGGAAGCTGGCAGGGTCCAAATTTGGCTTGATTAGCATCTGTGCTGTTGCTGGATACCTTGGATACCACATAAATACCGAAAGGGATTAGCTACTGGGCAGATTCCCATAATATTCTTTTTAAGACTACTCTGGGAGGCTGAGGCAGGAGGATCACAAGTTTGAGCCCAGACAATTTAGCACCATGCCTCAAAAATCAAAAGTAAAGGGGAGAGGCTGGGAATGTAGTGCTAGTGCAAAGACTGAGTTCAATTCCCAGTACTGCAAAAAACAAAAACAAAACAAGACTATCCGAGAGCATTTTTGAAGGTGAAAAAGCTCAGCAGCACTCAGCAACAGAACAAGAACAGGTAGAGAACAGCCTTGGCAGACAGCCAATTGCCAGCATCCAAAGCTGGGCTTCTCCAGTGCAGCACATTGGTACTTTGGACCAGGCAAGTCCCCATTGCAGGCCCTTGAGCTATAGGATGACCAGCAGGGTCCTGGCTTCTCATTGGTAGTTGAAGCACTCAAGTGCTGTTCCCCAGGCAGCTGAGGACCACTTCTCTGATGAGTGGGGAGATGTCCTGGACAGAAATTCTACTGCTGTAGAGAGAGAAGGTAGACTTAGTGAGATGCTAGTAAGAGAAGTAGACAATCTGACTCCAAAATTTACATGGAAAAATAAACATTCAATAATAGCCAGAGCAGTTCTGTTGGCTGAGTATAACAAGTGTACCACACACTGGTCTCTATCCCTAAACCCCAGAAATTTCAAGAATTTGATGCTTTTTGTGAACAAAAAGATGGGACCAAAAGAGTAACAAGAAGGAAACTGTACCTGTCAAGGTCCCCAGTTCACCCTGAGGCTCCCGCCAGCAGCCAGCTTTCAAGCTTCCTCTGCAGAGCAGTGGGTGGTCAGCAGCATTAGCCGCCCTCCCTGACACTTCCACTTCTTGGTGTCACACTCGGGGCCTCTTCCACCTCTGTGCTTTCTCCTGTCTCACTTTTTCCTGGACTCTGTGCTGCCTGTGACCTCTCAGTGTCACCTCCATGCAGAGGGGCCATATCTCCCCCAAGGATAGCACGTGAACATCCCACTGCACTGGGCAGGCATCCCCACCTAGAGGCCTGACAACCACCTTGAACTCAACATATCCCACACTGATCCCCAGACCACAGTCTCCTCATGTCACTGATAGTAACCCCATCTTTCCAGTGATGCAGGCCAATTCTGTAGTTATCGATTCCTCTCACCCCCTCTCCAGTCCATTAGGAAATCCCTGTCTGACCATTTTCACTTCCACTGCTTACCACCATGGTCTAAGGCACCAGCATCTCCTGTCCAGTAAATATCTGTTGGATGAATATATATGTACAAGAATTTAGCATGTGATAAATGCATTTCAATCAGCTGTGGAAAGATGGTGGTGGGAAATAAAGTTGGATCTCTACTACTTAGACCAAAATAAATATTACAGAATAAAGTACCCAAGCCTCTCTCTTTACCCAAGGTCAGCGTCTGCAGGACTGTCCCTTGTTCTCCACATTTGCTCCCGAGAAGGCTCTAGCAGTCCTGCTTGGGAAAAGAGGGGAGGAGTTAAAATAAGGGGGCTGCCACTGCTCTGGGAAGATGGTACACTGAAAAGATAAAAATATAGTTTATAAAGGTAGCACTTCCTGATCATCATTTAGTTTGCAGATAGGTTCACATGAACCCTGTGTTCTACCCTGGCCCTATTCCCTGCACACTCACACCCTGCCTGGGCCCGCAAGCCCACTAGTCCAAAGCTCTGAGTGAGTTGAGGCCCCAGCAGTGTCACACGTGAACTTCCACATAAGCTCAACACATCTTCAGCTCTATGTGGGGCTGAGGCTGAAGGAAACCCTTTCTATACATAGTATAAAACTAAGAAACTAAAGAATAGAGTGACAAGACAAAACAAAAAATACAAATGGTAAACAGGAAAAATATTTACAACACAGGACAAAGCTATACGCCTCATCTACAAATCAGTTAAGAAAAAGGCCACCAACATGAGCCTTATAGGCAAGTGACACAAATCCTGCATACAGGTAACAGGAGAAATACAGCATTCAAAAGACTTTTAAATGATCTTTAGCCAGGCGTGAAGGCACACACCTGTAATCCTAGCACTTGGAAGGCTGAGGCAGGAGGACCTCGTTTGAATCCTACCTGGGCAATGTAGCAAGAGACCCTGCCTCAAAATGATAAAAGAGGTTTAACAGCTTATGCAAATTAATAAATTACTTTTTCATACCATGCTAGAAAAGATAAAAGATTGATGTGGAAGTGCTACCAAGAAACCCTGTTACAGGAGGGAGGGAGAGGACCACTACTTCCTTTTCGGAGGGCAAGTTGTCAAATGTCAAATATCCAGAAAACAGTACAGTAACAGAATTATTATAAGATCCAACGGTTCCACTTAGAGATATATACCCAAAAGAACTGAAAGTAGGAACTCTTAGGAGATACATGGACATGTGGATGTCACAGCGGTATTATCCACAGTAGCTGAAAGGTACAGACACCCTGGTCTACCAGCAGATGAATGGGTAAATGAAATGGACACATACAATGGGGCATCATTCAACCTTAAACAGGGAGGACAATCTGACACATGCTACAACATGTAAGACCGTGCTGAGCTAGATAAGCCAGACAACAGGACAAATACTGGATGATTCCTCTCCCACAGGTACCTACAACAGGCAAACTCAGAGACAGTAGAATGCTGGTGCCCAGAATTTGAGGAGAGGCAGTGGGGAGTGGGGAGTTAGTGCCTAATAGGTACAGAGTTTCAGTTTGGGAAGGTGAAAAAGTTCTGGAGATGGATGGTGATGTTACACAATAATGTGATTAGATTTAATGCCGCTGACTTATACAGTGGACCCTCAAGTTACGATCAGTCTCACATACAACTTGAGTTATGACCAGAATTTTAGTTAACTTAGGACAAAAGTCTTGAGTTATCACCTGAGTGCCGATTGCTTGTGTAGTTGTAAACAAAGACTTGTGATGCCAGATAAGCATATGTGTCAGTCTCAGTTCAGATGTGCATGTTTATGGATGTGATTTTGGTCAGTGCTTTATATAGTCGCTAAGATTACTACTATCAAAATGGCCCCAAAAGAGATAGAAAAGAGGTGAAGGAAGAGAAGATAAAGCAATCATAAAAAAGAAGAAGGAAATTGTGGAGAAATATAAGAATGGCATTTGTGTGACTAATCTTGCTAATATGTACAGCATGTTGAAATCTATCATCTTGACAATCTTATGGAGAAAAGATTTGTATAAGGAAGCTAGTATTGCTAAAGGTGTTACTTAAATTAGTAAATCATGATCAACAGTGTTAGATGAGGTAAAAAGGCTAAATGTGGATAAATGAAAGGCAGATGGCAGGTTATAGCCTGAGTCTATAATTTGTGAAAAAAACCAGGGCTATAAATGCAGATCTCATAAATGATAATCCATGAATGAGTGCTAATGGTGAAACATTTCATGCCAGTAAGGGGTGGTTTCACAATTTTTAAGCGTGAACTAGGGTTCATAGCATAACTAGGCATGGTGAAGTAGCCAGTGCTAATAAAAGGGCTGCTGAAAATTACACCAACCACTTCGAAATGATGACACATCAAGTTTTCAACTGTGATGGAACTGGCATTTTCTGAAAGAAACTGCCCAGGAGAATTTACATTACCCAGGAAGAGACCAAAACACCAGATCACAAGCCTATGAAGGAGAGGCTAACTTTATTACTATGTGCCAAGTGAGTGGTGACCTCAACATAAAGCCTCTTGGTTTATCACTCTTGAGAGCCCTATAGTGTTCAGAAAACACACTCATGAAGAATAGGCTAGGGGTCATGAGGAGATCTAATGCAAAAGCCTGGGTAACAAAAGTACTTTTTCTTGAGTACATCAGGGAGGCTTTCTGTATTACTGTTAAGAAATATCTAGAAGACAAAGGTTCACTACTCAAGGCTCTCCTCATCATGGACAATGCTCCTGCTCACCCATGAGATTTTTAAGAAGAATTGGCTGAAGAATTCCCATGACTCTCAGTCAAGTTCCCCCCACCTAATACAACTCCTCTACCACAGCCTATGGGCCAGCAGGTTATAGCTAACTTTAAGAAGCTATACACCAAGGAACTGTTCCTGAAGTGCTTCCAGATGGTCTCAGATACAGCTTTAACCCTTAAAGAGTTCTGGAAGGAACATTACAACATCCTTTCCTGTGTGAGGTTGATAAATCTTGGGCCAATGTCTCTAAAGATACTGAGATCTGCCTAGAAGAAACTGTGGCCTAAAATTATACAGAAGAGGGACTTTGAAGGCTGTGTAGAGGAGCCTAAACCTTCAGTTGACCCTGTGGTTGATGACATTGTTTCTATAGCAGAGTCCATAGGCTTGCAGGTAGACAGTGGTGATGTTGAGGAACACTCAAAGGAATTGTCCACAGAGGAACTTCAGCAACTTCTGGCTGAGCAACAGAGAATGGCAGCTGAGGAGCTTTCTGAAGAGGAGGGGGAGTATCAGCAATCAGTGCAGTGAAGTTCTGAAATAAAGGAAATCCTGAAAGGATGGACAGAGATACAAACATTTGTAGGGAAGACCCACGCAGACAGAGAAAAAGCCAATCGTTGCATTCACTTGCTTAATGATAATGTCATGTCACACTACAGAACAGTGTTAAAGACAGAAACAACCTTAGACAAGTTTTTAGTTCTGAAGAGGTTGAGACCTAGTGAGCCGGAAGCAGGCCCTACTGGACTACAGACTCTCTCAAGAAGAGAAAGGACATCAGAGAGCCATATTCCTATTCTTATGGAAGGGTACTCTCCTTCCAAACAATAACCACCTTCCATTTCACCCTCTCTTCCTGCAAGCCAAAGATGTCAACTTGAATGGTGAGTACAGTATGAAATTGTTTCTGATAAACTAAGCACATTTTATAGCTTTTTGGTGAATACACTAGGAAAGTCATTGGTGTTTCTGGTAAATTATGGAATTATATAACCCTTCTTTATTTATGAAAAGATTAGTTAAGGGGTGTTTTGGGAGGTTCAGAATGCATTATGGGTATTTCCATTATTTCTTATGGGAAAAATAGTCTTGACTTACTACCAAATTGAGTTACAACCAGCCCTTGCAAACAAATTTGAGTTCACAAGGCTCCACTGTACACTTGAAATGATTAAAATGATGAACTATGTTATATATAATAAAGTTTCTAAAAATTACATATCCTTTCACATTCTAATAAAAACTCGGTGCTTCAGACCCCCCATCCCATTTCAGATTGATAGGTCCCATCATAATCAGCAAATCTAGGCATTTTCCTCACATATTTGCACACACAAAACCCAGGGTTATTTATTGCAGCAGCGTTTCAATGGCTAACTGGAAATGACACTAAGCTTCATTGATAGACACTGGTTTAACAAGTAAGTGAGAATGGGAGAGCACATACCATTATGCTCCAGGCCAGGCCCTGACTGAGAGATGGAGGTAAGGAGGAGGGAAGAGAGGAAGAAGGAGATAAAAAAAGAATTAATATGTACCTGTACCAACTCCCACAGGAATGTAATCATTATGGACTGCAGATATAAATAAAAGTTTAAAAGATTTCATATACACTAACTCAATGATGGCAAACCTTCTAGAGACATGTACCCAAACTGCAACTCAAAATCCACTTATTTATCGTAAAGTGCCAACACTGCAAATAAACCTGAATGCTAAGGTTTTAATTTAGAAAAAAAAAACTCATACATTAACATCTTTTGTCTTAAAAATAATACACGTGCCATAGGTTCACCACCAGTGCACTAACTCCATAGTTACAAAGAGTTTACAGATGAGCAAATGGAGCACAGAGAGGTCAAGTAGCCTGCCCAAGGTTATACTGATGCCATCTGGCACCTGAGCAAAGAGAGCTTATAAAAAGCCCTTATTCTCTCAGGTTATGAGATGTTCATCCAATGAAGCCTTCAGTGTGGAAAAAAGCAGAATTTCATGCATGTGTTCATCTTGATTCTGTTTCATGGAAAAATCAAAGTGTGAACCTCTGTGTATTACAGTTGTCCCTCTGTACCTCCAGGCTGTGTATCCAAGGATTCAACCAACTGCAGGTGAAAGATATTTAGACAAAAGATTGCATCTGTACTGAACATGTCCTTTTTTCCTTGTCACTATTCCCTAAACAGTATACCAGGCATTTGCACATAAGGTATACAAGAGTGTGAGCATCCTTGGACTAGCATCTGGGGGGGGGCGGTCCTGAAGCATACCCTTTGGACACTAAGGAAGACTGTACCATGCTGCTTTGGGTGTAAAATATGGGGCAGGGGTGGCTTGTGTCCTTGCTGAAGTAGAAACAGGAATAGGTCTCATTACAGTGACGGGATTGAGGAAGGGACTAGGTGATAGAAAGAGAGGAAACTTGTTTATATATTGTTTCTATTTGCATGTTTATGCAAAAAAGTAGTAATCATCGATACACAAAGAAGATTCTTGTTTGTTCTAAGAGGGGGTTGCTGTTAAATAATGCTAAAGGGAACCTGGGCACCATCTGTAACTTTGAAAGGAGACAGCTGCATCTGCATTCCTGCACTTCAGTAGGCATGTGGTACTTTGATGGCTTTTTGCAAAACTTATGTTCCAGCACTAAACATGGAATTTTCTAGAAAAAGTTCACCTGTTTCTTATGGATCCATATGATCTCATGTGTACTCTCCAGGCCTGGACTTCTTGAGCACCTTCAGCTGGAGAAGTCTGAGGGCTATAACCCTACTCCAGAAGATTATCTGTCCCTTTTCCCAACTCTCTTGGTTACTCCCATAATTCACATTTCCTCAGACATTGCTTATATTCTGCCGTCAGAACATGGAAGCCCCATGGCATCAGGTAAGGAATGCAGTGTCTTCCAAAGCCTGCTGAGATTGTCCTCTCTGGACTTTAGGCCTCAGGCCTGCACTACCAGACCTTGGCAACAAGGGAGGTCACCGGGACAGAGAAGACCTTCCTAGAAATCTGCCCAAAACCCTGCAGGCAAGGACATCTTGTGGGCTGGCTGTGGGGTAGCAGGCAAGTCCAGCAAGGCCTGGTAGAAGGCAAGCACAGGCTGAAGGGTATAAAGAGGGCTTAAGAAGACAGAAGCCGCAGGGCACACACCTAGTCACCTGTGTGTACCAGACAAAGCCACAGAGAAGCTACCTGAGAAGGTGGCTATAAGGCCCTGCTGTGCCTCTGGCTGTCACCTACCAGGTGGGCAGCCTGCCAGAGAGGACACGGACAGGACAGTCTGAGAGTCCCCAGACTGCCTTGGCCCCCACTCTGCAGTGCCTGCCATTGATAGGTGAGGGGGCTGTGTGGCTCATGTGGCCCAGGGGCCCAGGTGGGGTGGCAGGGCCATGTCTCCCAAGCAGTTGTCCTATCACCTTTAAGTCTTTGGGGCTGAGAAGACAACTATAAACCTGTTTTATCTTGTGACACTCTATGGTAACCAGATTTACCTTCTGTGAGCTGCCTGAAGTGGAGTGAAACATGCTGTCAGAGGGGTCTTTATCTGCATTTCTGTGTTCAGCCTTGTGTCCCCCTGCCCCACATGACATGCAGGGTTCCCGATGCCACCAGCAGATCTCCTATCTGGAGCCTACTTGAGAACCAGGGAGTCTCAAATCTCTCCAGACCCAACATCCAAGAGGGGCTGGTGTGGCCTCTGCCAGAGTTCCAGGATGCCTGCTGGCGGTCCCAGCAGGAGGCTCTTGGCAGCTGGCTGCTCCTGGGAACATTGGTCGTTTTATGGTAGTCTCCTTCTGCCCCCGTGCTTTGCTGATGGCCTCCTCCCTTTTTTTTTTCCACACTGTCTGGTCATTGGACTGGAACAGAAATGCTTTATTAGACGATCCGTCTCCCAGACAGCACCAGAGGGTGGGAAAAGATCCATAAAACCTTGCCCTTGAATAGTCCCACTGGCCTCTCCTCCCCTCCACCTTGTAAACCTCACAGCCCAGCCAGGGAGGGCTGAGGTCACTGACCACAGGGGAGGGAGCCTGGGTGAGGAGCTCATGCTGCCCTCACTGAGCCCGGCCTCTGAGAACTGCCCAGGGAGGTACAGTCAGCCCTCTCACTCCTCCAGATGCCTTGGGTGTCAGGCCTGACCTTGAGCCGAGGCAGCTCTAGGGGCTCCATGGTCAGGTATTGCCGCCAGTTTGGTACCCCAGTATGAAGTCCTTGGCATGGCTGAGGCCTGTACAGAGGACTGAGATGGTCCAACCTACTGTGCCCTGAGGAGCGAGAATTCCAAGGGACCCACTGAAAGCAAAGGCATTCCAAAGTCACCCCTCCTTGGGAATGGCCCTGCCACCTGGGGAAACCTGGGTACCCCAGATTTTGTTTGGAAGCTGCCTTGCAGGGAGAGTGATGCTCCGTCCCCACCCACCCAGATTCCTGCCCACATTCCAGCATCACCCACCCTCCCCACAAGGAGGGCTCTGGCCTTTTGGCTCCATCTATAGGACAAGGGGCCGGCCGTTTGACTGCAAATTTCTCAGTGGGTCACGGAGGCTGACAGTGGCAAAGGGCATGGCTGCAGGGACAAAGATCTCCATGGGCTGCTCACCTGCCTAGGGCTTTACAAAGTCCAGGCAGAACCAAGGCCAAGAGAAAAAGCTGGGGCCACCTACAGCATGTCTGAAACTGACCTCTCAGAGCTTCCTCTTTGCTTTAAAGGATGCTTTATCATTGGGGACACAGTGCTGGAGCCATTCTGTGACACCTCTCAGCACGGAAAGCTGGAGTTACTTTGCCTGGGAGGTAGATTTTATTTCAATGTTTTGACTTGAAATTTCAATAAAAATAAATGCTTTAAAATCCTTTATAACACAGGCCAACCTAAAATGGGGAGCAGAGACATCTCTTGTATTTCTTTTCTGGACCTCACCCTGAATTTTCTGCCTGGATTGGCCCAGTTCCCAGCACTTCTCCCTACCCCTGGCTGCTGCCCAAAGCCCCATAGTCAACCAGGGTGATGGGTGCTGCATGGGTGCGGCAGGCTCAGGCCTACAACAAGCCAGTGTGTGGTGGGGCCAGGCCAGGCTTGGGAATGGGGGACAGGCGACAGAAGGTGAGGGCCCCGAGCCAGGGTCAACACCAGAGACCCAGCTGCCTAGTCTCCCACCCGGACTTTGGCCACAAGTTGCCACCACCTGTTTCCCTGCGTGCCCGAAGCAGCAACAGACACTGGCTTCAAAACGCAGTGGCCTCTGGAGAAGAGAGGTCTGTGCTGCTGGACCAAATTAGAGCTCTTTAGGGGAGGGAGGAGCACTTCCATTTCTTGTGGCCCCAGTGGGCAGGGATGGACAAAGCAGCTGCCCTTTGTTTTCTGGAGGCCAGTGGCAATTACCATTAACTCATGGGCCAAGATTGTCCCTTCTCTCTTCTAATAAACCTGGCAAATCCAGTGAGCTAGAAGACCAACAGTTCTGGGCCTGATGCTGGTGGGCTGAGGCGGCAGGCCCAGTGTGGCAGGTACTGGCATAGACCTATGGCTACTGAAGAGCCCCACCCAGCTTCCCATAGCCACAGAGCTCCCTTTGGCCCATGAGGGCTGGATGACAAATACAACTGTCCCTTTCCCAGCATCTAAGACTCCTTCCCCATGGCAGGTGGGAGGCACAAGGGGTGAAGAACAACCGACTCCTGCTGACGCCTAAAGGCTGACAGTTCGGGATCAGTCTTATAAATGGCTTAAGCCATAGTGACAGGCAGAGGAGCTGGTATTTCCTTGCTTCCAGCTAGAGCAGGAGCTGATGGTGTCTTGGCATCCTGCCACCCTGAGCCCGACTCAATGAAAGCCTCATCTTGGTAGAGTTTCATCCGTATCGGTTTTACACTCTGCTGGGGTGTAGGGCAGTTAATATCTTCCCATCTGCTCCACTGAGGCCTGGTGTGGCAGGGACAGGAGCTTATAGGTCAGACACGAGTGGAAAGGGCAGACTGGTAAAGTGAGGTCAGAAAGGGCACAGAAATGGTGCAGCTAAGAAGGTAAGTGTGGGCACGCCCTACCGAGGTCCTGAGTCACGCGGAAGACGCCAAATCACCCCGCTGCAGACAGGCAGGTCTGCCCACACCCTGCCGAGGTCCCCAGTCGCGAGGAACACACGCCGAATCAGCCC
>NW_004624753.1:16412383-16549728 GCF_000247695.1 Heterocephalus glaber | reverse complement strand
GGAGGGCTAGGAATGGGGAAAAAATAAGAACCAAGATGCATCATATAAAGGTACAATTCCCAATGAGAAATGTAATTGTGATGTATACCTACAATGTACCAATAAAAGAATTTAATACAAAAAATAAAAAATAAGAAGGTAAGTGTGCCTTGGTCTGCAGTGTTAGCTACTCAGAAGGCTGAGGCAGGACTGCTGCCAAGTTCAAGCTCAACCTGGGCAGCTCAGCAAGACCCTGTCTTTAAAAAGAGCTGGGGATGTCCTCAGTGCAAAGGCCCTGGGTTCAATCACCAGTACTGCACCTGCATGCGTGTGCGCACGCACACACACACACGCGCGCGCGCACACGTAAGTGTACCCAACTCCCACACAGAAAGCGCTGTACCTTCTGTGGTGATACATACAATACATACGAGTTGAAGCTTTCCAAAGCAGGCCCTACCTTCACCCAATACATCTTTACATCAAAACTAGATTAGGCAGTGGAGAGCACCCACGCCGCTGGCTGAGCAGCAGGGCAGTGATTTCAGAAGTCCTGGACACTGAGGCCTCAACAGTGTCCATGAAAGGTATTGTAGTGGAGGGACCCTGAGCCACACAGATCCATGTCCAAATCCTGCCTGTGACTTAATGACTTGGGGACAGGGTGACCTGTCCAGGCCTGACTCACAGCAAGAACTCAGGGTCTCTGGCACATCTACATCCTTCTCCCACAGCTCTCCTTTCACTAGGACAGCATCCTCACAAAGCTTCCTGCCTGGACCCAGGCACCTCTGTAGAGATGTCAGTGACAAAATAATCCACAGCATGCTGGCTAAAGTCCCACTGCACAGCCTGCTTCATCTCAGTTAAGCATGTCACACTGTTTTGAAGTCAGATAAACCACTTACGAGTAGAGAGTTGGTCTTATCCTTATTTACCTGAGACCCCTAGTGTCTGCTACTCTTTCATATTTGAATACAGAGTGCTGGGACAGGCCCCAGCCACCACTCCCACATCCTCAGGGGATGCTGGGCTAGAAGGCAGCAGAACCCTCCCTCCTCCCACAGTCTGGCGACCAGACTGCTGCCAGGCCTGGGGGGCCAGCCACTCTCTGCCTTCTGCCTTATCTCCAGGGACACCGGGCACAGGCAGAGGCCCCACGTCTGGGGCGGGGAGGGCCAGCTCTACCTGCAGGTCCTCAACCAAGGCTGTGACACAACCATCCAGTTCTGACTGGTCCTGACTTATTGCAGCCCTGGCCCAGAGCCCAAGTAGTCAAAGTAAGTATCCACCTCCGTGAGTCACGAGAACCAGGGGGCAGCAGTCTCTGCAAGATCCCACGTTTCACCAGCTCAGCTTTGGTTTAGTGGATTTTAATGCAGACAAAGCACTGCTTTCACTTGTTAGGAAAACAAGACCAAACCAAGCCCCTGGCGGTAGGTCACCCCCAGCTCACTCAAGGGAGGGGCCTGTCTAGGACAGCAGTCTCTGTTTCGCTTCAAAGAAACCCCAACATATTCAGGAGAACCAGAGAATTAAAGTAATCATTTATTCAAGTCTTCACAGAAAGCAGAGTTTTTATACTGATTCAAATCCAACAAGTTTTGATTCTACCAATAGGGTGTACAAAGCAGATACAATCACGTGCAAAGCACATGTAAAGGCAAAGAGTGAATTCCCAGAAATCTTGTAAAGTGACAGTAACTGGTACAACCAAGTAAAGGCTCTGAAGACCCAGACATCCTAGCCAGGCCTTCTCACATGGGTCACTGCACCCAGAACAGGCTGGAGCCTGCAGAGCTCAAGCAGGGCAGGATGGGAAAGCTCTTCTGACTTGGCTCACCCAGGTCACTTGATAGCTCCCAGGTCACCTGATAGTCTCCTCCAGCCACGCTCAAGGTAACCTTCCCTCTGGACAGCACCAGGAAGTTTAGTTTCCAGCTGTTTTTTCTTTTAAACTTTAAATATTTGTGGGGAAAAAAAAAGATCACACCAGACTTTCACGGTGCCTAAATGTGTCCAAGAGCCACATTTTAAAAGTGACAAGGCTAGGGCTGGGGATTTAGCTTAGTGGTTCCACCGCCTGCCTCGAAAGCCCAAGGTCTCGAGTTTAATCCCCGGTACCAAAAAAGAAAGTGACAAGGCTCAACATGCAGACTAATTTCTTTTACTTTCATATTTCTAATAGTATCAACACTACCTTGAAAAGGACCAGGAAACTCATGTAGGAAAAGGGCACTTGAATGTGGAGAATACCTTCTCTCATACATATTTTTTTCTTATTTTTAAATAGTATCAAACATTATCAAATTCAGAGACAAATAGGAAAACAAAAAACCAAATGCATTACATTTTATTAATATAGTTTAGATTCTTATCCTGTACTTTTATAAAAAGGCATAAAATTTTTGGAAAAATCCAAATACTGGACATATTAATCAAACTAATTCTGTAGAAGCTTTTGGAACTCATTCAGAGGAGCACATAGTGTTCGTGGCCAGCACATCGAGGCCGCGTGATTTTCTGAAGTCACTGAGCTGTGTCTGCGCAGCCATGTGCAGAGGGACCACAGGAAATGTTCAGCATGTTTTCCAATGTGTATCGGGTAGCTTTCATCGTGTGTGTGGAGACAGCTTTACACATCACAGAACTCCAATGCAGACTCCGTATCTTGAGAGTGGGGGACCAAGGCAGGCGGGCAACTGCTGTGTGGCAGTTTATGAGGACCAGCCTTTTATGCAAGCCCAGCTGAGCCCAGCCTCTGGGAAGAAGAGCACCAAGAAGTGAACACTGCTGTTGCTGATGGCTTTAGCAGCCACATAATCCTTCCTTTGATGTTCAGGGTCAATGTGATCCTGGGCCCACCAGGGCTAGGAGGAGATGTATGAATGAGAATCTCACTGTGATCTTTCCTGCAAAGGAAACAGCAATAAAATTTATTACTCAGTCACTTTGGAGGAATTCTTGTAAACGAGTACCTTTGTGGGCTTTTGCTCTCCACTCTGGGGAGAAGACTTTCATCAGAGGACAAGGATGAGACCAGGGCCACAGCTCAGAATCCTGAGGGGTTTGTAGATCAACACAGCCCTGGAACCCAGCAGGCTGTGACAGAAGCTTCATTTACAAGACAAATAGAGAGAGACCCCTTTCAGCCCACTCTAGCTGCTTTCAGAAGTCTAAATCCTTTACAAGGTGAGGTGGCCCTGCCTCCGCCACACATGGGACAAACGCCGAGCTTCAGTGCTCACTACATACTGCTGCCTTCAAGAGTGGGAGCTCAATCCCTTCATGCTGTTAGTTTTACAGCTCTACAGATCCCCACACCACAGGAGCACATACAGATGGACATTGCCGAGAGGGTCTGCTGCAGGGCCGCGGGCTGCTTCCTCGAGGACAGAGTCCCACCTGCCTCGAGCTGCGGGCGAGTACAGACGGGGAGGCTTTGCTCAAGGGCTCGACTCCTGTTCCTGCTGAACTGAGCCAGTGTGTACAACGAGAACTGATATCAGCTCAGTAGGCACCGGAGGGCGGGTCCAACGACAGCCGGAGAAGCAGTGCCTCAGCTGGGAGCACGGCTCAGCATCATCCCACCAGCGACTGCGGGGGACACCGAGACCTGGGCTGCAAACACAAGAGAGAGTTCACGGGGCCTGAGAAGTGACACAGAACCCACCCTGCCCACAAGCAATCAGCTGTAATGTGGCTCCACTCAGTTTCTGGGATGGGTTTGGCTTCAGTCTGAAGAGCAATTTTTGCAATTTCTAGTATATTCCTTCCAGACAGATGTCTGGCTTGCGGGTTTGTTTCTGCAGACGCCCTGAAGGATGCCGGCGCCCAGCTCCCACTCTTCACAGGAAGCGGTGTCTCGTGGGCTGGGCGGGTCTCCTCCTCCAGAGCCGTGCCCGCACCGCACTGGCCGCTCCACAGGGCCACCCATCAGCAGTGGCCTCTGCCCAGCAGCTCCAACTTAAATGTCCCCATCTCACCTTCTCTCCAGGTGCAGAACTTAGCCACTGTGAACAAGGCGGAAACCAATCACTGTTCACCAATCAGCTAAGCTCTGCACCTTGTAAGAGAGGTCATCGCAGGGCATAATTAAAGGGCTGGCGCATATCTTCCGTGGTCCTTGGCTTCTTTTGTTTCCAAAGAGCTACGAGACGAGACGCAGCCATTCTCCAAACTGCAGAGAGAGAGGAACTGTGGTTTCAGTTTTGGAAGGAGCAGCCAAGGTCGTGGTTGCGTGGTAATCCCTGGCAATGTGATTTTAATCTTAAGTCACAAATCAGCATGCCAGGAACCCAAGCAGCCAGAGCACTCAGGAGCAGCACTGCACCCTGCCACACCCACCGCCTCCAGGCTGGCCACACTGGCATCACTTAGCTGGCATCCGAGAGTTTTCAAATCAAAAGCACTCAGAGATGACCCCAGAGACGACAGGGAAACTCTGGAACAGGACATGGAAGAGGCACTGATCGGCCATATGGCAGATTATTCAAGAGGGCTGTCCTTCCCTCTAGGTCACTGCCTTAAAGCCCTTGGGGACACACACTCCTCTCGCCAAACAGATTCTACATGGTCTGGAACATCTCTGGGCCCTGCTCAGCTAGGGAAGGTTTCCCTGCTGGAGGGTGTGACTCAGGAGCAATCCCTGTCCCTGTTCTTCGCAGGTGGTGGTGGGCCACTGCGACCCCTACAGTCAGCTCAAAAGGCAGGGACAGGAACAGAGACTTCAAGGGGAGGGGAGGAAAAGGCAGGCTGGTGACTGGGACAACATTTCTGTCTACTCAGGGACAAAAAAATCACGATGAAGAGTCATGAGACCATGTGACCCTCCATGGTTCTCCAATGTAGGACCAAGGAATGATCAAAGGAACAGCTGGCCTTATCGTAGTTTTCATACACCAAGTAACACAAACCCTGCATGAAATTAAAAATCTCAAGAGAAACATGATTTATGTGAATTACTATAGGGGAAGGGTGACGAGGTAAGTGCAGCTGTTTCTGTGTTTAAATCAGCACGCTGTTGGGAGTCTGGGGAGCGTCTGATGCAGCTGCCTCCCTACGAAATGTAAGTCACTCAGTTTTTCCCACTGCTTCTGCTTCCTGGCAAAGATGGTCCCAGGCTCTTCTGAAGAACATGATCATATTTCAGAAAAGCTTTTTTCCCTTCTTCACTATCAGCTCTTTCAGACAAACAGACACTTAAACATATTAGACAGAAATGGGTTTTGTAAGAGCAAAACTTTAGAGGTAAACTAAATACCTAACAAAGACAAATACCAAATACTAAATATTCATTAAAGTTACAAACTTATGTAATATGATAAAGGCTTGAGATTTGATGCTGTTTTTTTTCTTAAACAATACATTATATCATGTAAAACCTTGAAGAAAAAAAAGCTTAGAAGACACAGACATAATGATTATTTAGAGGGAAAAACACAATAATCTCATAGTATAATTTAATAACACTTTATGCACCACTGCTAAATGACGTACTTTAACAGTACAGAACTTACATTTAAAAACCATCTGCTAGGAAGTAAATCTAACAAGTCCATCTCAAGCATTATAGCCGAGGAAGCAATCTTGGACTCTCCAACATTAAGCCAGAAGAAATTCTTCTTCAACACAAGTGAGAAATAAGACTTGCCATCGGGCACAGGGTATCATTGAGTGGACACATAGTGCTTACTGGCTGGGCCAGGAGTGGACACCCCAAGTCTACACACAGCCAGGGGAGAAATTCCACAACTGCGGAGGGTCAGGACTTCTGCTGGAATTCCCACTCCATCACCATTCATGAGGTTCCCCCCACATTTGCCCCCCAATAGGTTACAGAACCCAAGGTGGCAAAAATAGTGCCAGAGAACTGCCTGGCCCTGCTGTGCCACGAGCACCTGGCCATGGGACTCCATTCTGCCTGCGCACCCCGGGAGGGAGCAGAGACAAGCTGCAGTGGGCCCGGCCCATCATTTGGCTTACTGGTGCATCTCCTAAGAGGAGTACCTGGTTAAAACCACATGCAGAGAAAGGAAAGAGAGAGAATCACCTCTTTTAAAACAGCATTTCAGCCACCACCTCCACCGAGGACCTGTCCATCTGCTCCTTGACCAGCTCGAAGCACCTGCGGGCGAGCTGCTGCTGCCTGGCATCCTCGCTCACCATCAGCTCCCCGTAGAGGTACACGCCCATGGCCTGCAGGACAGTGCTAGAGAGCATTAGGGAAGGGAGCTCTGTTTCTGCACACACACATGTGGCCACAGTCTGTGCTTGCTTCCCGCAAACTGGCTGACGTAGGAAGCACAAAGACCTGAGAGAAGATCATCACCAGGTGGCTGTACATCTGCAATCTGCAGTTTCCAATCCCCGTTTCTTCCTGGTTTTTGTGACAATCCCATGGAGTTCACAGCTAGCAATTCTGCCAACAGAATCTGGTCATTTCCCTGGTGTCAGAGGGACACCTGTGTCGGGAATGTCTGGACAGAGCCAGTGCCTCCACAATGACCACTGAGGAGAGCCCAGTGCCTGTTGCGGGCATTCGGGGCTCCTTCCTGGGAGTGTGTGTCCTAGGACTGGCTTGCTCCGATCCCTCAGAGAGCCCATCACTGCCCAGGGTGACAAAGCCCATATTTGCACGGCAGCCGCGGGTGGGACCACAGGACGCCTGTCCCTTTGCCCACCCTGGCCACTTTGCTGCCACAGCCTCAAGTGCAGCAGACACTGGCTTTTCTGTTTTGAGAACAATGCTGCAAAGACTCACATCTGCACTTTCCCTACATTTTAAAAACAGCCAATCATGTTCTGCAAGACCAAAGGACCCCTTTGGTTCTGCCTGCTTTGTTGTTCCAAGCTGAGTTACTCCAAGGGTCACATTCTGTTGGAGCAAATTAAAAGAAGGAATTCAAAGGCAGCACAAGACAAAAACTCAGCAGTTAGGGATTTAAAAGTGTTTTCCTGAAAAAGCTCAGACAGGGTGACCCTTACATGGCAAAGAGCATGGTTCTAAGTACGATCAGTGATTCCTGGTCTTCTGAACAGACCTGAAGTTGCTCTCACACCAGTTCTTCTCATGCCATCTGCTTCTCCAAACACCTCTTGCTCCACTGTGCAAATGTGACATTTCAGCTGCTACAAAGTCATGTACTTTTCTTTGTGGAAATAACTAGCCCTCGCTTGCTGGCTGCCTCCTGCACCCAGACCCTGTAAAAAGTCCTTTTGTTTGTCCCGCCTTCTCCCTCCACCCCCACGGAGCACGGCTCCATTCCATCAGCCCACAGCCTTGGCAGGCAGTTCCGTCGGAACTCTCCCTCTCTCACAAGCTGGTGGGGAGGTGTGCAGGGGGAATGGGGGGGGGGGTGCCATGCATCACAGGAGGCACCCTGAGTGGTAACCCTGATGTGTCCTGTGGATGTCAGAGGTTGTCAACAAGCATATCCCCAAATACATCCTAACACACACTTCCTGTAGGCTCCAAGTCAGGCGACCACTTCCTAGGAAGGAAGTTCTTGCGGGAAGGGAATGGAGCTCAGGGCTTGGAAGACACCACCCAGATCGCTTCCCAGCCTGAGCTTTCCACACCAACCTGCACACATGCTTAAAGCTGAGCTCGAGACTGAGACATGAGCCCGGGCCTTGGCCCGAGAGGCTTTGAAGAGCTCCACAGGTGACTCGGTCAGTGGTCTGCAGGCAGTGAGACCACAGGTGCATCTGCAGTGCAGAACTCACGACCAAAAGGCATGAAGGGTGGGGACACTGGCTCCAAAGAGCAAAGGTGCCTAACATGCTACTCGGGCCTCCCACATCTTTGGACACGATGTAAGCGTTCTCTCTGTGAAGGGCATCAACAGGAACAGGCAGGGGGCAGCACTGAAGGAATCCTCACCTGGTCCTCCTGAAGGAATTGTTCCACATGTCTGTACGCACTCCTGTACTTGTGTTTGACGATGAGCTCACACCAGCGATGGCGAACCTTGGGAAGAAGCAAGACTGTGGTAACAGGCCAGCAGGTTCCACAGCCAGTGAGTCCGAAGAGAAAGAGATTTTTGCAGTGTACAGGGCGACTCTCTGAAGTGCACCAGCACTGCTGACACGTTTAGCTGTAGATTTCATTTTAGTTTAGCTTCTTTTTAAAAGAGAAGAACCAAGTTCCTAAGAAGGAGAGCTCGTGGTTAGCCCTCATGAGGGAGAGGATGTATTTTAGTTCGGTGTTTCAATGTTTTAGACATGACTTTGTAAGCAATTGTTAAATGAAAGACTAGACCGGGAAATAAGGGCCACATCCCAGGCCAGGCTCCTGGCAGCATGCTTTCCCACAGGGTACTGTCCCCAGGGACTCCTGTCACAACCCTGACCACTTCATTTCCAGTAACAATGACCAGTCCAATAAAGCAGATTATAATAATAAAGGCAATAAGGGAAAGATGCTGTTCTCTAATCTCAAAAAGAGGTAAAGTATCCCTTTTTACAGTTTGGGCAAGAAGCTGGAGCAGGATGCTGTTGACCTAGTAGCTCCTGCTGCATGTGTGCCTTTGAGCACAACATACCGGAAGCACACAAGCTAGAAAGTAGATGCCACTCTTTTATAAGATATACTTTCTCTGGGAGGCTGACACAGCAGAATTTCAGGTTAAGCCCAACCGGGGCAACTTAGCAAGAACTTGCCTCAAAATAAAAAATGGAAAAAGGGCTGGGAAATATAGTAAGATATGAATAAAATCCTGGGTTCAATCCCCAGTAGAGAGAGAGAGGCAGAGACAGACAGACACAGACGGACTTTACTAGCCAGGTACAGTGGCACACACCTGTAATCCCAGCACTCCAGAGGTTGTGGCAGGCGGATCTCAAGTTGAGTCTAGCCTAAGCTATACAGTGAGATCCTATCTCAAAAATCCAAAAATAAATGACATTTTACCAAGGTGTACCCGCCTGAATTTGCCAAGATCCCTCCTCTTTCTCCAAATCTAGACATAGAGGGTGAGTTTGATTGGACCAACGTCCTCCAGAGGCACAGTCACCAGGGACAAGGGCACCCCCTGCAGGCAGGGGCAGGGCATCTCTGTGCTGCAGGCATGTTCTTCACAAGGAAAATCCCACAGGACTGTTTCTGATCCCAGTGCCATGCGATTTCCTACTGGGTGGCGCCTCTCAATTCCACCCAGCAGCCTGCCCTCCCTGCTCTATTTCTGCTTCAACGTTGGCCACACATGGAGGGAGAGGCATGTTTTTAAAGAGCCTCTCACATCCCTCCCTGTTTTTATTGCTTTGAAAGAGGGAGATGCTTTGTAGTGATCTATTTGCAGCAATTAAAAAAAAAAGTAAGCAATTTCAACATGTCGGCCTTAGCCCCTGCAAATTATATCCCTGTCTACTGACCTGGTTGGATTTTTCCTCCAATCTACTTTAAGTAGATTTGTGTGTAAATAATTACAAACAAGTGAAAGAAACAATCGGGAGCCTGGGAAGGAATAGTGCCCTGGAGGTCGGCACAGCCCAGAGGGAGTGTCAGAGGTACAGGGCAAAGAGCTGATGGCCTTGGACAAGGAGGCAAGAGGGAAGCTGGTCCCAGCTGTAAAATCTTTCCATCTTCAACAAAATGTTCAACAACAGACCATAAAAGGGAAGGAGCAGCCCACAAAACACCCTGAGCAGAGAGAACAAGTGAATGGACCTCCTCCTGGGTACAGGGTGCCACTGGAGTGCCCAGGCCCATCCATCGCACTGGTTCAAGCGCCAAAGTGCAGCAGAAGGAACCCTGCGGCCGCTCGGTCTGCTGACTCCGTCCTCCTTCCCCTCCCAGCGACCAGACATCACCAGCCACATTCCACTCATCCACAGCCCGCTCCAGGGAGCCACTTCTGTCTGTGAGCTCTGTGGAAACCAAAGCTGCCTCACAGCCTGGAGAGGGCCACAAGGAGTCCAAGAGGCCCAGTCATGTGGACAGTCTCCACCCCGGGGCCACTGCTGCACCAGCTCAGGACACAGCCTCACTCTGTCAATGCAGGATGAGAAGAAAGCTGTCAGCTTCGAAGTGCTCATGTGGCCTGACCATGCCGCAGCCTTGCAAAGGACTGTCTGTCTGTCTGTCCAAGACTTGGCAGGGGAGGGGAGTACTATGGTTTTTAGATTTTGAGAATGGAGGGATTCACCTCATTTCCCTTCTTCTGTGCTTTCCCTCATCTGATTTATACACATGGAATAACAAAGCCTAAACCTAAGCCTATTTCTGAGGAGGACACAGCCCCAGGTGGGCAGGGCCAGGGGCAGCCAGGCCACACCAGGATGAAGGCCCGGGGACAGCTGCATCAAAGAGGCCCTTTCAACACCACCATGAGGTCAGCATTTCCACTTCTACTGTCAGAAACAGTTGATTGTCATGACCAATAAGAGACCCAGTCTTCTGACCCCTGCAGGCGAACAGGGCATCAGGAAGGCCAGGCCGACTCCCCCCGCCCGCTTGTCTCGAAGGGCAGAAAACAACAAGAAGCCTTTTCTTCTGCGAGAGCTAAGCGCACTGCAATGTTTCAATGACAGGATGTTTAAAAGACATCACAAAGCTGCTGTGCGAGGCAGACAGCCCACCAGGCAGTTCCTGCTCATACATGTATTTTTACTTCACGTTTTTCTGGAAAACAAAATCCTTATTTTTCTCCCCAGTACTCTCAAGAATCCATGTTTTGTATGGCCACTTGTCACCACACAGGACGGGAAGACATCGGTGTCAGCCACTCCCAGCACTACTTCCAAAGTTAGTGCGGATGGGGCATCGCTTCTCCAGATCACAGACTAACAGCCCTTGCGGGAGGAACGGCATTGCTTGTGTGTGACCTTGCTCAACCCACAATGGCAGGAAAGGGAAGTCCCACATGATGGGCAGCCGGAGCCACACTGTGCTCAGAAGCAGGTCCACAAGAAGAAAGCTGTCTGTTTTACATATTTGTGCTTGCTTGTTTATTGTAGAAGGGGTACTGCTATGTGCTCGGGCTGGCCGCAAACTCCTGGGCTCAAGTGAGGCTGGGCTCCTGTCCTAGCCTCCCAAGTAGCTGAGATTACAGGATAGCACCACTTGCTGTTCCTTGTTTTAAATTAATTAAGTAATCAATGGGGACAGTAGTCACCTTGTCTTTTTTAAAACTTCCCCAGTCAGATTCAAAATAAACAGAGGGCCATGGCACACATCTGCAACAGCGCCTGGCACTGGCATTCCACAGCGGGTCTTTGGCCATGAAGCCTCCTACCACCACACTGGAGACAGGCCTCCCTGTGCCCAGGTCGTCCTCCTCTACACGAGCGTCAATTTACTTCTGGGGGGCAAAGGCCACGTCCCTTGGTCCCCCCCTTTACAGCCATGCTATGTGGACACAGTGTGCTAGAGGCCACCACCTACTCTGCAAGCCAGGAGGGAAACCGTGTGCTCAGGCTGGAGGCACAGACAACCTGGAGCTGCTCGGGGACAGACACCTGCTCCAGAGGGCACAGGGAGTTGTCCCACTGCAGAGCAGCAGCAACAGCCGGATGCAGAAGAGACTCTGTCGCCACCCAACTGTTCCTCTCTCCCAAGGCCTGAGAAACAGTAGGAAAGCCCTATCCCTGCCATAGGCTACAGCCCACAGCCAGCAGGAGAGCCGGATTCTACTGTGAACATGGAGAGAGTCAGGGCACCTGCTCTAACCAATGCAAAGGATGTGTTTTTCTTTAGGAGATGGGACAAAGCCCAGCTGCCAGCAGAGCTGGGAGGAAAACCACCCGATCAACTTGAGACCAAACAATACACCAATGACACCAAACCCCAAGGTCAACTTCTATTTCTCCCCTCTTCACACTACAATTCTCTTTCTAGATTAATATACAAAATGTTGCAGCAGGTGATCTCCCCATCCTCGCCCTGTCCTGTCCCTCCTGTGGGGGCAGCCACTGTCCCATGTTACACAGACACAACACAAAGAACAGCACGGCCTGCACTGCTCTCTACTCCAGTTTACAGTGTCCATGTGGCAGGCTGCCTCGACCCGTTGCTCCCATGAGTGGAGAATGGGTCCCAATCCTCGTGGCCATCACTGCTAGTGTCCTACGCCACCGTGACTCAACTGCACCCTACAGGCTGACCCGGTGCTTATGACGGTGCAGACTGAAAGCGGCCCACAATGAGATGAGGTATGGGCGTGAACTCACACCAAGCTCAATTCTCAATGTGGAGTTTCTGGGTCAAACAGTGCAAGCTCTTTGCTTTGAGAGAGGGCGCCCACGTGGCCTTCCTGAGGCGAGGCAGTTTACATTTTGGCTAGGGAGCCCCATGAGCTCCCTGAGCCTGCACCATGACCACCGCTTGCTCCCCATTTGTCCCTGGAGGCGGTCTGTCGTTCCCAGGTGTAAAGTGCCAGGGAACGTGGATGCTGTCACTACCACTGGCCTGAAGGGCCAGGGGAGCTGTCTCTGCCACAGAGTCCTGGGAAGGGACCTGCTGGGCTGATGACGTGGATGGAGCCCGGGTGAAGACGACACTTTAGGGCGGTGTGAATGTTCCATGAAGAGTGAGGCTGAACCCTCTTCCATGTACAAAACTTACTTCCCATTAATTGTGTACGTCCTTTCACATTTTCCCCTATTTTTTAGATTTTTTTCTAGTTAATTTGTTGGATGTTTCTGAATATAAGAAAATCAACTTGAAATTAACTTGACTAAATAACAAATATTTTCTACCGTGTGTTAATCATTTAAAGTTCATTCATGGTGGTTGTGCTTGTGTTTCGGAACTATATGTTGTTAAATTTATTATTTTTTCTTCCTATGACTTCTCAGAGTTCTGTTCATTTAGCTTTAGTGTTTCCTGGGTATACAGAAAGGGGCCACACTGTACATTTGAAGTACACACATTTTACTGTACTTCAGTTGTCAACAGAGTAGAAAATATAGTAACTTTAAACAGTGACTAAAATTCAACCAGTCTCTCTAAACTCAGGCTAGAAATCTCCAGAAAGTCTAGAGTAGCAATCACCACCATGGTCAAGGCAAACTTACACAGAAGGGAAGGAAGATGGAGGAGAAACTAAGCACCGGCAAGGAGAGAGTAAGAAAGTAGGAGAGAAGCAGACAGGGCCTTGAGAAGTAAGTGGAGGCAGAGCTGCCTACAGTGGCACAGTGGAGAGGGTCCCTTGGGCAACAGCTGCTCCTCACCACAACCCAGGCCTACTAGGACCTGCACACTGCTCCCCTGCTGAGCTACAAGTGCCCATGGTGGCTGGAGTGGAATGGGAGCCTAGTGAGAGAGGACCAGGGCTCTCCAGACTCCGGGCATGGGGAGGGCTTCCTGGCGGGAGGCCTCACGAGTGATAACCTGATGAAAGCGAGTGAATCTGCACTCTGGATTCTTCCCGTCATCACAACGAAACAGACCCTTGCATGATAGACAAGTGCCTACCGTGGAATGCTTTAGTACAACAAAAATCAACTCTGAAAATCTGCTTCTCCAGAGTTTTCCACTCCGGATGTGGGCGGCTGCTTTCCTTTAGTTCGAAGTGGGGCTTCAACAGAGGTCCTATTTACACCACTGGAAAGGGACTGAAGAGCCATGCAGCAGTTTAAAGCCTGCGGGGACACGGGTGCTGAGTGCTCAGGCAGCAGGGCCCTTCCTGGACTGTGTAACCCTCTGTGGTTCTCTGGGGTGGGTGCAGATAGGAGGGCCTTGGACTTGGGTGGGAAAGGTGTAGGGTGGGAGCAGAAGCCATCCATGTAGAACCACATCTGATCCTCAAGTAATCCGAGTAACAGCTCCAGGACGTGGCCCCTGCCCCACAGTGTGACGGCTACCAGGAGTGTGATGCAGGTCTGTGGAGCTGGCCGGCAGACCTCACTACACAAACAGGCAGGTGTAAAAAGGCTTCTGCAGGAAGCACCCACAGGCTCTGGCTTCAAGGCCGGCAGCTCCTTCATTCCAAGCCTACTCGAGGCACCCAGCGATGGGAACCATTTGGCCGAGAAGGAGCCTGGGCTGGGTCTAAGGTTCCCAGCAGCAGAAGGGACAGGCTGAGGCCTTGAGAAGGGTGGCATGCAAGGGAATTTTCCAAACTTTTTTTTTTCGGTACCGGAGATTGAACTCAGGTCCTTGAGCTTTCAAGGCAGGCGGCGGAACCACTGAGCTAAATCCCCAGCCCTCAAATCATTTGTTGAGCCAGTTCACTTAACCTCACCCCGGCATCAGCCCAGTTGCATGGCTACTCTGTCTTCTTAAGATAGTTATTAGCACCCGAAGGCTCTGCAAGCTGGCTGACTCACGGCTTGGAGGTACAGTACAGAGAGAGCTGCTCTCTGACCTCCAGGGGGGCTAATGACGGCGCTGCCTACCCAGAGGCCCTTTATAGCCCCAAATCATGCCCGAGATTCAGGACACAGTCCACAACCCAACAGGAACCTCTGTGAATAACATACCCTTCATCAGAATGTGCTGCTCCCTCTGATCTTTCTCATCTTTCGCAGAAAAGCTGCGAAGCACAACCCCATGCCCCACCTGACCTCTGCTCAACCCAAGACACTTCAATGTGCCAGAGCCAGTATCCTACTGAACTCCAGAATAGGGGTGGTCAGTTTTTTCTAAGGAGGGTCAGATATTGGGCATTTCGGGCCTTTTGTCCCTTCAGCCCTAGACAACACAGAGTCGAAAGCAAGTCTTTGGATAAACATTACTTACAAAGACCGGCAGTGGGCTGCAAGGGTCTTGGTGCCCAAGCTGGCTTGAACTTGTGATCCTCCTGCCTCAGCATTCCAGAGTGCTGGGATTACAGGCGTGCACCAGCATGTCCAACTTACTTATCATCTTAGAGACTAACATTCCAATGTGCTTTTCAAGATTTCCTATTGTATAATTCTTGTTAGGAAAATCTCACCTGGAACCCGGGTGCATAAAGACAGATTAAAGAGAAATTCAAATATTAATGTCAATCTTCTGATGACATCAGGAGGAAAGTCTCAAGTGCATCCCCAGAGCCTTCAGCCTTGTAACAGGGAGGGTGTGGCAAGGCTGGGGGAGAGAGATCGCCATGACACTAGATGGCGCTGCAGTGGCCCCACCACATCTGGCATTGCCTCGCTTCCTTCAGTGATCTGCTGCATCCACACCCCAACTCACCACACCCCTACCCCCCAACTCTCACAGAGTTGCCTCTTAGTCTCTGGCATGGCTGTGTCACCTTCTCTGCAGGCTGGATGCATTTCCTTACACCATCACGCAGACTGGCAAGTGCCAGTCCTGTCTAGCACGCAGTGCGTGGTGCACTTGATGCAGACTTCTCAATGAACACAGCCCTTCTGCAAAGGGCTGCAAGCTCAGAATGCTCTTCAGCTACTTTGAAATTATAATGCACAGTTGGAAGCTATAAAATGCTTTGAAGAATGCCACCCATCCTATTTATGACAGGAAGCACTCCCCTTTCTTTTCAGTCCTTTTGATTTTGAAATTTACTGCTGAAGGGGAAAAAAATCTGTCCAGGGAACACGATCTGTGAAGCCCATTAAACCTCATTTAAGCTTCCATTTATATCTGTAAACAAAAAGATGAAGGCTCATGGCATTTGTAAGTTAGTAAGTCTACACTGCAATAAACAAACCTGCTTTCTCAATTTGTGTCCTTAAATTAGGTTTACTTGGCTTGAAAGCGGGTTTACTACTGGTAAGTGGGCAGCCTCTGCGGAGTGGCTACAGGCAGATGGCATTTCCAGGCCCGTGCTGTGCGATGCTGGGCGCATCTACCTGCTCGTCCTCGTGAAGAAAGACCACGGGACAGCCTGCTGTCTGGCCGTCACACAGGACCATTTCTCCCTCCTCCTGCTCTCTCACCCTTACTCCTCCTCACTCCCACAGGACTGCAACCTGAACGTTTTTTGGGGGGTACAGGGGATCAAACTTGAGTCCTTGCACTTTTGAGGCAGGCAGCGGAACCACTGAGCTAAATCCCTGGCCCCTGAACATTATTATTTATTTTATTTGGTACCAGGGATCGAACTCGGGACCTTGTGCTTGCGAGGCTGGTGCCAGAACCACTGAGCTAAATCCCCGGCCCTGAACATTATTTTTTAAAGAAAAGGGAATTAAATGTTGCCTCACTCGCTGCTGCAAGGCCAGGTTAGCGTGTCAATCTGCAGGCCGAGGGCTCAGCGAGCCAGGGAGGCCCTTCAGCACTTATTCTCATCTGAACCTGAAACGCTTAGAACTAAAGTTGCAGCAGCTTGCAAAACAGGTTGTCCTCACTGCTGGTGCCACCACGCTTGACATGCACATGGAGGACATGGTGAGGTCAAGTGTGACGACAAATGAAAAACAAACATCACAGCCTCACTTGTTTGTGAGCGCAAGCAAATCCTAACCTTTCTTTTCTTACAAACAGACAATTGTACATAATGATATTAAGGCTAGTAAGGACCAAAAAAAAAAACCGTAGAACTCCTGAGCCAATGTGGGGTCCACACTGAAATATGGCACAGCCTGTCCTTCAGCCTGGCCAAAGCCGCTTACTGGATGGCCATACCCCATGCGATTCTGAAACTCCGAAATACCTTCCCCCTTTCTTCGTTTCACATGTGACAAGCGGCCTTTGCTCAAAAGAGGACTTTTGTTATTGGCAAAAACAATGATCATGGTTACCTTTTCCCATGAGCCTGTGCTTGCCCCAGAGGCAGACTTTGCTCTGAAGGGCCTCACTCAGTCTGCAAAAGGGCTCACTGTCCTGACGGGAAGCAGGGCGTGGCCATCCCCATCAGGAAGGACACTTAATTCTGGGGTTAAGTTACTCCCATCACCTGCTAGGCCAGACATGAGATCCTGGAAGTTATTCTCCAACTATAAGTACTGGATATTGAAGATAAAGTGGAAGAACAGACAAGCTCCTGCCTCGTGGAGCTCACAGCTCAGTACAAAGTTGGAGAAAACCCAGGATTCATGTATTGGTGACAAATGCCAAGGGATGCCATGGAAAGACCTAACAGGGCATAAGTGAGATGTGGGGTGGGCAGCGAAGACTCCCTGAGAAAGAGCCACACAAACTGACCGGAAGAAGAACCAGCTGCTAAAGGGGGCATCTTGAGTGTGTTCTGCAAAATAATTCAACCCTCCCTTTCCCTCAATTCTTAATGACAGTTTCTCCAATGCCCTTCTCCATAGGAGGTAGAAAAACAGACTTTTAAAAATCAAACCTCATGTTGAAGATAGTAACTACCATGGGCTTCCACTGCTGTGACAACACCACAGAGCCTGCGCAGAGTCTGCAGTTTCACATTGCAGGAGCCTTCGATGTCTCCCTGGAGGCTGCAGCTCTCTAGGTTTGCTGTGACTGAAACAAGAAAGAAGGCGCATACAGAGTTCCACAGAAATGATGAGTGCATGAGAGATCTGTTGAGATGATAAAGAAGTGCAAAATGATTTTGGAATGGAAAGAATTGCTGAGGATTGAGTTCCACAGAGGTTTGTCACTGACCTGTGTTCCTCAACTACAAAACATGAACATGTGGGCTAAGCAACAGTTCGACTTCATAGATACACAACTAAAAAGTACTACAGGGGCACCCTAAGACCTAAAATGTAGGAGCTAAAACTATAAAATTCTTAGAAGATACAGGCATGAAAGTTTATGGTGTTGGATTAGGCAACAGTTTTTCACATTTGACACTGAAAACATAAGCAACAAGAGAAAAAAATGGATAAACTGGACCTCATGAAAGTCAAAACTTTTGTTCTTCGAAGAACACTATCGAGAAAATGAAAAGACAAACCACATACTGAGAGGGTATTTTTGCAATTATATTTGTTAAAGGACTTTTTATCCAGATTATATAAAGTACTTTAACTCAACAGTTAAAGGGAGGGCCAATTTTCAAATGAGCCAAAGGCTGCCTAGGTATTTTTCCAAAGAAGATATACAGGTGATCAACAAATAGATGAAAATTGCTCAATATCATTAGCCAACAGGGAAAGGTTGATAAAAACTGAGATACCACTCCATATATCCAACAAGATGCCTGAAATGGAGACAATAACAAGGGTGGACGAGGATAGAGAAAAACTAGAACCCTCAAGTCTCCCTGGTGAGAATGTAAAATGGCACAACCACTCTGGGTACCAGCTTGACAGTTCCTCAAAACAGTTCATCAGAGTTAATAGAGGACTCAGCAATTCTACTCCTGGGTGTCTACTCAAAAGACGTGGAAATGTACATCTACACAAAACCTTGTACACAAATGTTTACAGCAGCATTATTTATAATAGCTAGAGTGGAAAAGCCTGAATGTCCATCAAGTGATAAATGATCACACAGATGTGGTCCATCTATAGGAATGAAAACATCTGAAAACAAAAAGAAATGAACAGGCTAAGGGTAGAGTTCAATGGTAGGGATTCAAACCTAAGCACAGAAAAAAACAACAAAGGAAAAGCATAGCAATGACTGGTATGTACTACAAACACAGACAATATCCTTGGCAACACTATGCTAAGAAAGAAGTCAGTCACTTATTGTATGATTCCATTTAGCAAAATTCCAGATCAGGCAAATCTAGAGAGACAGAAAGCCAGTGCTTGTGCATGACTGGAGGCTAGGGGAGGTGGGGGTGACAGCTAAAGGGTGCTGGGTTTCCTTCTGGGATGATGAAAATGTTTGACAACTGATTGTGGTGATGGTTGCACAACTCTGAATATACTAAAAACCATGAATTGTGGATTTTTTTTTGGTACCGGGGATCGAACTCGGGTCCTTGCGCTTGCGCAGCAGGCAGTGAAACCACTGAGCTAAATCCCCGGCCCGAATTGTGGACTTTGAATGAGTGAATTATATGGTATGTGAATCACATTTTCCAAAAAGTTGTTATTAAAAATAATCACCATCACCCACTCTTGGATGAACCAAGTTTAATCAAGCACGGCTCAGGGGCAAGAGAAGCTGCCTGGAGTCCTGAGGGCCAAGGCAGCAGGGAAAGTCTCAACTATGGATGGCCAATTTCTGGCTGGTTGGTCCCCTGTGGTTGGGGACTTCCTGTGCTCAGCCTGGGCATCTGCTTCCACCCACAGATGGCCAAGACCAGCTGATCTACGGAACACAGTTCCATGTGGTCTGAGGTTGTGGCAAGAAGGACACGCACGATGAGTAGCCTAAAAAAACCATTTTGGTATCACCTCAAAGTTTAGCTGATGTCTTCATGTTTTTAAATTTCAGACCCAGCCACATACACAAAACACGACCATCTACAGCCCTTGGGCACTGCCCACACACACAGGCAGAGGTCACCTTCGATTCATTCTGTGCAGGTCCCATGGCCTGAAGCCCCACATGCTGGGGCACCACGAGGCTACTATGCTACTGCAGAGCAAAGAAGGTGCACAGGAAAGGCACTTTACACCTGCACACTGCTCAGTCATTTTCTTGTCTCTGGGTAAAATACCTCCCACCCACAAGTTAAAGGTGGAAAAGTTTATTTTGGCTCACAGTTTGTAGAGGTTTTAGTCCACAGTCTATTGGGCCCAAGGCAGGACAGCATGGCAGAGAGTCCCAGTGAAAGAAAAGCTGCTCATCTCATGGTGGCCAGGAAGCAGAGAGAGTCAGAGGGCAGGGAGATTCAGGTTTCCAGGTCACACCCACCACAGTGATGGCCTCTTCTGACCAGGACCCATCTCCTAACAGCTGGTCAGCTACTGGGCCCCGTATTCAGTCACCTTCAAGCACGACACCCTGGGGGTCATTTTAGATCTAATCCATAACAACTATGATTCACTTTACAAATGTGAAAGAAAACAGTGTTTAAAGTTAACTGCAGATTTTTGGTGTGGATCTCAGGGCAAAAATCTAATACAAAAATATGTAAACTAACAAACCTAGAAGCACGGATAAAACTCTGGGCCTTAATTTCACTAGAGAGGCCTTAGAAATAAACTGAATATGAGCTGTAGCTAGTTTCTTGGATACACCCTGAGAAGAAAAACAGGGCAATACTGTTAAGACCCCAGAAAATATGTAAATCTTTCCATCTTTTTGAGGAAATCTTTACAGCTGGGGGGGTGCCTATGTATACAACAGGAGCAGATGATGCCTTTAAATCTTCAGCTATCTATAAAATTGAACCAGCTGCTAAGCAAAAAGGAAGAAACAAGCAGCGAGGAACAATAAGTGACCAATAACAATAAAAGAAACTTTTCTAATAAAGTCTGGAAGAACCTATAACTAGAAGCACTTTTACTACACTCTTTTTTTAAACAGCTAAATTTTTCAAGTATTTACTTAACAGGTTCTTTTAAGAAAAATAAACCAGGTTTGCTGCCTGCGGCTCCTTTTTATCCTCATCTATTTAACACTTAATTACCCAAAATAGGCTGTAAGAATTCATGACTAACAGCGCACCGTCCCTATTCTCAGGAATAACCAATACTATTAATTTAAAAAGTTTAAGTTCTTTTATCATTTTAGATCAGCTTTTAAAAACTCCCTTTATCACAGTATAACATAGGAAACACTGTACGTTGCAGGCTTTCCATAGAAAAATTCCAGGGCATTGGACCGAATATCAAAGAAAAGAACACTCTAAGGTACATGGTTTATTTAAAAAGATACAGCTTAAAGCAACTATTCCAATCCTTTCTTTCAACCTATACTGAGCCTACCTTTAAAACCCTAAGAAAGGAATTACAATGCTGTGTTGAAGGGACAGCTGCACCCTTCACACAAGTACTATATCTTGGCTTTAGAAAACTCTGGAGTCATACTGTTTACAGGCTGTGTTCTGAAGTACAGACTCATTAGCACTTGGCCTCTTGATCTGCAACCTGAGCTTGACCACACTGAGGGGCCAACAAGCCAGACCCTTTGTACCTGCAAAGATGTGGTGACAAATGGCTCAGTGCCACATATCTGTGAGCTGTCAGGTCGAAGACGTTAAGTGTCAACTTGCCCTCGAGGAGCTCCCTGTGAGATATGGGCCCTCAGATTTTATCCTGGAAGAACACTTCACTAATTGCCACTCAACTTTCGGGCCCTCCACAATGGTCTCCTTTTTATGTTCGGCCTGAAAACCTACCTCATGGGGTTCCGTTCCGTGATGGTGCCTTCTGACAATGCTGGGTGACCACCCGGTGAGCGGCTGGCTGGCCGGGTAATGAGGCCCCTGGGGCAGCCTGCAGAACAAGGGAGGAGAGGAGGCAGGCGCCAGCTGTGGGCTTCCAGGCACTGCTAATGTTCCTGCTCAGAAGCCTAGGCAACCCGGGGCAGTCCCACCAGCAGAGGCCTTGGTCCCTGTCCTGTGTGCTGCCCCACACCCATGACTGCCGTGGGGAAGGCACAGCTGGATCCTGTCCCTGCACATCACCATGATCACAGGGCCCGACATGAGCCAGAGCCATTGTTCCCGCCTCATTATGCTCCTTAGATTCCGCATTGAGGAGGACAAGGGAGCAAGAGATCCTGGGGTAGCACACTGCATTTTAACAAATGGTCAATCATCCTGAAATGGCTAGAGCACCGGAAGATAGTACACCTGGCCTTTCCTCTGAACCACTGCACAAGAAAACAAAACAGAAAGGTCTTATGTGTGACCAGAATAGGAAAAGTCATCAGGATGAAAAGGAGAGCCAGGAGCTACGACCCTCCTGAAATTGTGAATCAGAAGGGAGAGGGTCTCTGCATTCAAAGGCATGAGTAGAATCAATACCAGCACTCAGACTCCTCTGCCCCCTTGATATTCCAATAGAGGTCTGCAGATCTTTGAGTGGTCTGATTCATAGAAATGTTTCTGGCCGAGATGAAACTCACGAGTGAGCCTCAGAGCTGACGGACTCCGGCCTTCCATTTCTAGCCTAAGACCCAGCAAACAACGACTTCATTAACAATGTATTAAATAACCGCTTCCTGCCTCTGTAAATCCCAGCCTCAGGACGGGGAAGAGGCCCAGAGCCCCTGGATGAGGTTAGCACGGGCTCTTCAGCCACAGGCAGCGATGTGGGACAAGGCTATGAGGGTGAGTGTTTGTCCAGTCGCAGTCAACCTTGAAAGGGTCTTTCTCAGAGGAGAACGGGACGGATGCTGGCAGAGCTTCTGGATACTAGTGGCAAAGCAGGTTTGTCCTTTCTTACCAACATGTTCCCCTAGACTGACCTGCTACTGCTACTCTAGTCTGCAACACCTTTTTCTTCCAAGCAAAAGACTATTTTCACCTCTCCCAAGGTGACATGCTCTGGGGCCTCAGGAGGGATTAGAACAGACTCAGGGCCACCTCTAAATGCTGTCAGCCATCTTTCCAGTCACCCCACTCTGTACTGTAGCCAATTGTCATTGGTCATTTACAATGAGATTCTGAAAACTGCCCTTTGTGAGCCAGCCACTGTCTTAAAACACTGGTTCTTAAGCAGAGGACTTCCACTGGCGACATCTGGCAGCACCTGGAGACATTCTTGAGTGCCACATTGGGGGAAAGAAAGGAGTTGCTACTGGTAGTTCATGGACAGAGAAAGCTAAAGACCCTACAACGCCTCACACAGCCTCCTGCCAACAAGGAAAAACCCATTATCCAGTCCCAACATCGAAGTGCTCAGGTTGAAAAAACTTCACTTAAGAGCAGACCCTGCTCCCTACCCCAGTAAAACCAAATCACCACTGAACCAATGGCCAGGAAGCCTGTGACTGAATGCATAAAGGACCCCAACAGAACAGCTGGTAGCCTGTGAGTAATGACTGTGACAGAATTCATGTCTAGAATCTCAGCTGATTCTTTTTTCTCTAATCTCTACCAGTCTACACAGATTTAAAAGAGGAGACAGCTAAAGAGAATATAAATGTTGTTTTAGCTAATAAAACTTTATTATTTTGGACCAAATTTTTTAAAATGTGAATCTTCCATGAACAGGAACTATGTTAAACTATGCTCAGCTGGGGTGTAGCTCAAGAACAGAGAGCTTGCCTACCATGCTAGAGCCCCTGCATTCAATCCCCAGTGCCCCCACCAACCTCATAACTATGAGCATTCTCATTTTTCTTAGTACATTCACTGATGTTTTCTTGTCTTGTGTTGATCACAGTCCCATGAAGAAAATATTCATGGCTTAATTTGAAGAAATCAAGGCTCAGGATCCTTAACCCTAAAGGCCCCAGGGAGGAATCAGAAGAGCAGATAAAAATTCCAAAACCACCCTCCCCAGTATTTTTCAAATTTCGGGCCATGACCCATTAGCAGATCATAAAATCAACTTACTACATCACAATGCACATTATTAAAAGAAAATGGAAGATAAAACAAAAATATCAGAGTAAAGTTTTTCCATTTGTCTGTGGTAAAAAACAAAACCTTAAAAGCTATCAGTATAATTGAAGTGCTGCCTTGTTGGTGAGCAAAATAGAGCCAAGCAGAGTGGATGACTTGGCTGTGGCCCCCAGTTGGCTGGGGCCTTGGACTCGAATGCAACTCAATACTAAGTCCAAGCCTCAGGTGGCAACAGATCTTGGGCCAGAGTGTTCAACAGTGATCAAGAAGGCCAGGGATTTAGCTCAGTGGTGTCACCACCTGCCTCAAAAGCACAAGGTCCTGAGTTCGATCCCCAGTACTAAAAAAAAAAGTGATCAAGAAACGAAGAGTCTGCAAACTCAACATGAGTAGATACCATCCTTCCCTCCACTGGGGGCCAGGCCTGGGACCACACCCACACAGGGAGAGGGGAAAGGTGGCACCTCAGGGAGACAGAGCATTTTCTTGCTCCATCGAATCCAGGAGGCTCCTTCTTTACAACCACCAAGATTTCTCCCAACCCTCTGAGGAGATGAATGAATGCACTAATGGCCTCTTCCACAAAATTAATTTTCTGGGTACAACATACCAACTGAAACATCAGAGCATGCCACAGCATGGATGGAGCATGCCATGGCGTGGACCTTTCTGATTTGTGGCCACCACTCCTACCTAAGCCAGATGAGACATGAGTTGCTGTTTCTAATTTTCAAAAAGGATGCTGGCAGATGCCATTGCCAGGGCTGAGCCCCCAGTCTGATGTGTTCCATTTTAGCCTATAGAGAGAAAGCCGCTTGAAGGTCCGCTGGGGAATTCTCGGAGAGAAGACATCACAGAGAGAGTTCCTGGATCCTTATCTCACTGCTGTGGGGCAGCTGGTTTCCAATTTAAGAGATCTGCTAAAGCAGACAGAGAATTTACTATTTCAAAGGGATCTTGAAAAACACTTTTGGTTCCAAAATCAGTGGTCACACACATTTTAAAACTTTAAGGCTCTTTACTTGAGCTATACTCAAAAACTGCAAACAAAGTGCTTCTATGGATTGAATTTCCCTTTAGTTCATTTTCCTTCTTGGTTGAGAGAGCCTGGTACAAGGCTAGTAGTTCTGTGACCTGACAGGCAAAAGGTAACTGACTTCAACAGTCAGCTTTTCCTTTCAGGTCAAGAAATGTGAAGGTGCCCCTGGCTGTGTCCCACCCAGCAGAGGGGGTGGTTGAGAGCGGATGGGCAAGGCAAGAGGTGGCCTATGGCCTACGGCATTATGTGTCACCTCCCACCTTCTCAGCACCTTGCTACTTGTGCACATTCCCTGTAAACCTCTGGGCACAGAGGTATTCACTGCTCCTGGCACTGACCAGTGCCGGGGATCGAACTCAGGACCTTGTGCTTGTGAGGCAGGCACAGTGCCACTGAGCTCAATCCCAGGCCCCTACACTGACCTTCTTTTTCGCACCACACAGGCTTCAGGAATGGGAAGGGTGGTAACCTGGACTGGTAGCCAGAAAGCCCTTAGCAGGCACTCAGAACCTCTCCCCAGCAGAGCCTATCGTCTGAGAACAGGACTACAGCACAGAAGCAGTACAACCACCAGGGCCCATAAGAAGAACAGTTCAAAGTAAGCCCCTTGTGGGACTGCGGGAGCCTACCACACCCACAGGAAGGGGAGAGGAACAGAGAGCCAAGGACAGCACAGTAGCTAAAGCAGCCCCAGCAATGAGCGTGGAACCATCTTCGGCATCAGGACAGGTTTCCATCTCAGTGCCTGCCCAGACACAGGAGGTAAAAAGTGCACCCCCTCTCAGGGCATGAGCACCCCTGCTCCACACTAGACAGCAGCCACCTTGGGATGAATGCTCCTGTGCCAGGTCTCTCATTCAACACCATGGTCTCAGGGGCCTGTGGCAGTGGACCAGAGCGTCACGGCCATAACTTACCTGCTCCTCCAGCTGGCAAAGCCCTCCAAAACCATCTTCCACAAGGACACTCAGTACACAGCCTACAATTCAGTGTCTCTTTGGCCACCTTTTGAATGACTGCTCCTAAGTCCATATTTAAGAGTCCCAATAACAATTTAACTTGCTCAGTCATGGAAGAGTAGAACCAATTTAGAATCCTCAAGACTTTTTCCACCAGGTAGCATTTCTTTCTCTCATGAAACGTCTGTCACTTAAAATACAGGCAATTATGAGAATGTCATGCGGAATTCAGGGCATTGGTGTTTTCCCATTTTTTAAAAAAGTCCTAAGTGACGCTTAGCTTTTTAAGCCCAAACACACTAACTTCTTTAACTTATAAGGAAGTATTCTAATAGTAGAAATGCACACCATTTGTAACCGTTATCTTCTTAACAAGAAATGGTCTGTGAATTCCAAACTGGACTGCCGAGAAGAAACCCCGTGTTACTGTGCTGGCCCGTTATCAGCCAGACTGAGGGAAGTGCCTGTGTCCACCACCGGCGGGAACTTCAGGGTGGGAGTGGGGACATGGGACCTATACAGGGGTCCCCGGGCAGCACAGCAGCCTTACCCCTGTCCCATTCTTGCCTTCTCTTGAGCTAAGGCTTGCGTCATGCGCTCAGGGCCAGGAGCAGAGGTGGTGCTGCCCGGGTGAGCCCGGCAGTATGGGTGTCACCTGCCTGAGGAAGACACTCTCTGTCTTCCTAAGACCCATCCTGTTCTCGGCCTCCAAGCTGTGCTGAGAAATTACGTATCTCTGTATTCTTATTAAGGCTTAAAACTTTGAAGTGCATTAGGTGCCAACATTTCTCTAGGGCTGTTTACAAACAAGAAACCTGTCCTCACACATCACTGAGTAATTCTGATGGGAAACTTTTTTTCTTCTTCTTTTTTTTGGTACAGGGGATCGAATTCAGGTCCTTGCGCTTGTGAGGCAGGCGCCGGAACCACTGAGCTAAATCCTTAGACCTTGATAGGAAACTTTTTATTTTTATGAGGCAGAATTGGGTATACATTGAGTTAAATTTAGTAACCATGGGGAAAAAAAAGGTAGTTGACTGTTCGATTAAATTTTCGCTAATCACACTTAACTAACAGAGTTTCTAGAAAACACCCTGGTTAAGTGCTGTGGGCTCAGACCCCACCCTGAGACCCCTCTTAAAGGACCCGTATCCACATACAATCACTTTGGGATGAGGGGTAAAGCACAGGTATTTTGCGGGGGGCGGCGGGACACAAGTCAGTCCACAACAGCTCTGCGGAGTCAGGAAAAGAAATAGTACCCCCAGGACAGACGGCATGGTCCTGGGCAGACAGAACAGAGCTTGCGCACTCCCTTGACCTACCTTATTCTTTTGGAAACTATTTAGCTGCTTAAGAAGGACCAAACAATTTCTCATCAAAGAAAACAAAAAAAACAAAAAAGCAAAACAAAAACACCTGGTTATCCAAAACCGCATTACTTTTCTGGTTCTGAGCGACACTCCTCACAGTAAGAAAAGCGATCAGTGTAACTATGTGCCAGGACCCTGACGGACTAGGATGGAGGCTCATCTTAGAACGAACTTCGAGAGGCTGCCTGGAGGCTTGCCAAAAGGGCTGACAAAGCACAGATTGGCAGACCAAACTGCCCAAGGCTAGGAATGGGTATACATGTTTTCAAGGAGTCTTAAAAAGTAATGAGGAAGGGCCCAGGATTTAGCTCAGCAGCATAGTGGCTGCCTGGCAAATGTGAGGTCATGAGTTTGATCCCTAGTACGAAAGAAGGAAAGAAAGACAGAAAGACAAGAAAGACAAGAAAGAAAAGAAAGAAAGAAAGAAAGACAGAGAGAGAAAGACAGAAAGATGAGAGAGAGAGAGAGAGAGAGAGAGAGAAAGAGGGAGGGGGGGGGAGAGAGATTGATTCAAGTTTTGGGGTCTATGAAAAGTTTCACTGGCACACAGTCTTATCTATACTTGGTTACAAACTGCCTACAGCAGTTTTTGAGCCACAACAGCAAAGATGAATAATTGTACCAGAAACCATCCTGCCTGAAATATTAACTATTTGGTCCCTTATAGGAAAAGTTTACTGACCACTATTCCTGGCCCATGCTGAATTCACAGATCTGCAGGTGTTGTTGTCTCTCCATGGAACCACCCTGACCCCTTAGCTGTGTGGCCACCTCCCTCGGGTCTTTAGGTCCTGGCTCAATGTCACCTTCTCTGAGTGGCCTTTCCAGAATGCTCTGTCTAGAGAAACTGAGCCCAACTTCACCTGGCACATCCCCATGCCAGCTCTTGGCTGAAGGTGTCTTGCTCATCCACTTGCAAGCTGTCTGCTCAGACATGAGCTTCTGAAGGGTGAGTCCCAGCGCCTAGAGAACACAACACGTGTGAACTGCATAGTACGGACCATGCAGGTCACATGAGTGAGCCACACTGCACTCAGAGCATCTCTGGTCACCAGGGATCTAATAGAAGAGGCTGTCCTGCCTTTGGGCCACATGATAGACTTTGTGAGATGTGACAAGTAACCAGATAAAACCTGTTGTCCTTCTCAAAGGTTTAAGAAGTTATATATAACAAGTAAGTCAGGCTGTAAGTTAAGAACAGGATGTGTTTCATGCCAAAAGGAAGAAGGAAAATAGGGTCTAGCACCTCATGGCTTCCGGGCATCGAGGGACAGGTGTCCAGTGCCTGCTCTGACCCTCCTACCCTGGTCCATGCGGCAGGCGCCTGGCATTCCACTGCCATTAAAACAGCCTCATGCCTATAAATAGGAAGGACTTTTAAATACTCATTAAAAATAACAGTCTGGCATTTGGAAACTCCCATAAACAAAAATATAAGAGCTGAAATAAATAGCAACAGTTGTACATTTGATCTATGCTCAGGTGGGTGAAAAGCTATCTGTGTTTTCTCTGGAGTTTTCCAATTACTCTTGAAATTTGTGTAGCTTTCAACTGCTTAACAATGTCCATCTTACCTTTTAGTTAATAAGGAACTGGCCATTCTCAATTTACTCCATTCCAATGATTGTAAAATTGATTATAATATTGCATTAACCCAACATGTACAAAATAATTTCCAAAAATATGTTGTAACGAATAGGGGAAAATTACTGTATGGAGATATTTTGATTTTTATACATCTTCATTTCAAGTGATTAATATGGCTGCCATATTGAAATGAACCATTTTTAAATGTTCACAGTTATTTTCAACTGACTACAAACCAAATTCACTTGCTTTTTCTACATTTTAGTTTTATATAAAAGAGCTTTTTTCTTTGACCTCTTCCTCTTGTATTTTACTTTAAGATGACTAAATACGTTAAACATTTATTATTCTAGGGGCCAGGGATTTAGTTGGGGCCAGGGGATTTAGTTCAGTGGTTCCACCGCCTGCCTCGCAAGCGCAAGGATCTGAGTTCGATTCCCAGTACCAAAAAAAAAAAAATGTATTGTTCTATGTTTTTAAAACCTGGAATTCATCTTAGGATTCATATTGCATTTTTCCCAATAAGCTAAAAGATATTACAGACCACATCATATTGCTTTTCCACAAGCATTCAATTTTCCTCTTTAAACCATGGCTGCTAGATTCAGTTCTCATTTCCTTTACACATGGCTCCTTTCCTGTCCTAACTGAATGCAACCAAGACACTGCTGAGCCAAGTTTTCTGAACGTGCAACAGGATGGCACCACCATCAGTGCGCAAGGCGACCCGCCCAGGCTCGTAACCCAAACACCCCACTCTGGCTGCTCGCTCTTCAGGAGACGTCTGTCTATCTTTATGTCTTAAGAAGGAGAAACTGAGGATCTCAAAATACAGTGGTTATAAGCACAAGCATACGCAGAGCTGCACCAAGAACAGCCTGGGAAGCACTGTATACTTTGCTTAAAGCCCTTGTTCTTTACTCATAAACACATGGGATTGTGCTAATACAAATGACAGTCTCAAAAGCGTGAGGCTGTGGTGGGATCTCCACCTCCCCAACAGCAAGGATCCACTGGTTAAGCCCCTGGTTACCTCCGCATCCTGCTCATGGAGACAGTATGTCCTTTGGAGGGTCTGCAGAGTTGGGCGGCTCAGGGTCTTCTCTTCCAAGAGATGCTCCAGAAGCAAGACTAGCTGGTCTGGAAGAAGCTGGGGGAAAAACAAAACAGCCTGTGAAAATGCCATTCAGCTGATGAGAAGTTAAACCCAAATGTTTAGACCAAGGACGGTGACACGAAGGTAACCTGGGCACCGCCGACGTGTGTCTGAAACACAGGCAGACTGCAGTGCTGACTTCCATGAAACCTTGGGCTCACACTGTCTCCTCAGTCACTGCATTCTGGGGTCTAGTGACACCCTGTTTCCTAAGCTTTTCATTTCAGGTCCGTACTCAGGGCAGATCAAAATAGTTCTTATCTTATGAAACATTATTGTGGTTTATTAGATCCTTGCCTTTATGGCACACATATGCTAAAAAATGTTATTTGGCATAAAGATTAGAGAAGCCCTTCAATTTTAGGCAGACACATGGACATTCAACAGAAATAAGCAGTTTCCGATTTCCTTTCTGAGCAGAGAAATAAAGAGCATGCAATGAAACAATTACTCTGTCTCTCAATCCCTTCATTATAAAAACGCTAAGTTTATAATTTACGTTTATAACATTAAAACTTTTTTTTTTTTGGTACCGGATATCGAACTCGGGTCCTTGCACTTGCAAGGCAAGTGCCAGAACCACTGAGCTAAATCCCTGGCCCACTAAAACATTTTTAGAATGATACACACATGATCATACATATAATAACATATACACATAAACACATACAGTCATCCATATTCCCATGTTTTTGCCAAGGACGGGTCAACAACGGTATTACCAGTTAAGGGCAAAGGGAGGAAGAAGTCTTAAGGTGATACAAAAAATGTAACAAATTTGCGAACATGTGTCTGTGACACCCAAGGACTGAGCCAGACTTCATGTGTCTGTTCATTACCACACCCAGGCCCAGCAGAGCACTGGAGAAACACAGTTCAAAATACACCTCATAGGAACAGAAAAGTGCTTACTCTAAAATCAGGGTTTTAAATCCTCACTTATCTTTCCTTCATCCTTGCTTATTCCCAGATAACCCCGTTAACAAACCCAATTGTCACTTCTTGTAACTTCAAATAAATTTTAGAAATCGTTGGCTTCTCTGTCTACTTCTCTGTCTCTGAGTGTGCATGTTGCCTGGCCCTCCCTCCCCTTCTTCCAAAATGAGGGTGCAGGAAAACTGCTGGCTCCATGCACAACACTCACCACCCAATTTCACAGAGAAAGCATTCCTAGTGTGTTCTCAGCCCTAGCTCCCCACAGACAGGCAGGTGGCAGGGATAGCTGCTGTCAGCTGGTTCTTGGGTGTGTTTATCACCTGAGTCCACCCGATGGTCTAGGGTTGGCAGGAGCGGCACGGTGTCTTGAGCACAATTACACTACAATTATCACTGACCCAAGGTCCTTTACAGGGCTCAAGAATGACTACCAATTCCCTTTCTTGAGAAGTAATTGGGCTGTGAGAACCTTTAGAGATACCAAGTTACTATATAACTACTAGTAACAACTAGCACTATTCTACCATTTTCTATCATTTTAGACACAAGGCTGTACTTACATGGTATCAACTCTGCTGTTTCATAGAAAAGGCCAAACCCAGGCCCAGCCTCTGCTAAAACTCCTCAAGGTTCACCCCAAGCACACCTCAGCGGGCAGGCCTGGGATGCAGCCTGGCCGAGCTCCTGACCCAGAGCTCAGCCGTATTCTGCCTTCCTGGCAGGCCCCTCTTCTCCTGGCTCCAACTCCCCTCAGCCCCAGGTCTATCTAGCATTGACCCCTTGGCCCTGCTGCCTCTCCCTGTCCTCATCAAACCCTACAGTGGCTCACAATGATTTTATGGAGGTCCTTCTCTGCTGGAATCTCAATCTTTAGCCTATAGCCCTAAGTGAACCCATAACTGTTCTCCTAAGGCCACACCCCAAAACTGCCTCAACCCACCTCACCACTTCTCTCACTCTCACTGTTGCAAGAAGGCCTGGGACTCTTGCTGGAGTGTCCCCCTGCTCCAGGAAGGAGCTCAGGTGAGGGGTAGGAGGGGTATAGACCACACTGTAGGACAATGGGTGGGGGCCACAGGCTCCAGATTGGATCCAAGTGGCCCTGCCAGCCCGACCCACACAGGCACTGGTAACCCCCATAAGCAGCGTTGGTGCAGAAGCCAGCCAGAGGGCAACAGCATGCAGACACAGGAAGGCAGGCTTCTGGGACCAGGCCAGTCGGGCCGGAATGGGGTCCATGTGTGCTAACTACAGCAGGAACCAAGCCCTGCCAATGTGCAAAATTACAGGGAAGGAAAAACTAGAAAAAAAAGTGTCTCCCTATTGTGTGTTTGTGCTTACAAAGAGGTCTATTGTTAGAACCTGGTTTGGGACTCGGTTTAAACTAAAGAGACCCATGGAGCAAAGGAAGCCTTGAGGGAAAGACCAACTAGCTTGGTCCTCAACTTAGCCCAAGTGGGATCAACCAATAAACACAACTCCAGTTTAAAACTCAAAACACTACTAATATGTGAACCCACCCCAATCCCTGTACTCATCCTGTGTATCTCAGTTTCCTCCTAAGCAGAAAGCTCACACACATCTGCACACAGCAACAGAACTGAAAGGTTCACTGAAAGCTTTTGTTCTCTCCAAATTTTACACAATGGAAATATTTAAAGTTAAGCCCTCCGACTTATGACAGTTGAGACACAGGGAGGGGAGGCCACACATCATCAAACCTTTTTTGGGGGGGTTCTTTATAAGTTTAATTGGCTCTAATTGGGGGAGACAGAGAGCAAGGGTGAGCACCTGACTAGGTACTGGCGCCTTCTGCAGTGAAGCCTGGGGTGTACCCCACAAGAGCTGGCTCGCTCAGGAGCGGGCAGGACACAACCAGCACCACATAGCCACGCCTCCCTTGTGGTGCCAGGAGATTTAGGCTGGGCAGACTCCTGAGAACGACTTGTAGAAATACTCTTACTCGGTAAACACCCTGCAGCTACCTGGCTCTCAATTGTACCTCTCTAACTTAGAGGGAAAATTATGTTTCTAAACAATGAAAAAAGTACACATGATCTAATGCTGTTTGAGGCCACAGACGACAAAACTCAGTATCATTCATCCACAAGTAAACATTACATCATTTTTTTAAAAAATGAGATTGCAGACCTTAATATTTGCTTTGGTGCAAAAACGTGGTTAAGTAGCTATACTTTAATATGGATTTCTCTTCCTAAAATAAACATTCACTCCATGTAAAGCTACCCTATGATGAAAAAGAAATAGTATGTAATATGCTAAAACATTTGCAAAGCAACAGAAAGATATCAGATACCAGGCAAACGTGCCCAGAGGCAGTGCCTAGCAGCCAGACCCGCCCTGGCAGCTGGCACCGGGGGAATGAGAAATGTTACATGAATCACTCCACTCCCACCCACGGAGAAGTCCGATTTCACATGGCTTCTGGGCCGACTGTGTTTTCATACAGCAGTACTGCAGGAGATAGATGTGGCTTTAGTCGTACCACGGCATGGTCATGAAACTGTCCCCAGGCAGTATCCCCTAAGAAAGCGGTACCCTAAAACATTAGAGACAGAACCTGCCCATACTTCTGGGGGTCTAACAGTGCTTGTACCCACATCATGGCCACAGAGATAAAAGTCCCTTCCTTTCTTTGTATAAACAAGGAATTCATTTGTTATTGATTCCATATGGGGATCAGCTCAGTCAGCTCAGTATTTTTAAAATGCATCTGCCTCAGAAACTGAGACAAACTAAGGCTACAGGATGCCAACTGCACAGGACGGTAAAACTTACAAATAGAAGAGACAAAAATGCTAAAGCAGGTCAGTCAAGCACACCCGTTGTTTGTTAAGGGTTTTAGAAGTCTGTGTTCTTGCAGTAAACATGGAAGAGTTCACAGTTGTTAATTACTGAGAGTACACAAAGAAAAAAGTCTACTATTTTCTGCAGTCAGCTGAAGAATTGAGGCAATCTGTACTCTGAACAGTTTAAAAGTTTCTACACAGACTCTAGGAAAGAATGAATTTTCCAAACCTACCCTCCTAACCTACCAGCAGCACAAAGAAAACAAATCTGGAGTCTCCCAGAAGCCTCTCACCACTGTGACAGGGGCCTCACTCACTCTGAAGACCACCCACATGACTTGGGCCCTCCACCATCTCCTCCATTAACAGGACACGAAAAGGCCAGCTCACCTCCTAGACCAGAAAGGCCACGGGCACGCCTTGCCACTGAACTTCCACAGGCAGGACCCGAAACATCAGCCCACGGTGCACAAACTCTCAAGCCCCAGGGCCTGTACCCTCCTGCAGGCCGAGGCAGGCACCTCCTGGCCGGCCCCGCTGGTGCACTGCAGGAAGTCACTGTGCGGCTCCCAGATGGAATGAGCCCGGGACTAATGTAGCCGCCGACTGACAGTGGCATGAGTTCTATTATTACCCCATTATCACTCTGGGATCTGTGCCTAAATGAAGCATGCTTCCTCCCTGATGCCATTTCCTTTTATCCTGGCTGGAGACTAAAAGCAGATCAATGGGGGCAATACATATGATGTCACTTCAATTTATAGCGATGGCCTCTCCCTCTTTCAGTCTGTCTGAAACACACAGAAAGATCAATTCTTCCCAAAAATGGTTAAAAAATGCTTAGGGAGCATTCATCTTCCAGAAAAGCATTCTCTGCTATATTTGTCTATGTTACTACGGCAGGAACTGTTTACACAGAACAAAAACAGTCGAAATGGGGGAGGGAGGAAAAATCTCAAATTCTCCTGTAAGCTGGAGACATACTGGCCGAAATCCAACACAGGAAGGGCCCAACCTGGAGCAAAAGTCACATGCAGAGACTTTTGGTACAGGGACAAGGCAGAGATTTCCTTTGCCCTTGGATTTAAAAAGGTGATCATCATAAAGATATAAAATGTCTCTCACCTTTCTAAGGTTCCCCTAAACCTAGCTAATTCCTTGCCACTCTTCCCAGAAAGCTCACAACCACCCTCACCGTCCACAGGTGTGAGAGGAATGATGCTCCTGCCCAGTGCCCTCCCATTAAGGTGACAAGGATGCTCAGCCACTGGACAGAACCTAGAAACCCAATCATCTCTCAAACATAGCTCTGAACCAAATAAAACAAACTTAAGTAAAAGGGCTCTATACTGAATAAATTTTACATGAGTTTTGAAAATGGGGCAAAATTAAGATATTAATGAAAACATTCCTTAAAACAAGAGTCCTTCCTCACAACCCAAAACAGAAACAGGAAACGTGAATCCAAGTGTAGCCATGGTCTTCATAACAATGTCAAAAAATGATCTTCTGTTTCTGCAACTTTTTAATGACAAACATTTCTAAGTAACAAAAATAGACAATACTATGGACACAGACAAGTGCCCGCCCAGGAGCCACTGTCAACTAGGATATCGTGATAAAATTTGTGTCTCCAGTGTACATTAGAAATTTGCATGAAAGAAAATCTGGCTGAAAATGCTACCGGAAACAAAATGTATAAAAACAGGCGGGGATTTAGCTCAGTGGTGCCGCCGCCTGCCTTGCAAGGTCCTGAGTTCGATCCCCGGTACAAAGGAAGGAAGGAAGGAAGGAAGGAAGGAAGGAAGGAAGGAAGGAAGGAAGGAAGGAAGGAAGGAAAACTGTTCCTAACATGTTGATGTAAAAACCACATTTCAAAGAACTGTCAAAACTGAAGACTTTAATTCCATAATGTTCACTTTAGGGGTACAAAATTGGATTTGCTCGCAAATGAAGGTCACCAAATAATGAAGAGTGAAAATAATTTTCTGTAAAATCAATCAACCAAAAGGCACAGATACTCCCAGAAGAATCAGTTCATTTTGATTATCAAACATCTCCAGGGACTATATCCACAGTGAAATTTTAAAAAAGAAAACTCAAGCAGCAGCAAATATTTATATAATTCGTTTCATTACAGAAAAAAAAAAGCATATTGTACTTTTAGGAAACTCTTCCAATAGCTACAGTTTAAAAAGACAACTGCACTTTTGAGCCTCACTGGCACTACAAGGATTTAAAAGACACCAACACAGCAAATAGTTATCTGAAATAATTTATTGGCATAGATCATTCTCCTGTTTCCAGACTGCAAGTATCACATTTTTATGTGCCATTATTTCCTTAACTTTTGCCAAAAGTATTATCCAAACTCTATGTCTGACAAAGAGCATTATTTGAACTACATGTACACTAATACTTTGTTATTACACACACGAAAAGCGTTGTAAACACTCAAAGTAAAACTTGCCAAGGATTTTACAAGAGATGCTTGGGATTCTCACGTCTGCCTTCTGTACCCTGGAATCTGCCAGAGCTGCAATGGGGCCAAAGGAAGAACCTTTATGATTTGGATTTTATGTTTCTCTAGAAAATCATCATTCTTGAAAAAGAAACTCAGTTCCTAAGTGCTTCGGACTATTCACTCTGCCACGAAAATACTGGTATGTTCAAGAATGACTCAAGGATTTCTAAAGAACTGGAACACCTCAAAGTATCAAATACTTTTAACTTTTCTTCTATTTTTTTCATTGAAATCCACTTGTTTCCTTAGAATAATGCTCTTATTTAATAACAGTGTACTTTTAAATCTTGAATAAGCATGTATATTTTTATGAACTGGAGTTCCTAATTTACAGACAGCAGTATTTTCTAACTCTAAGCTCTAGCTGCACACTAATTTATGACACTCTGAAGTCCAAAAGATGAAGATATCTTTATTGTCAAAATTGTTAGTGGCTTCTGAATCAGAATATGGTATACAGTCTCACAGGTAGATATTATGCAGCTATTAAAGAGCAGGGTGGCACTGTTTCAGCAATGTGGGGAAAAACCTAGAAGAGAATGTAGAATATGGTTCAATTTGTATAAATAACTTTCTAAAAAGACACAGACAGAAATCAAGGAACTCTTCATATTGACTTTTCCTCTGAGAAACCTACATAAGCTACCTGCTCTTTCTTTTTTCTGCTTCCAGCTCAAGCTGAAATATTTTCCTCAAATTCTGCTACAAATATTTCCTAATAATTTACTTAATGGGGAGAAGATCTACTTTATGAAGAAATTCATTACCACAACCTAATCTAAGAGCACAGAAATGTGTAAGCAAAGAGATTAGCCAGCAAATTGGGAGCCCAGGGCCTTTACAAAGCAGGTCTCCCAGCATTGCCGGGCACTAAGAAATGTATCACAGGGCCAAGGATTTTGCTCAGTGGTTCTGCCACCTGCCTTGCAAATGCAAGGTCCCAAGTTCGATCCCTGGTACCAAAAAAAAAAAAAAGAAAAGAAAAAAAAAGAAATGTATCACTGTCCCTCTAGCCTTAGTCCTATCAGCATTTTTTCTTTTTAAAATTTTTCTGTAGTACTGGGGTTTGAATCCAGGGCCCTCACACTGAGCTATATTCTCAGCCCTTTAATTTTTTTAAAAAACTGGGTGTGGTAGCACATGCCTGTATGTAATTCCAGTACTTGGGAGACTGAGGCAGGAGGATCACCATGAGTTTGAGGTCAGTCTAAGCTGCAGTTCAAGGCCAGCCTGAACTACATAGTGAGACCTGGTCTCAGAAAGGAGTAATGCTGTCACAAACTCTGCAAGAACTGCTGTCAATAAACAATTCAACTAAGTCACAAAGTTGGGCTGGAACTTGCAATCCTTGTGGCTCTGCCTCCCGCCATTGAAAAACAAGCTTTCTAAATGCTTTGCTGATATATATGAAGCATAACACCAATCATATGCACAGATTTTATATTGTCATCTAAACAGAAACTGTCAAGTATCTGCAAATTTTCCAAGGGAAAATATAATACCTACACTTTCATTCAAGCCTAGAATGTCTTCCTTTCTTTCTCTGACTTTCTTTATTAGTCCAGTGTCAAAAATCAGATAATCTGTGTGGGATTATTTATTAGAAATATAATACTTATTGAGGCCGTACACTTAAGTGAAATAAATAGGACACACGTGTAAATACTGAATAGTTTCTCTAGTCTGAGAAACTGAAAGTGTAAATAAGGATTAAAATGATTAAAACAAATAACTGATAATTTGAAATAGGAAGAAAAGGAGGGGAAGGGGAAAGGAAAGAAGGGAAAGGAAAAATTATGAGAAAAGAAAAAAAAAAGAAAAGAAACAAAGTCTATGTAAATAGGGGAGGGTGGAGGGGGTGAAGGGTGCACAGGTAATGGGGAAAAAATAAGAACCAAGATACATCATGTACAGGTACAAGCACCCAATGACAAATGTAAATGTACTGTATACCTAAAATGTACCAATGAAAGAATTTAAGCAAAAAAAAAAAGAAAGAAAGAAAGAAAGAAAGAAAGAAATGTAATACTTTTAGTAAATAACTATACCAACATTTGGTCGTAACATTTGGTTGAATTTATTTTATATGGCCCTGTGTTCCTGGCTAAAAGTAATACAAACCGTGCACAAAGTACTATGTTCATATGCATAAATAAATGACATAAAATCAGCCTGCAAAAGGTTTTTCCTCTAAATTACAAGTGTTAGCAAATGGGAAAAACACTGAGATAGAAAATACTATCTTCGGACTCTTACATACAAACACAAGGCTCAAGTTTAAACAAGAAAAACTGAGTTAAAAAAAAACTATTTTAACTTCTATAAAAAGGGTAGACAGTCTAAAGAAAAATCCTTATAAACTGAAGCCAGATCTTGCTCATTTCATGTGTCACTTACTCGCATGTTTGACAGTCAAGCACTGTTATCAAACTGAAATAAACTACCTAATGACTGATACAGTAAGATGGAGTAATATGGTAACAAAGTCTGCAAGAACTGCGGTCAAACAGTTCAGCATATTTTTTAACGTACAGAAAAGCAAATTTATAGAGCTGCATGTGAAAATTCAAATCAGAAGTGCTTTATCACTTCTAAACTGGAACAAATTCAAAAGATACAAGTTCAAATTTATCAACCTAAACTTTTATAAGCATTTTGTATAACAACAGATCTGGTCGATGATTTCTCATATTAAAAAGGTGACGGTAAAATGGATCAAATGGCTTTCAAGTGTAATGGATACAATCAATGAAATGGTAGCTCTGCAATGTTTTTTAAAAGCTAATAAATAAATTAGATCCTATGAGGAATCCTAACAACCTATTTTACTGTATGTACAAAAACTTAGTTATTTCCTGGAGAGATCTGGCCTTTCGCTTTCCACAATCTCTTTGTTAAAACTTGCTAATAAAGACCAAAAGTAATAGCTTTAAAAAAGGAAAGAAAAAAAATAAAGGAAACCACAAAAGCATTTTAGAGCTAATAATGATCACAAGTGTTGCAAAGTGAGAAAAAGACAAGCAACAGAAACAAGGAGAAACCAGGTTATCCCTCTGACTCTGTTAGACAAGTGACTCACACAAACACAAATTTTGAAGCAGGAAGTACAATTTATACATAAATTTCACTTTGGAGCCTTTATTCTGAGGGCTAAAACTCTGATAGTCCATTATTCCTAGTTCCTGTCCTTTCTTCTTCATAGAAGTGCAGTCAAGACAATATAATTATATCTTTTTCGGCCAGATTGTATATTCTAATACTTTCTATGTTTTCCTAATAAATTTAAACTAAGCATAAATTTTAGCCACATGTTTACCATTTGCCAGGTGGTATGTGTCATAAAGCTGACAGAAAAGTATATTCTTTAATATACATACAGCAAATCACAAATTCAGAGGAATGGGAGGAGAGATAGAAGTGAGAGGTGAGTAGAACGACATGAATTATTGCTGGAAAAATAAAGGAATAAAGTCGCTGTTATAGCTAATGAAAACATAAAGGGAGTACTACTGTCCAATGTACTCTCCAAAGTTGCAGTTTTATTTCACAGCATGATTTAATGACAGTAAGGCGGGGGAGCCATATTTCACTCAATTTCTGTACACTCTTGGATTCCAGTCTGAACATTTTATATCCCAGATTAGCTCCGAAAAGTTTTATGAGGAATAGACCAAAGGATCGACTTCTTAAGGGTTACTTCAACACTTAGGGAAATTCCTACCAATGGAAAGAAATGGATTTCACTTTAGGAAAAAGGTAGGCAGACTTTCAAGAATATTTTTACTTAATTATCAACTTTTCTTTCTTTTGCATAGACACCGGCTCACCTAAAGGGAATGAAAGCTATGCCTGGGCCAGTACTGTGTATGAAAAAGAAACTCCTGTTTTGGATAGGCATAACAGGAGCAGGTAACAGAGCAACAAAACAATAAAACAACAGAACAGGGCTAAGTCTGGTTACCCTAAAGTTGCGTATTGTGCACAACTGACTGAATAATTCATAAATGAATGTACTTCCCAGCAAAACAAAAACTATTCCCAATAAGTAATCTCAAATAGTGTCATAAAAATGTTCTTTTAAGGCAAAATATTCACTTTATGGCTAAGATCTCATCATCTTAAGTCTACTCTAAGATCGAGCTTGGACCCAGGGCCAGAAGCAGCCTGAAGCTGTTAGAGCAAGGAATATATATAAATGTAGCCTTGTTTGCTGCCATGGAAACATTCTCTTATGTGAATTCAAATACTCGAAAGTCAATCAACATTAAGTCAGTTTTCAAAACTGCAAAACAGATATTCACAAATGGTAGCTAACTATGGATCCGAAATCTCTGCCTGAGATGTAGTGGGTCTTTCCGTTGGTATCGACATGAATACCCAAGATAAGCTTCCTACAAGCAATCTAAAACTGCAAGCGCAAGTTGTTCCTAATTAATTCCAAAAGAAATTTTACAAAGATTGTTTTAGTGTTTTAATTATTTTTATATCTTCCTTTACATATGTATAATGTGCTCATTTAAGAATATTCAGTACAATTTTATTGGAGTGATTTTTTCACATCATACAGTAAACTTCGGAAATTACAGGAAATGTTAACATATTCTAAATTTTTTGACTGTTTAAATTCTAATGGAAAATACTCTGGAAAAATCATACTTCCCTTCCTTTCAGTATTCCAGCTCATGTATACAAATCAACTTACATTTATCTTTTTAAAAAAGAGGCAGAAGTGAAATACCGTTGTTTTTACATTGGTTTTTTTTTTTTGAGACAGGATCTCACTAAGTAGAAATTTTCTTATTAAAACTAAAAAGAAGAAAACTTAAAATGCTCATCTAGTCACTACTGTTTACTTTCTACATTTTTAGTCTCTGTTACTTTGCTATTAGCATCTCAAAATCACAATTCTTATCTATGCATTATATTTCAAATTGAAGCTTGCTTCATTAAAACAAAATTGTTTACACAATGTATACACATCGTCATATGCATTGCATTAATATGTACAATTATGATGTGTCAATTAAAAACAAAATGAAACCAAAAAACTAAAAAATTAACTAAAAAAACCAGTGATCACAGATTCTCAAAAGTGAGAAGTGAACACACACATTTCAAAATAAGTAAACGTCACAGGTCAAAAACCACTTTTCTGCAGATTTTAAGATTTAAATTCTCATCTCAGAAAGTCACAATAGCTACAGTTGGGAGACCTAAGTTTTAAAATGAACAGACTGACTCCTTCCAGGACAACCCAAACTTTTCTCAGGAGTCAACGATGAAAATTCGGCTTTCATACCTATGGTGGGCAAGTCCGTTATTCGCCTTAAATTCCCATCTAAGAAAGTTTGCTAGGAATTGAGACCAAAGACCAGAACACCTCTAGGTCTGCCACGCGTGCACACCCCTAGACAGAAGAGGAAAGAAAAGGAACAGCCTGTAAAAATTGCTGACCTGTTGAACATTTTCTAAAGAAAACTCGAGCCTGAACCAGTAATCTATATTACTATTTGCATGCTAGATTTGTCCTTTAAGTGAGCTTTCGTGAGAGCATAATGTATCTGTTTGCTGATCTTTTTGACTTGAAGGCTTGGTAAACACCAGGAGTTACCATACGCATGCCTGTGCCCTTGAACGCTGAGTTAGAAACATTTACAGCCATATGGAAGGGAGAAGACAAAGGCAGCGAGAGCCGAGAGCCGCAGTTCTGCAGTCCTACAGGACTGTTGACGAGAAAAAGAAATCCCGACCACATCCAGAGCCACCACCGCAGCAGCAAGAACGCGGCCTCAGTGGACAGACGACTGCGAGGTCGGCGCAGCAAGTTCCTGTGTGCGCTACACCCGGAGGGGAGCGCAGCTGAGACTGGAGGAGGAGTGTGAGGAGGGTGAGGAGGGTCCAGAGAGACCCCCGCCCGCCCAAGGAAAGAGCACTTACCTGCCAGCACGCACCAGCCTGCACCTGCCTCTCCGGCGCCGGGTGATTATCTCCAAGCCTTTGCCTACCCCGCCTCCTCCTCACTGGGCCAATCCCCGCGAGCCCCTTCCCCCCCACCCCTCCCAACCCCCCGGGCCAATCCCAGGAGTGCCCCCACGCCCGGCCCCCTCCTCCTTGAGCCAATCCCTCGAGGGTCCCGCGCCCCGCCCCACCCCACCCTACATTCAGCTCCCACCCAGCAATTACTCTAATTAGAAGTTCTCCGCTCCGCACTTAAACAATGTACAAACCAGTCCCAACACAGCCTGCAATCCAAATGGCTTTGCGAACAAAGGCAGTCGTAGCTGTAGTAATTTTCCCTCTAATTTATAGAACTCGAGGACTTTCTCTCATCGCGCGTGGTTTTTTTTTTAAGTTTAAACCTCTAGTGTACAAGCCCTTTCACAGGATATTAGCATCTCTGTGGAAAAACACCAGACGCGGGCAAAGGAAAAAAAAAGGTTGCCAAAAAAGTAAACTTCAAAGTTTGATCACTGCTGCGAATCACCTGGGAGCAATATGCAAGATGTACAGAGATACAGGAAGACTGTTTTCTTATAGTTTACAGGTCATGTGACAAAGGGGATAAAAGCATCGAGGCATTTTTTCTAGTAAAACATCAGTATAATTAATTAGGTAGTGGCAGAAGTTGCTAAATGGCTCATACTAAAATCAGATGAATGGATACCTGGCAGTGCAATGAAGAAAACACAGAAAACACAGAACACAAACGTGGCATCTTCATCCTCAGCAACATGAACATGCCCACAGTGTAAAAGAAGCCAGTCTTGTTTCCAATTTTGCAGCAATTCCAGTAGATACAGGTCACCAGACCATCCCCACAACAAAATAAAAAGCTCCAACTATCAACCAGAATAACTACTTTATCAGTAGTGACAGGAAGGCATTTCTTTCTCTTTTTTTTGAACTGGGGATTGAACTCTGGTCCTTGAGCTTGTGCAGCAGGCGGCGAAACCACTGAGCTAAATCCCCGGCCCTAGGAAGAAGGCATTTCTTGAAGAAGCATGTCACATCAAAACGGGCAATATACACCCCAAAATGGGAGGAACCCACTTCAGAAGGGAAATGATGAGGTCTGTTTTCCATGGAAAATTATCAGTCCATTCACAAGCTCTAAGAATTAAATTCTTTACTCGTTTTAAATGCACAGTGGAATTTGGGAGATGAGTAAAACTATACCCATAAAATATGTGCTTAAAAACATAAAAAAAATCAAAAACAAAATTTCCTCATACTTTATTATCCCAGTACTGGTTTGACCTTTAAAGTACCCATTTAGAAGAATTACTAATTTTGTGAGTTAAGTTTATGTGAAAGACTTTTTTTTAAGTCACAGATAATGAGTACTTAATGGGAAAAGAAAATAATAAAAGCAGCCAGTCTCCAAACATTGCACAAAAGAGGGTTATAGAAATCTTTGCTTTCAGTATGCTTCTCTCCAAAACAGATTTTAATATTAAAACTTTCTGTTAAGTATGGTACTCAGTCTCATTCTGGGCATCATACTATCATATATATTCTAAACCTTTTCCATTTTTAAATGGAGAAACTAATTGTTCACATTATGGGAAAATGATTTAGTACCTTATTTTCTTACAAAATGCCATTTCTGTTTAGTAGCTAAGTTTGCCTCTCAGTGGAACAAAATTTAAAGTTTAATTAATTGTAGTAACTGTTTCAAAAGTAAATGTTTTTTAAACATGAAAATGAACTAATTTTAAAAACAAGTACAAACAAAATAAATGCCAAGTCAAATGCAAATATGCCTACCTCAGCTTAAAACTTTAATGCCCTGAAAAGAAAAGGACATTAAGTGCTTAAGCTAAAAAAAAAAAAAAAAAAAATTAGGAGCTTGGGAAATACAAATATAAAAAGGACTCTAAACACTTGTTCTGCAGATGAAATAAACATGGCTAGCAGCTGAGACCATGGGGAGCAAGCTCTTTCAGAGAAAATACAATACTTCCCCCAAACTTATCTGTTCCAAAATTCCCTGAGTCAAGATTTAGAAATGGAAATCTTTCTCAATTAAGTTAATGTGTTTGTGTACAACAAGACAGAACACTTCTCTTTAAATGTGAAGAACATTTATAAGCTTTATGAATGTTCTCAAATACCTAAGAACATTCAAATTATTAAATATAATTCCTCAAAAAAAGTATTGGTTGGAAAAGTTCATGACATCTACTTCCCCAAAATAAAACACACTGCAATGGGACAGACAGGAATAAAGAAGCTTTTTACAAAATACACAAAAATATTCTCACAAAAGCTGACATCCAGGCACCTGAGTTATCAGCCTCATCACCCACACAAGCTTATGCTTTTCAAAGCAAAACAAAAAAATGCTAAAGCTGTTGGTCAAGTTTGTAATTTCGTTTGCAATTGAAGGGTGGAGACAGTAAGCCTGAGGATAAACCGTGTCTCGAATGCCTCCAGCATCTCCACTTCAGATAAACAGCTCTCACCGACATCACAGACTCCATTTCTCAGTGACTCCTGTACTATTTGTTTCCAGCTGTTTTGGTCATTTCCATTTTGCTTTTCCAAAGTCAGACTACCGCTCCTGGTTCCTGAAATGAGCCGCCCTAGCAAGGACCCGACACTGTCCTTTTCTCCAGCGGACAGGGGACAGGACGGGTCGGGAACCAGGACTAGGACAGGGACGCGTTTCCAAGACCACCTCAGCCACTCTGCACCGTAAGGGTGGCCCTGGCGACACTGCCTGAATCTACGCCGTGAGAGCTACACTGACATCCAACACGAAACTTGAGATTATGAAAGGGAAGGGGGTTAAAACTCCTGGCTCCCCGGGAGAGGGTGGTGGCGCGCGGCGGACTGCAGGAAGATCCGGAAGATTCGGCCGAGTGGATGGATCTCTTGCGGCCCATCCTATAGGGCCGCCCACCCCGGATGCGGGTACCCCAAACCTCCAATCGGTGGCTCCCCCTAAAGCCTGTTGTCCTCTGCTCGGAACGCAAGGAGCAGGCACGACGAGGGTGCTATGACAGGCGAGACACTCACACGGGGCTCCTGGTGACAGTGCTCGTGCTCTGCGACACAATGCGGCTCTCTAGGGGGTAGGGGCACCTTCCAGTATGCAGACCCTTCGCTTTGGGTTGTGAATTCACATCTGCCAGCCCCCCTCCCCATTCTCGATAAAGACCAGCAGTCCCCAGTCCGAACGGTGGGTACAGGTCGCCTCCCAGGAGGCCACCAAAGTAACACCAAACCCAAACCAAGGCAAACAGAGCTCTCCACCCTCCTTCTGTGGGCTGCCAGCGACCCCTTTAGTGCAAGCCCTAGGCCTCACCAGGTGGGTTTGCTAAACACAGCTCCCAAATTAACTGCTTACAATGTTCCTCCACCTGGCACACCCTCTCCAGTCACTCCGGCAGTGATGGTTTGAAGAACCCTTCCCCAATCTCACCTTTCCAGACATAATTTTGCTTCCTGGGTTTTATCCTCATTAACCTCTAGATAGGCTGTTCTCAACCGAAGAGGACTATTAAGCTCCCAGCTCTGGAAACCCAGCAAGTCTCTCCTTGGGCACATGCCCACCCAGCACAGCCAGTTTTGAATTAATGTAACTCGCCTTGTAGGATCAAAGTTTCATTCTTGTGACCATTAGCAGTGATTCTCAGCAACAAAAAAAATCAAAACTTGTTAAAATAGGATGAACTTTATAAGAGAAATTCAAAGATAAGACACTTCACCACCACCAAAAAAAGTCCTAGACAATTTCATAGCCATTACAGATAAACGTCATTATCTTCAGGGATGTTGCCACAGGGAAGCTGCTGACAACCTTAACCCTTGTCTCTCTGCCTTGGGAAAATAAAGACAGTGCTTCCCCCAGAACTCCTCTTCTGTGTCTTCTCAGAGGACTCTGCGACAGCCTTGTAGACAGGGGCAGACACTAGCCAGGGTCTTGTGAAGTGCCAGGGTACACAAGAACATGACACAGCAGTTAAAACTATGGAAAAATTTTATAGATGTGCACTAAAATGATAGTTTGTGTTAAAAACAGACCATTTTTATTGAAGGTTTTCCTCTAAAGTATTAATAAAAACAAACTACAGCACAACTCCATAAGACAAGTGATTAATTCAATTATTCATAAGTCACTAAAACTATAATTGGATTACTCTTTGGAATAAAAATACCAGTCTCCTCCAAACTAAAATTATGAATTAGTTGTATGTCAGACTTAAAATGTCACTTGATATCAGTAGCTGACATATTAGCTATCAGAAAAATAGAAATCCCATTTAATCTAAATAGATGACTTTTTCTACTATTGTAATGTGTGTTATTTTTCCCAGTTGGTTGTAGGAAACTTGTCAGAAGCTACAAAGCCATTCATTTTTAATTCCACACCCTGTTTGTCCACTCTCCGGCTCTATAAACTCCCTATAAACTTCACTGCAGTTTACTATTTCATCGTTCTTGGTGTGGGAGGCAGGTTAATCGCCATGCTGCAATCCTTGAAACCTGTGAAATGTGGGGTTACCTGGCAAAGGGTAATTAAAGCTGGAGATGAATTAAGGTTCCTGACCAGCTAACCCTGCTGATTAGTAGATAACAGTAGCCTGAATTACCCAGGTGGGCCCAAGGGAACCCCATATGGGTCCTAAAGAGTAAAAGAAGGCAGGCAGGAGAGAGAGCCAGAGGGGAGTTGCCAGATGATGCTGGTTTTGAAGATGGGAGGGGCCACTGGCCAAGGCACACAGATGGCTCTAAAAGCTAAACCAAGTAAGGAAGTGGCTTCTCCTGTAGTTACAGAAAGGAAGAGTGTTGATGTGTATGTGATACTAGGGATTGAACACAGTCAGTGCCTTTGCACTGAACTACATGCCCAGTTCCTTTTTATTTTTTGAGACAGGGTGTCACTAAGTTGCCAGGGTTGGGTTCAAACTTATAATCCTCCTGTCTCAGCTTCCTAGAGTGCTGGGATGTATCACCACACATGCTGATTTAAGGATATCTGACCTCAAGAACTTGTAAAATAATACATTTGTTTTGCTTTAAGTCACTAAACTACAGTGATTTGTTATAGCAGCAATAAGAAACTAATACCTCTGTGTTCTAAGTTCTTATCAACCTCCTTAACATGGGAAGAAAGTAACATCCTTCATCCTTCAGCCACCCCTAAACTCCACAGTGTCCTTCTAGAAGGGAAGATTTCTTCTAGGTCGCTCCCACAACCCCCAATATCAGCTTTTAGAGGAGGTTTCAGGTTCAACTTTAGAGGTTGAAGAGTTTGCTGGGGATGGTGAGTTGGGACAGAAACCTCAAGAGGAGGTCCATAAGCTTTCTGGGTCTTGTGTTTAACTGCCTGGCAGCTTTTATAGCGCCACTCAGGCCAGGGCACAGCATGTTGATGAAACAAAGGACAAACATGAAACAGAGTGCCATGGGCAACGGGCGTCTTGATCAAATCTAAGAGCGATTGGAGTTAATAAGTAACATAACCCCACCACCTTTTTCATGGCTTTAATTACAGCCAGTAAGAAATATTCAAGCCATCCCTATTTGGTGATGTTTTATTTACCCCTAAAGGCTAAAGTCTTCATTAAATGCAGAAGACTTGTGTTCAATTCAACACATATGGTGAGATCACAGCCTCGTTTATTGTCCTTTTCTAAAGTCCCACCCCCCGCCCCCAGCAAACACAACACTCAAGGGCTCTGCGTGTACAATACACAATTGTCATCTGGCAATACTAGAATTTTACATTACTACAAAGTTGATTTTTTTTTTGAAAGACAGTTTTATTTCTTAAAAGTTTCCCTTATTTTCTGCAGCACAAATCAATCTTCTCACGAGGCCATTTCCTACAACATGCAATGCGTACCACTGCTCTAACAGGATCTTCCTTGGCCCCCTAAAAGTTTCACTCGTGCCTGTTAAATGTGGCTAAGTTCCTTAATAGCACAGAACCTTCTGGTTTGAAACACTGGACAAAATGTCCAAGTTGTAAAAGAAGCGGGCAGAAGGGTGGAGCCTGTTATTTATTGTAATCCACATGTCCACAAGATTAATACCCACTACTTTTTTCTCATGGTGTGGTAACTCTGTCAAGGAACTGCTTGATTATGATTTTTTTTCCCCAAAAAGAAACAAGCAATCAAGTATCTCTAGATGAGCTCTTCAATGAAGAACAAACTGCAATTCCTTACCATGTCTTCTATCAGAAGAGTAATGTTTTTAGCTCATTTTGCCTTTGGACCAGTATTTAATGTCTGTCATTTAGTATTATTGTCTGCAGGGCTAAACAGATACGAGAGGGGGTAGGATAATCCAAAATCCAGACCCTGTGCTACTGGAGGGAGGCTGAGCGGGGTGTCTGTCACACGTGGCCTCACAGGTAGGTGACTGGGACAGGAGGTTGCCAGGAAGGCCTCTGCCCACCACCTGCAGGGACCCTTGGAGTGATGTAAGAGAGGAGTGGAGGAAGACAGGGTTTCCCCGCTCCTCTTTAATAGCAGAGATGGAGACAGGCTCTGAGGAAGAGCTAGAAGCTTGAACAGGGGCATCAGCCCAATGGGAAATGCACTTGGCCCAGGACTTGACACAGCTCCTTCAGAAAATGCTGGTTATCACATGGCTTTACTATAGTCTTAAGCTGAAAGCGAAGGTCAGCTTTGTGTTCAATCATCTGCTTTATTAGCAGGATTGCATACCATGACAAATAGCCCTCCTTCCTCTGCAGTTCTCACAAAACCTCCTGGTAGCAATACAACTCTAAGGGGGAAAAGGATAAAATGTAAAATAAAGAGGCCGGGTGTTACATTTCACAAAGGACAAGAAAATAATGGCTGTTTGATTTTTGTATGTGCAATTGTTGCTACCAATGTAGGTGTCAGCCTGTGGAAAAGGGCTTGGGGCACCACGCCCCTTTGTGCAACTATGTCTTCAAAGTTCCCTCTCCTACCTACTCCGGGTCCCCTGGGCCTGAGGAGGAGCCATCCTATAATCTCTTGCTATCCAGGCACAAGGCAGGAGATAAGATCTGTGCCTTCCTTTTAGCTTCACTTAAATCTCCCAAATTAAAGGAAATCCAAGTAACATCTTTAACATACTTTAGTTCTGTGGGGAAAGGAAATATGGCAATCATGCAACAACTATAAAAATTTAACATCCAGAAACCTGTTTTTACAAACTCTAAAAAATAAAAAGTCAGTAATCTTAGTCTGCATTACAACTCATTGTCCTTGACAGTATATAACATCAACGGTTATTTTAAAGATTTGGTAAAATTAATAACACAAAAAATAGATGAATGACTGAGTAAACAAACATGATGTCCATAGCAGGGATAAACTCATAAGTTGTGTCTGTTAATATAGCCAGCCCTAAAGCTTCTGAGAAAAATATTAACAAAAAGGTTGTGTTTAAAATGTAGGGCAGGACTTGCTTGAAATTCTGATCTAGTTTCTGGTGAAGTCATGAATAATCAGCATTGAAGACGGCCATATAAAAACACACAAACTTATCATCTCTACTAGTGGCACAGCAGATTTACTACAGCAGCACCCCTCACCATGGGGATGTATCCTAAGGCCTCCAGTGGATGCCCGGAGCTGAGCACAGAACCCTGCATACCAAGCATAGAACACCATGACAGTCTGATAACCAAAAGGGTCACTAAGTGACTGGGTGGGCTGCATATCCAGTACAGATACGATGGATAAAGGGATGATTTGCACAATTTCTTCATGATACTTAGAAAGGTATGTAATTAAAAGCTATAAATTATTTCTGAAATGTTCCATTTAATATTTTCAGACTGCAGTTGACTCCTGGTAACTGAAACAGGAAAGTGAAGCCTAAGGTAAGGGGGCAACTACTATATTGATTTGTTATTCACAAAAATATCATTCTTAAATCTGTCAATGCAACTCAAGTCCTGAAATGTTTATGCCATATATTTTGTGAATATCTCCTCTGGATACAGGAATAAGTGTCAAGATGGCATGCATCTGACTGTCTTGTTGTGGGAGAGTTTATGAAGCTGAGTGACCCTGGGTGATTTGTCTGCAGCCATAAGAAGCCACTGCCAGCTCCTCTTGCTAGGCCAGCAAATCCTTAGATTCCATGGACACTGTTGCTCTAGAATGAACAAATTCAATTCTTAAGAAACATCTCTCACAGGTCTTACTTTTCATCCCTATAATACTACTTTTATTTGGATATTTCTTGATTGACCCACGTGTTCTGGATGCAGGCTCCAACCGCATATAAAGTGACCCAGCTGATCCTAACTCTGCCTGTCATTACACTATTCATGGGGGGGGGTGTTGCTGGGGATTGAACCTAGAAAGCTACATCCCTACCCTTTTTCCCCTTTTTATTTTGTCACAGGGTGTTAAGTTGCCTGGGCCGGCCTTGAACTTGCAATCATCAGGCCCCATCAACCCTCCATTGAGTAGCTGGGATTTCGGGCAGTACCACCACACCTGGCCTACAGTATGAAATAAAGGCATTGAACACATTACTCACATGTTCCTTTGACTTCTGTCTGTCTAGGAGGTCCACAGTAAACATTATTTCATACTTAGAGATGCTCAGTTCTCCACATGAATCTAAACATCATTTAAATTGCCAGATTTACTAGCAATTCTATTAAGCTGTACTCCATCCATAAACTCACAAAGATCATCTTCAAATCTCCAGCAGAGATATTAAGCCACACCCCAGACTGCTCCTACCATTCCTGGTGGCAGTGGAAGTGCTGACGAGCACCCTCTGGGTAGGCCCTGGGCACCCAGAAGTAACCTGGACTTGAGAAGGAATGAGTCCTGAGAGCTTCTAAAGCAAAAGATGAGTACAGAAGATCAATAAGCCCAATATTCAGGAAAACACCTGGTATCCTTCACAGACTGAGCTTGCTGCTGGTAATTACAAGATGTACAACTTCTAAGGACCTTTATTAATGTAGCACTAATTAAAAGAATGGGAAAAGAGACCTCCCTTAACAATAAAGCCTGCTCCCTTGAGGGATCCCTTCTCTTGCAGGAGACCTTAGAGAAGAGCACACATAGTTTGCTTCCACTGTAGAAACATCAATCATTTTACAACAACAGGAGTAATTTACTGCTGCTCTGCCTTCACTTCCTAGGTTTAACCACTAGAATCTCCACATAGCCAGGTAGTGACCTGGATTTGTCGGCTATAGTTACCAAGGGTTGTGTCTAATGGATTATGTCATTGGGCTTTTTATCATTTTATTCAGTGTGTGTTTGTGTGTGTGTGTGTGTGGTGTGTGTTTATATTCAGATTTAAAAATCTGTCCAGTTGCCTAGGAACCAAAGCACTGAATTCCTAGTCTGATGCAGCCTAAATTGCAACTGCTAGAAACCATCATGTTCCCCCACTACTGCCTGGGCTGGGTTCATTCCTATTTACCTCATCATTCTAGTTGATGGTATGTAGTTTTCCAGGGAGTCTGCTTTAGTTATACCATCATTCTTGGTATAACTGGAAAGAAATGAATGGGTTTTTTCCATCCTTCTTGAATGCATTTACTCCTCAGGAAACGTGTTTCTTCAGGACATTATGTGTAACTTTTGATGTAGGAGACACAGGCCTCAGGCAGAGAAACTGCCTGCACCCAACAAAGATGGACAGCTAGCCACATGGAAGGTTTTTTACACAGAAACATGTCCCACACCGTGTGACTTTCATCTAAATTCTGAGCATCCTGTACATGCTGGAGGTGCCCAAAGTCCACACCATGTCATCACACTCAAGATCATAGCTTATCAATGGGGAAGCTTGGGCCAGAAAGCTGGCTAGAGTCAGTGTAAATCAGGAAGTGACAGTGGGTTTGCTCTACTGGGTAATGGGGTCCATTACTGAGAGAAATCCCCTCCAAAGCTCCTACAATTTGTCAGGACCAGGGAGGTCCGCAAGAAGCTAAAGAGGACTGACTGCACAGTGCCTGCTCCTAAAATACTCTTCCCCTGTCTTCACCAGTCTCCTAGAAGAAATGCTGCTCAAAACAAAGGTTTGTTGTTTTTTTTTTTTTACTTAGTCCACAAAATTAGGAGTGAAAAAGAAAATAATATGCCAGGGAGAAAACTCAAGTTAAATTTGCTGGAAAACTCCTAAATTCATTGAACTCTAGTGCCTAAGACATTGCACTTGTTTACCACAATCACAAGTGATATAATCCTACACACCCTCCATAATTGAATGGAGCACTTTGAAGTGCCAAGGACAAAAATATTTTCATGGTTATTTATACAGATTATCATCTTCTGTCAATGAGCTTCAATCAGCTTTCTTGTTGAAATAAAGGATGATTTTTTAAAAACTCTTAAAATTCAATGATTAGAAATTGATAAAGAAAATCCTTACCACCACCTTTAAAATTACAATAAAAGTTAAAAGATAAACCAAAAAAAATATATTACTCCTGAAACTTTATAAAACAGCTATACAAAGGCAAACTAACACCACCACTCTTGGGTCTTTTTAGAAAAATATTACAAAACCCATTATGGGTTTTCTACAATTTCCATGCATTCTCCTTAGGCTAAAGGAGGACCTCACACATGTGCTATGTTCACACTCAATAGAAACTTACCTGCCTTAAGAGAAAGTTTAAAGAGCCGGTGCCAGTGATGCATTCAGACTTCAGGCCCTGCCAGATCCAACCATTATGGGTTGTGTTTAGATGTCCCCCTAAAGCCTCATGCAGATGAGGTGGGTCTTTCTTCTTTGGAGGTAGCTGAATCTGGAATGTGTGATGCTGGGATTAAGGACGTGTTAAACCACTACACACGAGTGATTGGTTTGGCACCACCCTAATCCCAGTAGTCTGGATGGGATAAAAGGGGCAGAAAGATGCCATTAAGGCTCCTCTTGTTGCTTTTGCTGTCTTCTGCCACCAGTATCTGTTTCTCCTCAGTGACACCCTTCCACCATGTGCCACTTTGCCTTGGAGCCAGCTGATTACAGACTGAAACTTCTACACACTGTGAGCTAAATAAACCCTTTCCCCTTTAACTTTCGGTGTTGGGTGTTCTGTCTCAGCAACGAGAGAAAAGTAACTAAGACACCAAGTGAGCACTCATCCTGCAACAATGCCATCAAGAGGTGACACAGGAGCCGGCTGTGAAGGAAAGCTGTGGCCAGGGCTGGAAAGCTCATAGGATCAAAGGGCCTCAGAGCCCAGCCATCCCCAGGGGGGACCTCAAGCCCTGATGCTCCTGGGACAGCTCTCCCTCAGGGACATCTGGAACAGATGACAGTTTTCTCCATATATTAAGAAACCAAAATAACAAAACCCAACCATTCTGACATTTGTTCAAAGGACTGAAATGCCACACGTTTGCTTTTTCAAGGGCAAGTAAATACATATTTTACTTTATGGCAAACATTTAAAACAAGTAAGAAAACTTTTTAAAAAGATTATAAACACCTCTAAAGGGATGGAAATATGTGCCCTCACATCTTACTATGACTGTGGTCATTTTAAGGGTAGCTACACTTAGGAATTTATTTAAAGCCTAAGATTCTTTTTCCCATAGGCAAAGATTAAAAGCAAGTAGGACATAACAGATAAATTCTGTCTTCACGAACCATGGCTTCAAAAAAAAAAAAACACCACCAAGATTTTATTTTCATATTTTCAAATGAATACATTTTTTAAACTGTCCTGAGAATCAGTGGTAAATTTTTTTTTTTTAAGCAGTGGAAGATTCCAAGTGTCCTGAACTTTAGGCTCAGGTTTAGAGAAAATATGATCACACACAGGATTGTATCTACAGCCTCATAAAGGGACCCTTAAACACCACAGAAGCTTTAATAAGCCATCTTAATCACCAGACAGCAAAAATCTGGGGAGATTCAAAACACAAATATTTGTATAATCCTTTGTGTTCCAGAAGGCTCAGTGTGATCCTTGTTATAGAAACCTCTCCCTAGGGTCTGCAATCACCACTCTCAGACCCATCTTCCACGTGGGTGTCAGAAAGCACAGGGTAGAATGCAAGCTGTGGGGAGGGGAAGGTGCCTGTTTTTACTGACAAGCAGGTTGTGCCACACAGCAAATTGTTTAAAAAATATCATCGGAATCTGGTGTCAAAGGAATTTATTTCACAAACAGCGAAGCATGATTACAAAAGAAATTCCTTAGATGATTTACTATACCTTAGATACCTAGGCTTTAGATCTTTAAGATGTTCCAACTGGTCATGATCTGTTAGCTCTGGTTGCTGACTGCTCCTAAGGATGTGTAATTGGGGCAGATTTTTCAAACATGCTAATAATTAATGCCCAGTCTCAGGAGAAAAGTACTGTTATCAGTGTAAAAAATGTTCTCCTTCCAAACTGTAAAATAAAATGCTAGGTGAATAGGCTATCTTCCCACTTCCCTCTGTTCATCACAAAAGCAAAAATCCATCAATCGATCTAGCCCTTAAGAATCATGGCAAGGCCTCATCTCAAATCTCCTCTTAAGAGATCTATATTATGTCAGAAAACAGTATCTGTTTTCTCTTGGTACGACTCATGTCAAATCTGGGACTGTCCAGTTGAAGAGAACTAAAAGCGTAACTGTTCCAATTCTCCCCATTTAAAATACATGGAAATGTACTGCTTGCAATCAAGTGCCTTTAGCCCACATAAAAACCAATAAAGCCAAATGAGTCCTTGAAGGCCACAATGTGCGACTTCAGGAAAAACTATTAATATGCAGGTAAAGTTTTAAGACTCTCTCACCTTTACTTTCGAATTATTTCAATCTCAGCCCTCATGTCATGTCTGCCCCATTTATAATTCTCAAATTATAGGAGCATGGCCTCAAATTCTTTATCTGACCCATATCAAAACTCAATTTGCCTTTGCCAGTGTAGTGCATCCTTTCATATGCTGGCGCTAATCTAACACTTCAACCTTCAGTGCAAGGAAGGAGAAATGGGGGGTGGTTAATGTCTGGATCAATGGTGCCTTGTAAGGGATCTTCTTTATCAAGATACTTGTTCAGGGCCAGGGATTTAGATCAGTGGTTCTGGCACCTGCCTCGAAAGCGCAAGGTCCCGAGTTTGATCTCCGGTACCAAAAAAAATAATTTATGGGACCGGAGATTTAGCTAAGTGGTGCTGCCGCCTGCCTCAAAAGTGCACGGTCCCGAGTTCGATCCCTGGTACCAAAAATAACATAAAACAAGATATTTGTTCAAGCTCCTACCTAAAAGTATGATGAGAATAAGATGAGGACATCACTACTACACTGACCAAGAAATAAGAACATGATTATGTTTCCAGTACAAGTGAAAACCCCCCTGCTTTAAGACATGTGCCTTACAACAGAGCAGTAGGAACATCAGGACTCAAAAATCAAACTTCAAACAGAAGACAGAGCAGGGACAAGTCTTCGACATGCCACCAAGAGAGCAACTCTCTCATCTTTAATGGAGTCCTAAAAGGTAACAGCAAAGCAGGGACAGAGAACAACATAGAAGATTTTTTTTTTTTTGGTACCGGGGATTGAATTCAGGTTCTTGTGCTTTCGAGGCAGGCGGCAGAACCACTGAGCTAAATCCCCGATCCATACAAGATTTTTAAATTTCCAGTGGGTTAAGCAAATAATGTAATTTAATACTGTGAATGTCCATTTTCCATACCCTTAAGATTTAAGTGAATTTGGAGGATTCAGCTTCTGAATATGCAATATGATTTCTGCTGTTTCTCATATGTAGAATCACTGTGTATTTCATACTCTACTCCCATGTCCATAATATCACAAAGTACCAAAAAGCCTGTATTGTGCAGGAGATTCGATTTAAAGCTCATATTTCTAAACATCAAAAAACTTTCCACATGACCTATTTGGTTAAAGGCATACTAAGTAGGATAAATTTATTATTAAGTATAGTATCATATAATTGACTTAATATTTCATCTTTAAGAAGAGGAAAATTTTAATTCTAGAACTGTACCTTCAATAAATCTGAGTTAACATGAAGAATCAGTGACTGATAAGACAGGACCACAAATACATATACCTTCTTTATTTTATATCATCTTTCAAAATAAGGCAGAAAAACATTACAGAAAGGGAGAGAGGAATTGGGTGAGCTGGTTTTGCTGGAAGGAAGAAGTCATTATGTGGATTTAGGGGAGATAAGAGATAACAGAGATGCTTGGTACTTGGAGGGCATGAGATACCTCAATGAACAGGTGGTAAGGCAAGACCTGCACCAGAAAGAACAAAGGCACCAAAAGGAGAGGTAATCCCAGCACTCTGGAACGCTCAGGCAGGAGGATCCCAAGTTGCAGCCCAGTGTGGGCAATTTAGTGACATCCTGTCTCAAAATAAAAAAATTAAAAATGGGCTAGGGATGTAGCTCAATATGAACTACCCGGGTCCAATGCTCAGAACCATGGAGACCAAAAAAAGACAACAAAAGGAAAAGGGGGAAAAAAATGGAGAGGTGAAACAAGGACACACCAGCCTCACACCAATTTTGCCAGCCTTCAGACTCTGTGACCTAGTGGTAAAGAACTGCCTCTGAGATTAATGGCACACAGAAGCAGAGCTATTCTTAGCTATCTGTGTTGGCTGAAGTTGCAGACACCTTCCCCAATTATGTCAGGTGTGCCTCCAACTGGACTGTTTCCAAGTGAAATTTCTCTGGAAGGTACGTGGGCATCCTAAAAAGTCATCCTAAATGAACTCTCATGTTCTAGGACTTGGCATGGTCTTAGGGAAATCCTTATTCCTCCCACTCTGTGCACTTGTGAACAGCACCCCATCTTCACTGAAGACCTCTGGGGGACTCTTCAGGGCAGCACATCCTGTAAGAGCAGTGGCAGGATAGTTTTATCACAAAATAAAAGGACAGAGGTGGGAATAATATAAATCACTCCAGTTCGACTTTTTCAGTTATATATGTACCTGCTTGTGTTACATCTGCCTTATTATTCCCAAATAACACCTAGTATTTACTAGTTATAAATCTGTCTCCGCTGTGGCTGAAATAGGTCAGAATGAGATCTAGTGCTATGAGCGAATCTCAAGCACATTGCAAGCTGCAAGAGCATCAGCTCTTTGGGAGACCAGGTCTCCGGCTAGTCCCACTGAGCATCCCAGGCAAGGGGCTCTCTGGTAGTGAGCACTGCAGTTCTTCTCTGGCCCACCTCAGAGGAAATCCTCTCTCAGCTTCACCCTGAGCCTTCTGTTTTAGTAATACCTCTCTGGATGGCAGAGTTTACTTAATGGAGAGGGATGTTTTAAAATCAGTGCTGTGGAACCTGCATCCTTTCCCTAAGAGGTGGGAGTGCCACTCTGGTCCTGAAAAGACAAACTTTCTGATGGGCTGTGAAAGGTCTGCCTGTCCGCCTGGCCCCTAAGTTCTCTCCAGCCCCTATGGAATGCCCATCTGGCCCCAGCACCCCAAGGGCACACCTATAGCTTGGGATGGGTGCCCCCAAATGGAAAGGTACACTACCAGAAGCAGCCAGCCTAGGCTGGCCAGGAGTAGCGGGGTTTTCTTGGACATATGGGATAGAGTATGTTTCCAGGCCCACTCCAAGTCATGCTGGAGGGTTTCTGAGCCCTGCAGTTGGTTGGATTTCCTGGGACATGTGCCTTCTGATCATGTTTCTTTCCGTGTTATGGTTAATGTAACAGGATGAGAGAAACCACAAAGTACAAAAAGCTACAGGGGACTGAGCAACTTACTCATGCCCCCTATAAGCACTAGAAAAAGACATCTTTAGCCGAAACACATGTAATCAAAAGAAGGGGTGGGGGCTCTGGAACATCAAAGCCCCTCAGTTGTGGCACATAGTCCACAAACAGGATAATCCTCCAGCTATCTGGGACCAGTCAAAAGACAAGGGAGCAAAGCATGTTCCTTTGTTTGAACTGGGATACGTTTCCTTCAAAAGGGAACATAAAATGACATGATCCAGCTTCAGCTTAGGAAGCTTATGGTTTAATCCTCCCCCTCTGGGGACTGGACTTGAACAGGATCTAAGGTACACAGGTGAGTGCTAGCAACATGTTGGCTCCTTCCGAGGGAGTCCTCATAGCACCTTTCCTCCTCATGAGAGAGCAGAGTGACCTCCTGCTCCCCCCCGCTGGCCCTTACCAGGGCATCTACACTGTACTGGGTGTCTGTGCGACAATGCTGTAATCAGGTACCAGTTTCTGTAAAACACTGTGAGGGACTTGGTTTCCTCTCATGTTAAAAGGAAGACCTAGGTGGTGCTGTGTCCTGGGATCGCAGGCATGCCCGGCCAGCATATATCCTGCTACTGGATGTCTTTGAGGGAAGGGAGCTTGCTTAAGTTTCATGGCACTCTTTAAACTAAAATGAGCAGATGCCTGGCGAGCAAGGGCAGATAGGTCTGCTGACTTCATTTCACTAAGTACACACAGGTAAATACCGAGTAATCTATTGATTGCCAAAATAACGCTTTTCATATACACATATTTTTGTTGGTGACTTCACCAGAGTCTGTGCTGGAGGGTGCCCCAACACTGTGGGATCCCACTCCCACCTGCCCCAGATCAACCTAGCTGAGAGAGGTTTTTCATCAGCTTGGAGAGTAAGAAGGTAGGAAATCATCAGCCGGGCCAGATGATAAAATACAAATACCAGAGAAGAGGCAAAGTATCAGTTATACTTCTTTCAGGATTCAATTATGCCACTTTGAAGTTCAGACTATTTGCATTTTAATAAAAGCCAGAAAGCAGGAGACAGCTATGTAACTGCATATTTCTTAGAAATAAGTTGGGAGTATCCATTTCAGTATAACCCTCCAAGTAGAACAGGAATAGCCCCACAGTTAATTGCCGAACAGGGGCTCATCTTCCATGATTTCCATACTGTGACTACAGACTAAATACACCCACTGTGAGAGTGAGCTGGTAGTCCCCTCAGATTTTGCAATGGATGTCGGCTTGATTCACATTCAGAGAGGAAGAAGAAACACAGGATGGCGGTTGCCTTTTTACACTGATGGTCACACATAGAGAGTCAAAGAAAGGGGAATCCAGAAACCCCCTCTCCCAATCCAGCACAATCTGTTCATGAGCTCAGATTGCCCTGCATTTTAAAAAGTCTGCTCCAGGGCACAGGACATGATTTTCAGGTTTACATGTCCCTAGGACTCAAGGACTAAAGCTGCATCCAAATGCTAAATTCCAAAATACATGGTCAATCAAGTTACTTTGTACAAAAGATATAGAGCACATCTTTCCAAAGAAGGAAAATTTCAAAATAACTGAATTCAATTAATTTAAAAAAACAGAAAAATAACCTGTACAAATCACTTTTGAAGCCACAAGGTAGACGTCACAAATATAAAACATACTCCCACTCTTTGTTCAATAATTATTTTCCCTAAAAGACTTAAAGGAGACGCACCAAAATACCGAGTAAACAGCTCTTTGAGGGACTGGAATACAGCTAATTTAAAATTTTCTTCTTTAAATTATCCTGTATTTTCTCTAACAAAGTACCACTTTGAAATCAGGAAAGAAAGTTAGATTTCTTATCTTGAATGGGTTTGTCTGGACCTAGAACCTAAATATGGTAAACTGAAATAAAAATACAGGAAGGTATCCCTCTCCCACGGCTGAGATACTTCATGTGGAAACCAGGAACATACACGCCCAGGGCCACAGTAATCAATGGGACACCTTCCCCTAGATATCAACACCTGAGAAGCAGGCCCAGCCCGGCTCAGTGCTGGACACACTGTGGTCCATGACACCCTGGTCTTGCAGGACACATACCACCAAAGAAAGGCCAGCCCACAGTGTCACTCGGACTTTACTGTGGGCTCTTAAAGGCATGAGCAAAGGCTTAGTGGGAATTCAAGTTTTTTATTATTTGTGGACTTATTACAAATTAGCTACATTGAAATGAATTTCTGCCTTTGGCCTTGAGTAAATCTTTCTTAGGAGCCTTCAAAATATGGATGAGTTAACTTTTTTTTCTTCTGATAAGCTTCTGGAGATGGTATTTATAAAACACTGAAATGTCTAAAATATCAATAACAAAGGAGAAGGCAGCATTCATTACTGGAAAACCCACCATCTCCATCAGTGCTAAAATCGGTAAGAGCCAGTAAAGCACATCTCTCAACTTCCAGCAATGAAGGAGTGACTGGCAGGCATCAAATGGCCTGGGACGATGGCTGCCCAGCAGGTATATAAGAAGCCAGGAGGGTGACATGCAGCACACAAACAGAAAGGGAATTTATGCGTCCAGGCTCTGGGTAACTCCATTTTGCTGAGAAAGCACAGGCTTTGAAAGGGGCTACCTTGGAATGATGTGGGCAGAGCTCCTCATCAGAACATAAACAGCAAAAGGGCAAAGGCCAGGAAAATAGAGACTGGAAGGCTGATTTCATGTTTGCATCTATGCCACACTTGTAAGGAGCTTGGTAAAGTCCCTGTGAAGCCCACAGCCTGATTCTCCACACACATCTCTGCCCCATGCCTTCCAAACAGTCTCTTCTGAGAAATATGTGGCTGGTTATCTTGATAAACCCTGGTTCCCCGCTGAGAGACTGCATGGTGACAGAGGGGATTCTGAACTGGTACAGGCAGCAACTAGAGGTCCAGGTTTTACAGCACAGTAGGGAACCCATTAGATAGTCAATTTAAAGCCAGGTAGAATGGTTCAATGACAGGCAGTGCCCTGCCCACAGCTGCCTAGAAGCTGTGGCCCCCTTCAAGGGCTGCTGCCATCTCCTATCAGCTCTGTCACCTTCCACCTACACATCATTTAGCATTTCAGTAGCATGTATCTAAAACCTGTGGGAACCTGAAGCCAATGGCTCTCACGGTTCAAGAAACAATCCCTCACTTTTAAACTCACTATTTCCTCCTCAAGTGACAATTTTTTTTTTGGTACCAGGGATCGAACTCAGGACCTTGCACTTACAAGGCAGGCGGCGGCACCACTGAGCTAAATCCACAGCCCTAATGCCTCACTTTTCAAACTACCCTGAAATTGGCTGGGAATTTAGCTCAGTGGTTTCGAGGCCTGCTGCGCAAGCACAATAACCTGAGTTTGATCCCTGGCACCAAAAAAAAAAAAAAACTACCCTGAAATTCTTAGATAACTAACACACATAATACACATAATTAGCTGGGAAAACTTCAATGCTAAGCCCCACCTATAATATAAAGGAGAGTTTATTCATACGGAATTCCATACTGACAAGCTGAAGCCTGAGCATCCTCTGAGACGTGACCCTCAGGCAGCATGCGGCCTGTAGAATCCCCAGCAACACAGAGCCAGGAATACAAACTGCATCGGACATGCAGCATGGTACTTGGACACCACTCACTGCTGTGTAGCTTTCCTGTGATGGCAAACAACTCTTGGAAAAATTCAACAAAATACAGCTTTCCCAGGTTTACCCGGTGGTCACAGTCCCAGGAACCCTAGTACATATTAAACTCATGCACATACAATGCTTGGGCTCTGACCTCAGACACTGTGTATGACCTTCCACCAGCACAACTCTCCCATGGCCACGGTACTCCTGGGCTCCACCTACCCCAAGCCCAGAGCACCTTCCATCACAGCGACACCTACATATTGGACAAGGAGATTTTGCCTGGTGAGATCTGACCCCATGTGACAAAGTGCCTTTGAAGGGTAAAAATCATCATTATAAGCTGATTTCAGTTGTTTACTCAGCTATGAGAGCATAAGAGAATCATTTCTGGGGCGATGTCCCATGTAAGGACTTCTGGCCCCTTTGTGCCTCGAATGCCTTTCCCCAGCCTTCCTCTTAACGGCTTTCATGCCCTCCCTCCTAGGAACATTCTGTTTACTTGGTCACTGCCAAAACCAGATTTTGGACAAGCACAAGTTCAAAGACCAATGAGTCCACAACCAGCATTCTAAGGCTCAAGCTTCTCTCAAAGACTGGCTGTGAACCGCACTCACAATTCAAGGGCAACTTCATATGAGTGCTCCATCATGACTTATTTAGAAAAATAAGTGTAATTGATTAGCTCACTGTCACAATAAAACATATCTGAAAATCTTCAAAGAAGTAAAAATAATGAGCAACTTTGGTCATTTAATCCTGAAAATGCACAGTAATCCCAGATGTGTCAACTGATGTAATAAAGCCTTCCTGCCTCACTTTGGGAGGCCTTGGGAAATAGCCCAGATTCACACAAATATCAATAGTTGCATTTTTAACAAAGAATCCTTGAAGTTCCCTAATTTTATCAACTACAAACTATTTAAAGCACATAAATACTGGTGTACCATAAAGAAGAATGAGTCATGTCATATGCAGGAAGCCGGATAAAATTGAGACCAAAATGTTAAGTGAAATGAGTCAGATTCAGAAAGTTAAATACGCATGTTTTCTCTTGTATGAGAAACCAAAAACATAAATAAGTAAAAGGGTAAAACAAAAGAGAGATGGTAGGAAAGAAAAAGGAGAGCTTCTTGGAGAACAGAAGAGATAGAAGGGTATGGAGAGAGGGAAAAGGTAGGGAGGAGGGTAAAGAAATTGAAAATGATCAAGATATCCAATATGCACTGATCCCACAAAAGAAATTTAACTATGAGGTAGTACAAACACATACATTTAAAAAAGGCTAAAAATACATGGCTGTATAGATACATGCGTCTACTGCATATTAAAGCAATGTATATCATCAGAAATACAAACTTAAAAACATTGGTTGGAATCACAAAAAAAACCCTAAAAACTAAAAATAGAATTTAAAAATCCTTTGTCAATGTAATCTAATATTTAGACAACAGCATCACATACACACAAACTCTCCATGCTTTACATGAAGTCTAGAAGAAAAACAACTAAATGGAACATGGTCAAACATCTGCAAGCCTCACTGGTGGTAGAATGTGGAGATTAGAGAGCACAGGGTAACAGAGACTACAGATCTTAGCTAACATGTGTTAACAATGCTTGAGAAAAGTATAAAAAACTTAAAATAGCTCCTAGCTTTCTTTGTGCATAAGAATATAAAACAAGAGGCAAAGTTAAGATTATTTCTTAAATATAGCCTATGGCAAAGATATAAAGAAACTAGAACCCTCATATATCATTTGTGGGAATGTAATATTTTCCACTTTGGAAAACAATGTGGTAATTTCTTAAATCATTAAATTTACTGTATGACTCCTAGGTATGTACCCAAGAGAATTGAAAACACATGTCCGTGCAAAAACCTGTATGAGTCTCACAGCATTATTCATGATAGCCTCAGGCAGGAAAACCCAAATGTCCCTCAACTGGTGAACAGCTAGACAAAATGTAGTATATTCATACAATGGAATACTACTCAGGAGTAAAAAGGAACAACCACCAATGTACATTACAACATGGATGGACCTTAAAGACATGCTAAGTGAAAGGAGGCAAATGTGCATGTCATATAATTCCATTGGTGTGAACGTCCAGAAAATGCAAATCTAGGAGAGTAAGATAACTAGGTTTCCTGCAGCCAGACATGGGGGGCAATGCAAGGGACAATTAATGGACCCTAGAGATTTTTGGGGGATGGTGGAAACATCCTAAAACTGCATGGTGAGGATGGTAGCACAACTCGGCAAGTTTAGTAAAGATCAATGAATTGTTTATGGTATAAAAATTACCTCTCAAAGCTGGTAAAAACATAGAGACACACAGAGAACACACAGTGAGAAGCTATGAAGTGTTAAATCTGTGTTTTGGTTGTGCCTCTTACTTCCCTGACTTAAGGGTGGAAAAGATGACATCAGTCCATTAGCATTATGAGAATGCAGAATTCTGCTATTCAGTTTCCTCCTAAAGATAATAAGGGAACATGGGGGAGAGGGAGGCATGTGCAAGGAGCAAATAAATCTGCTCTTTCCCCATTACAGAGTTCAAGCCAGGTCACGGCCCTATTAGACTGTAACCACGTGGCACTTTGTTATCACTGTGCATGGCCAGCAGGGGCCCTGATGGAGCCTGGGAATGGGCAGAGACCTCGGATGATTGTGACCACCACAGGGTAAACATAGGACTTTTATATGGGCAAACCCAAGGAAGACACCTAGACCAATGACAGTGATACTCTGAAAAATTAGGAAATGAGAGACTAGTGCAATTCATATATTTAGCTCATGTGACTTAAAATCTAACACTATAAGCTACAAACTGCACAAACCTCAAAGTTATGTTTTTCTTGTTAAAATAACTATCAACTTAATAATTAGGTATAATAAAAATAGCAGTAAGGTAAGCAGGAGCCACCCTCTCTTTCCTTCCCCTCCCACCTTCTGAAAACTAAGTTTTGCCAAATACTCCCTAAACTCACTGCTGCACTTACCAGCTCTGCTTTGCAGACTTGAGAGCACCCACCCCACCCCGTCCTCAAGACAAGGGATGTGGTGCCACCCACACTGCTGTTGTGGACAAGAAAGCTGCTCTGGGCTATGTCTGCAGTGGCCACAGGCTCGTGGTACTTAGTGATGGAGGCTTCGAGGAGCACAGGAGACAAGCTCAGGGGAAGCAGCGTTCTGGTAGAAAAGCAAGGCCAAGCCAACCAGTCCCCACAGTTTTCCAGACCATCCATAACCAGGGCCCCTAGACTCACAGGATGTCCCAGCCAGGAAACCTAATTCCAGAGGGCAAGCATCTTAGGACCATCTTAGAACTGCTAGAACATCGGCTTATGAATAGGAAAACAACATAATAAAAAGTACATGGATGATTAAGAGTCAATCTGACAGAAATAACTGGAATTATTTTTGGTTGAAATTGATAGGGCAAATTCCATCTTTAAAAAAATGAAATACTGTGGAAAAGAGTCAGGAAATCAAAAATGCTATATTTATCCCCTGCTTCCCCTCCTCCAAGTCTTTCCTCTACTTTGGGAAGAAAGCAAGTATTCTGCCTTCCGATATTCTGCCTCTACCCACAGACACTCAAGCAAATAAATTGGCCAATGGGCCTCACTGGCATGGTGGGCCATGTGCTTGGGCCCAGAGGACACAAATGCTACCATCTCTCAGTGTCCAAAAAGTCACACAAATACCAGACAGGAAACTGCTGTGGCCACTGGCCTGGCGGCACCACCCTTGACCTATGAAATCCTTAGTCACTCTCATTGCTGACCGACAGGAAAAGCACCACCCAGGAGAAGCTAGTGAGAACATCCCAGAGTCCCCCACACTGCCCCTCACTGGGTAGAACTGCTGTTCTTTCTCAACAGAAGTCAGAATATTCCAAGAATGCCAAGGGCTGATGGAAACGACTGGTAGCATTTTCTCATGATTCATCCCCACATTCCCACCCTACATATTTTCTCATTCCTTACTGTATTTAAAATGAACTTCACAGGGGAAAAGTAGGGATCAGGCAAGGAAAAGTGGTAACTGCCTAAGCTGATAGAGCTGCCTGGCTAATAAAACATTTGACATGAAAATTATCCTACATAAAAAATAATTTCTTTCCCCATAAAAAATTCAAGCATGCTCATAATTTAAAGGGCATGTGGAGTTTCAGTCCTTAGCAATTAGGAAGCCAGCATCAGTCCACTGGGCTTCATCCAATGACCCTTTTAACTACTTGAAAATGATGTCTGATTATCAAGTAATGTTATAGCTTATCTATAAAAACTTTCTTCTAAAAATTATCGATCCTTGATTACATAAGCAAGGCCATTCTGAGAAGCCTTTTTAAATCATGCATAACCCATTACTTATAGTTGAGGCAAACACTGGGCCACTTCTTCAGTGTCTAAGTGGGTTTCTATTAGTAAATCTGTGCTTAGGGAAACTTATTAACTGCTGGACCAACTGTACATAAGAATAATAGTTATGGGTAACTCGGACCTATAGTTATGGGGGTGGGAGAATGGGGATGGATGGACATCTTAACACTTATTTTTCAAAGCTTTCTGGAATTATTTCAGTGTTCAAGATACTAACAAATACAACATTTGGGGATAATCATAACTTTGTAAAGTGAGTTCACCAAGTCCTCAACCAAAATCAATAACACAGCTCCAGTGACTTCAGCAAAACCCCCTTTGGAGGAATCTAGTGAAAACTTCCAAAAGAACCTGAGGCAGATTTTCCTAGAGCACAGTCTCCAGTTCTGGCCCTCTATCCTCAGCTTCCTGGGTCAGCATAGGAGACAGGTGTACCTCGTGGCTGGGACGTGCCAGAGAGGTAACTGGGGCTGGTGTGTGAGTCTTAACACTGGGAACATTTCAGCTGGCCCACAGATGCCACACTAATGCTCCAACCATACACTCTCAGGGCCACTCTTCCTGTAGCTACAAGTCCTGTTCTTTCCTCTTGGTTGTCAGGGTTCCTTCTGTTATAACACAACACAGACATAGGACTTCAAAACCTGAAAATGGTATTACAAAAGCTCATCACTGATGTTAATGACTGTGAGCAATTATGTAGTGGCTGCTTTTTGCTAAGTGAGGAAACTGAGGCTTACAGAGGCTAGTTTGCCCAAGGTAAAAAAAAAAAACAAAAAACAAAAACAAAGAGGGGCTGGGGATTTAGCTCCATGGTTCCGCCACCTGCACCACAAGCACAAAGTCCGAGTTCAATCCCCGGTACCAAAAAAAAAAAAAAAGCAAGCAAGGAAAGAGCGAAAATGGGGTTTCAATGTTTGTCTGACTGTAAATTCCATGTCACAAAGGACCACAAAGAGGGAGAAAAAGACTTTAGCTTCCAATTTAATTCTCATAGCACAGATGACCTGCAATGTCAGGTGTAGCCTCCTCTAGACTTCTATGGAGAGAGAAGTTAATGGAAACCACACATATTCTGGGAAGAGGAAAATGAAGTGTCTGTCCACACAGGTTAACACTGCTCTTGCTAACAAAACTGGAGTTGGGAAATTGCTTGGGAAATAAAATGTTCTCCACAAATGGATACTTTTTACTGAGCTATTATTGTTAAAATAGCTACTTCATTTTAATTCAACATTATTCCTAATATTATATTAAAACATACTACAATGAACTATCTTAAAATAAGGAAGTATATGCTGGTAATCACTTTTTTTTTCCCCAGAGGAAAAAAAATCCCACCAAGACTGCTACAGAAATACTTTATTCTTTTTTTTCTTGGTACTGGGGATCGAATTCAGGTCCTTGTGCTTGCACAGCAGGCGGCGAAACCACTGAGCTAAATCCCCGGCCCAGAAATACTTTATTCTTAATCTTCATGTAAATGACATGGCTCACCTTCCAGATAGCCCAGATCACTTTGAAGACCAGTAATAAGAATGCTGAAGTCCACACATATTAATAATATGCTCCGTCCTTTCTCTGTAACATGCACGTGATCTTAAAGCAGGCTGATGCCAAAAAATTAAAAAGTGAGAAATAATGAATACCTGTTCAAAATCTACATCTATAATAAGAGATCCTGCAGCAACTCTGATTTCCTCTCTTCTATTATTACCATGAACTCCATCAGGAGCTCCAAAAGAAGCAACTACGAGGTAAAGCAAAACTAACCAAGAAGTAATCATTTTTGGCCTTCTACTCCAGAGCCTCTTGTACTGTACCTTCACTTTTTCCACAGAGCCTCCCTCTAAGGTGGCTCATGATGACAATGACTTTGCACGACATACAGAGCAATGCTCTAGGACCTAAGGCCCTGGTCAACCTCTGAGTCAGAGTCAGATGCCAATAGCACTAGCTCTGGAAATAGCACCTGTACCTTTAGTCCAAGATGGGAGACTGCAGTCACACAGCAGGCCCTGGCCCTAGCCCAAATCTCCCACACTCCCACACTCTGAACCGTGTGTTATGTCTACACTCGCATGCCTGCAAGCCCAGTATACATGCACACTGGGATGTCACTAATCCTCTGCTGGAAGATCTTTCAGCATCATTTAGATTTGTCTTGTGGTAACCTGGTGTTCTCTGATTAGGTGACACTACTAAGTCACTGACTTGATCTCTTTTTTTTGGTACCAGGGATCAAACTCAGGAGTCAGGCTCCAGAACCACTGAGCTAAATCCCTGGCCCTAATATCTACTGAAGACTCAAGGTGTGCCAAGACTCCCAACATAAGAGCATCAGCACCTTTCACGCTGCTGGAAGGGTGGGGAAGAGAGGCCTTCCAGTGTCTGAGTTCACTCCCTATCTTTCTGTTCTTGTGCCCATGTAGGAAACTATCCTGTATCTGCCAGTTGTGCTGCACAGAAAACACAGCAGCTGTTCCCCTAAACCACACTATTCCTCTTCACTTTGCCCTCCAGTACTCCTCAGAGTCCTGGAAACTACACTTTCATAATTCAGGTGCAGCATTCATTTTATCAGTGCAGTTGTGGGGATGGAGTTTGATTTGTCCTGTGAGCAAATAGCCAAACCAGATGGACCTTTAAAAATTTTTCACTTAACTCTAAATTTGCAATACATCAAGGAATGAAACTATATAAACATAGAAAGCAGCCTTGTGCTCAAATGCCTAGGTATCTGGGGCACACTTAAGTTTAAGTTTTAAAACATAAATATTTTTCTGTCACAGTTGCTTGGTCTGTGACAAGTGTCACTAAAACTTCAGATAATCTGTGCCTTTTAAAGGCACTGTTTAATAGGTCAATACATGCAGGCACCGAGCTGGGTCACAACAGAAGCTTGGCCTAATATTTAGAATGACTGCATACCGCAAAATTGACTCTATGTACCCCATGCAAGCCACGACAGAAAGACTCTTGGTAAATTGGGAAAGGACCTCTCTTTGAGGTGGCTTTACAGGGGTGTGACCTTGAGACTCCCCTCCAGACTTCTTCTGTCCCTCCTCAGTGTCTGTGACCCACAAGCCAATCCCAGTTTGACATACGCTTCCTCATCTGGAACCCAAAGCTGCTTTGTCTCCAGGCCCTACTTGGAGCTGCCCAGGTGGATGGCTGGAAAGACTAGTAAGGGCTCCAGGGGACCCAGGTCTGGTCCCAGGCCAGCATATGATCTGTGAACTAAAGCCTCAGGACCTCCATGATTTCACATGCAAAATTAAGGGTTTGAAATGGAGAAGCCTGTAAAGCCTTTCCCAGCTTTCACAACCCTAGTCCTCTACAGCTTCTCAAATAAAGTGGTCAGCTGAAATTTCAGTTGTTAGCCTCTCCCTGTGATGATCCCCTTCCCTCCTTCTGGCTTAAGGCCCAGCACCCAAATGTACTTAAGACCTCAGATAGCTTTTATAACATAGTCACAAACACACCCCTCCAATTGCTTGATATAGTTTTTCCAGTTACTTTAGACAGATTCTTGTTGTTGCCGATTTTATTTTCTGAAGTTGCCTTAACTCTTTAGTTCTTTCTGACAATCTTATGGATAGCAGCATGGTTCCAAAATGAGATTTCCCCAAGTCCAAAACACTATGTTCTCTTTAACATTTAGAGTGACCAAGAATTTAAGGGAAAATAATCACTTCACAGACATCTGGACTTCATTTTTTGTCATAAATTACAACATCGCGATCCTGTGTAATGAAAGGTAACAAATAACTAAAATCTTACTTTACATAGAAAACCGCAAAATGATACGGGAAGAGATAGGCCCAATATTAAGTGCCTTTCACTGACTGGGTAGCTGTACAAGCCCAAGGACCTACAAAGGAACTTCAAAGCAAAAACTAGGGCAAAAGAAAGAGAAGGAATTACTTACTGAGTATGAAAAATGATTATAGGTCAATTCAAAATAGAGGTTTGCTAGAAAACTAATCTCATGACCTTGAAAAATACTTTGAGAACTTCTAATCTAAAAGAGAAACAATGACACTTTATCCCACTAAAATGGACAAAGTGAAGAGAGATGCAAAGGAAATAATATAGTAGCTCTGACAAACAGTTTTTTCTTGAATAAAGCCAGAACCCATAAACTTGTAAAAGTACTGTGTCGGGGATTTAGCGCCGCCTACTGGGCAAGCGCAAGGACCCGAGTTCGATCCCTAGTACCAAAAAAAAAAAAAAAGTACTATTACTATATCTGCTGCTGACCAAAGAACAGTTACTGGAAGAAACCAAGGTTGATTTTTTTTTTTTTTTTTTTGGTACCAGGGATTGAACTCGAGACCGTGGGCTTGTGAGGCAGGCACTGGAACCACTGAGCTAAATCCCAGGCCCGGCCCCCAAGGTTGATCTTTTAAAAAGTCTATAAATAAATGTGAGAATGTTTTCTTGTCTCACTGTCATGGAAGAGATAAAAACAAATGAATGGCATTACTTCTCACATGCCATCAGGTAATCACCCTTTCACAACCTTTTCTGAAGAGGTGGTGCCCTAAAATGTATTAAGTATTTAGTGAGTGCTGGCTGTCTTGGCTAGGGCACTTGCCTACCTCCCACCAGGCCTGGACAGGGCCATTCCTGGCCCTCCCACAGCAGGACACATGGTCACACAGCCCTGGTGGGCCAGCTGTGCACTGAGGTTGAGCACACTCCTGCAGAAAATGAACCCCTTTCATGAGACACAATTCCAGGGAGGATCAAGAGTGAATATTTTTAAAAGATAAAAAGAAAGCCACACCTAACGGTGCCACAGAGACACAGAGGCCTCTGAGTCAGAATGAAAGCAGGTCGATACAATTCCAACCAATGTGGGAGGATTCCAGGTGCAGTGACTCACTTGGGGGGATCTTGGGTGAGACATTGAGACTTCCCACTTACAGGGCCAGTGTTTTCGACCTGTAAAATGGAGGTCAAAAGCATAATGAGGGGTATCTACACACTTTCACAGCCTCTCAAGAAACAGAAGTATTAGGTACTAAAAAGTGTGGTTCAACACTCAACAGAATGGCTAAGTAAGTCTGACAGGATCAAGCTGATGAAGAGGTGGAGAAACAGAAACCTTAAACATTGCTGGTGGGAATTTAAATTGGGGCAGCTACTTCAGAAGACAGCTTAGCAGTTCTTAAACAGTTAAACACACAACTGTCATACAACCAAACCATACCAGCCCTAGGTGTATGCCCAAGAGAAATGAAAACATAAGTCTACACAAAACCAGTTACACCAATGTTCACAGAAGCATTGTTCATAATAGCATGATAGTCAAAAGCTGCAACAACAACAAAAGAAATCTTAATGTCTAACCACCAGTAATAGATAAACAAAATGTTCCATATCCCTACAATGGAATACTACTTTATAATAAAAAAGAACAGGGGACAGGGATTTAGTTCAGTGGTTCTGACGCCTGCCTCGAAAGCACAAGGACCCAAGTTCGATCCCCGGTACCAAAAGAAAAAAAAAAAGAAGAACAAACTACTGATGCTTGAAAATTGCTGAGACTTGAAACACTATGATAAATGAAAGAACCCGATCCAAAAGACTAACTCTTGTGTGATTCAATTTGTATGAAACTTCTAGAAAAGGCCTAAACTATAAAGTCAGAAAGCAGACTAGTAGTTTCCTGGAACTGAAAGGCGGAATGGGCACTGACTACAAACGGTGATAGAATTCTTTGGGTGATGGAAATGTTCTAAAAATGGACTGTGAGGCTGGGGATGTAGCTTACTGGTACAGCACTTGACTAGCATGAATATGCATGAGATCCTAGGTTTGGTCCCAGTGTGACAAAAAAAAAACAAACCCAAAAACTGGAGGTAATAACTATACAACTGAGTCTCTTGTAACTCAACAAACTAGTATATGGGTGAGCTTTATGAAACTGTGTGTGTATAAATATAAAAAATATTAAAAGAAACTCAGAACCACTATCTTTTGTTAGCTATGGGAGCCCTCAGCATTCTTTATTGTCCAGAATAAATGTTATCTTCAATATTAAAAGGTAAAGTTTGTGTATATGTGATAGGAAGGGAAAAAAACAGCCCAAATTGTCCATGAACAGAATCCAGAGGCAGGTCTGTTTCTTTTCCAGATTCTTCCTGTGGATGCTGTTTAACGTCTCATGCCTTTCATAGCATTTTTTTTCTTGTACACCAAATTAAGGGTAGAAAATTGCCACAAAAAACTAATACCATGAAGGCTGGGGATTTAGCTCAGTGGTTCCACCATCTGCCTTGTAAGGGCAAGGGCCCGAGTTCGATCTCTGACACCAAAAAAAAAAAAAGAGAGAGAGAAAACTAATACCATGAGCTTTAAGACTTGTAGTTACAAGTGGCAATAAAAAATGACTACTGTTATCTTGTCTGTGAAAATGTAAGAAAAATAAAAACATATTCTATGACCACATTTTCCTATTTCACATGACTTCCTCAGTATTAATTATTATAAATCAATTTGTTTCTCTTTTTACATGTATAAAAATCTAACGCTTCACAGATGTGTAGCTCTGAAAAGCCAACATGTGCTCATTTATAGGAACATATATAAAATGTTCAATGTCTTAGAGATATGTATGTCCGTTTGTTCTGCATCTTCAGAAAGATAAAAAGAAATATTAACTATTTTTTAACATACCTTTGAAAAGAAAAAATGAGATCATGCTATAGCTGTGGTGCTGAAAACATCTGGGATATTTTCTGAATGACAATACAACATCTGAAAAATCACAAGAGACTAAAACTATAAAACTCTGGAACTTTTCAAAACTCACCATGCCTAATTCTAAAACATTTTCTTACTCTGCCTTGAAACCAAATGTTTAGAGGAAATAAAACAAGACTTACTGATGAAAATAAAATAAAAATTAAAGGGAGAAAGTAGTACGAGAGTGAAATACAGAAAACTTTATATCCCCAAGTTCAGTGGTAGCCTAAACTTTGCTGCAGTCCTTAATGAGCAGCAGATAAATACTAATTCATAATCTGATTCTGCACCATGAAGACAATCTGAGTTTTGAGAATAGAAACCATCATATCCTCGAATCTACAAAATAATAACATAAGGAATCGGAACAAATGTCTGTAACCTGCCATCAGCACAGGAAACGCTAGTGGGCAACGGGAACAGCCCCAGCTGTGCCTTCTCCCTCACAGAGATCCAACAGGCCCTGGATGCCGCCTGAACTCTTCTTGCACCCCGATACAGATCTGATTCAACACTCCTTTCTATTCTTGTTTGTTGTGTCAGTCAATTCTTCAAGGACTATTTTCTCTTCCTTCATGTGTTTTTTACTCATTGCTCAGGTTTTTGTATAAATTGTCTAAATAAACATATAATTTGAAAAAATACATGTTACATATAGAATTATAAATACTATCACAATTCTGACCCCGAGTTTCCAGGTCATCCTAATTCACAGGTGCCAGTAGAATTTCAGTGAGTGCCAGCCTCACTTTCAAAACAAAGATTAATTTATTTTTAAAAACTATTTATATGCAGATCAGTCAAATCCCTGTGCTTACACATCAAGTAAAACCATTAAACTGAGCACAGTTAATTCAATTAACCATTTTCCCACCATAACTTTCGGTCTGCACGTATAAAAGATTGCTTCATCAAAACAAAGCCCAGGCAGAAAACAGCAGTCCGGGGTAGCCTCAGGTAATATGCATCACATAGTCAAGTCTGTAGTTTCTGCTACACTAGCTTGGGCTTTTTATCACATGCTGCTTTGTAAGAGATCTTTGATTTGCTGTATGACTTATCTTTCCATGGCTAGAAATGACATCTCCTGTTTTTGTGGTATTTCCTGCTGCTTCTTATGTGCTGGGTGATTAGCTGGGTGAGCAATCCTCATTTTCTGAAAAACAGAGCACTTTATTTTTTTTCTGTGTATTTTTCTATGCATGTATAATTTGAGATCATATAAACCCAGAGATTAGTATGGGAAACATGATGGCTAGATTATGAGAAAAATAAAAATGGAAATGGTGTTTTCATGGAAGAGACTTCAAATAACTTCTTTGAGGGGCTGGGGATTTAGCTCAGTGGTTCCGGTGCTTGCCTCACAAGCACAAGGACCTGAGTTTGATCCCCGGTACCAAAAAAAAAAACTTCTTTGAGTCCAGTCATCTTCCACGAGTGAGTCCAAAGAGCCTGCTTACCACATGGAATCAGGGTAAGTGTATTTACTGCTGGGACACAGAAAAATGATTTTACTAGATACCCACTGTCTGTGTCTCTCAGACACAGCCAACTCAAGTCTGTTTGCCTATAATAAAATGAAGCACTCTAAATTTTAAAGTTCAAACAACAAAACACTTTAAAGGATAACAAGATAGTAAAATAATAAGTTTAAAATACTTTACATAATATATTTGGTTCCAAATCTACTCTGTGAAATATCAGAAAGTTATTCTCATTTTACACATGAGGAAAAGAAAGCTCAAATGCCAAGCAACAATGAGGAAAAGTGACCCACAAAGATATATATTAGAGTAAGATTATTGACATTTAAGGAACAAAACTTGAACACATATAGAAAAAAAGACCAAGCTGCTCTGAGGAAAAGAAGTTAAGAATAGCATTTGATTGTGAAAACAGATAATGGAGTAACATATTTAAGAAACTGAAATAAAATAAAAGTCAAAGATTTTATATCTAGCTGAACTGACCTACTGGTATAATAACAAACTTACAAGCACACAAGAAGTCCCAAGCTCTTCCTGAGAAATCTAGCGCAGAACTAGCTTCAGAACTAAAATGACTGAAGAGATGTCAACCTAAGAGCAGATGATGAGCATTTAAAACTGCAGAATTAAACTGTGATTCTGTAGGGATACAATATGGTATAAGTAATGTCTGTAGCAGTGGCAGCAAACCTTTGGCACACATGCCACACCGGGCTGTTTGTTATCATCAAACGCTCTAAAAGGTTCACCATCACTGGTCTATATGCTCTAATGTAGACACCCATCAAAGGCAGGATGGAAAGACTATATCAAAAATACAATCAGCGGGCTGGGGATTTAGCTCAGTGGTTCTGCTGCTGGCCTCAGAAGCCCAAGGTCCCGAGTTTGATCCCTGGTATCAAAAAAAACAAACAAACAAAAAAAACAATCAGCTTGTTAACTGTCTTACAGGTATTTATCTGGAAGTAAAAAGATACTATTTCAAGGTACATGTTGGAAGATAAAGAAGGAAGGGGCAAGTAAATAGTATCTAATTTCTCTATTGCTCACAGCAAGGAATCAATACACAAGAACAAAACTAATATTATTATGCAAAAATAACTTGGGACAAAAATAGAAGCCCTCCAAAACACCAAACTACCAAAAAAATAATTAAATTATATAAGAAATTAAAGCCAATTATACTGATTTTACCAATTAATATAAATGGGCTTAACTAGCCCATTAAATAAAAGGATTTTCAGAGAAAAACAAAAGTCAAGGGCAGAGGATATTGGCTCATGGGTAGAGCATTTACTGAGCATGTGTGAACCCCAGGTTTCCATCTTCAGCACTGGGGGGCATGGGGCACACAATCTGGGGCAGAACTGAGACTACTTTCTGGTCTTCCTGTCTCCATGCTCTTTTTCTAGGAGGGATGAAAGAGAACACCTATAATAAACCCAGGAAATCTCAACCACTCATACTTTAATGAATTAAACTTGTATCATCCAAATAATTAAAATCTACTGTTAGTAAAAATTTTGTAAATGCTATAGTCAAGTTTAAGTTCATAAAAATAAATGTATCTTTGTGAGATTCATTCCTCTAATTCATAAAACAAATACTTAATGAGGCTGCATGTGATCAAGTTTTTTTTCTTTTTCTTTCTCCCCCCTACCCCCCATGCTGGTAATAGAATAGAACCTAAGGCCTTTGTACTGAACTGTAATTCAATCCTTTTGTATTTTTAGTTTGAGACACTATCTCACAAAGTTGCTAAGCTGTCCAGGCTGGGCTCGGACTTGCAATCTTCCTGCCTCAGTCTCTCAGAAGTCCTTTTCTAATTGCTGGGGATTCAATGTTGGGTATTATTTTTCCTACATATCTGCAGGGACCCAGAAATGTAAGTAAGATATATGTCAGCTGGACTAGATACATACTAGTTTGACCTTTTACAACAGAAGATTAATGTAAACAATGGCAGGCCATAACCCACAATGGCACTAATAGGTACTACTAAAAATAATGCACCTTATTAGGGCTAGGAGACCAGGCACAAAGCAGCAGCTCTTTAAAATGCCTAAGGTGAGAATGACTGCCAAATAAAGCATTCTGTCACAGGAATGAAACTAAGGCTGACTATAAAAGTAACCAAAAATCCATGAAATTTTTCTCTGCTGGCCTCCTTTTTCCAGCTGAACTCATGAAAATGGCTTTCATCTTTCATGGCATGGAAGAGTTGATGGCTGCTGGCATCAAATATGCTAAAATCAACAAAAGTGTAATTATCCACACACTTTCAAGTGTTTTCAAAATGCATGCTGGCTGAGACTTTCCTAATTTAGAAATGTGTGCTTTATGCTGGTGGTCTAGGACCGTCAATAACCTGACAAAAAAGAATCTTAAAATCTTGCCCAAAGCATTCTTGTCTACAGCAATTAAAATATTTGATTAATATATACCTCACCCACTTTCCTAAAGTGTTTGATGCAGTCTTTCAACATTCTAATGTCATATTGCTGGTTGTGACACTACTTTAACGGTACATTTACATCAGCTGCTCCATGTAAAGCGCTAAGATCAAGGCTTAACACATGGTGAGTGTTAGCTATTATTATACTAATAGTTCCATTCAAAGATTCTTTTTAAAATATGTGAATAAGTATGTGAGGGTAAGTGGATGACTATACTTTAATTTTCACTATTATGTTAGTTGAAAATAGGAAAGAATACATTTAGAATTCTCAAAACACTTTTTTTTAAATTGGAGATTCTTTTTCTTTTTTTGGTACTGCCGATTCAACTTGGGACCTTGCGCTTGTGAGGCAGGCAACAGAACCACTGAGCTAAATCCCTGGCCCTAAATCGCAGATTCTTAAAAAATAAATCTATGGAACAAAAGAAAATATATTGGTATAAAATTGTAAAATTATTTAAAATTATAAAATTATACAGATCAGACTTCCTTCCTATAGCCACCAAAAATATGTTTATTAGCAATCTTCCCAAGTCCGACTTTGAAAAGAAAAAGAAATAGCAAAAAATGCCGAGATTTGTGAAATCTGATCTAACTTGAGATCTGGGTACTGAGGATTTTGTTGTTGTTGAGGATTTTAAAAAAAAAAAGGAAGACCCACAAATACAACTGTGATATAAGAGTTCTAAATATTTCAGCAATAAAATAACAAATTGCATATTAACAGTGCTATAATTATTCCTTTGTTTGGTTTCTTTGTAATTACTTTTAATAAATTACTCTGCCTCCCCTCATCACTCAAGTAAGTTGTCATCCAAAGGCACAATCAGTACAACACAGGACACAAAGCCACTCACAGACAGGGAGGGAGTGGAGAAGGGTGGGCTGATGCCTCAAGAGCTGTGACTCACAAGATCCATGAGGCTTTTCCACAGAAATCAAGTATCAATGAAGCTATTGTACAAGATTATGGGCTATATAAATGCAGACTAGTTATGAATTCTCACAGGGCAACAGTACTCTCCAAAAGAGTCAAGGCCAGTCAGGATGGGAAACCACACTAAGGGAAGCTTGCCTCAAGTGTGGAAGAGGGGCAGCCTCAGTCTACCGCTGCTGCAGGCAGGGTGGCTCACATAGAGCACCAGGCCCCTGGGTTCAGCACTCTTCAATTCACGCTGCGCCTCTGCTGAGCCTTGTGTGCCAATGGCTCCGGAGTCCAGCCTAATGCAGTCACCATCTGCTGTTATGAGTTCAAGGAAGAGCTAAGTAATTTTTATTAGTCCTAAATGTTGGTTTCCAGAAACCAAAACTGAACATAAAATAGGCTTTTTCTACAAAAGACAAACAGAGCAAGCTGGCACTTTGTAAAATAGTTTAAAATGTATACCTACCTTCATCACTTTGAATATTTCAATATTAGCCTGTAATAAAAGTATCTTTCTCTTACAATATATAAAATTTAAAAAGGAACAATACATGTTGCCAAATACATAAGCTTGGAATCCAGGCTGGATTTTCTATACAATTTTTGAAATCATCTGTTAATTATTATTCCAAATAAGATTATCACTGACCATGGATCAGAGCCAAGTATGTATAAAGAAAAAAAATGAAATAAAAGTAGACTGAAAATACTCCATAATTTAGGAAGGATTATTATCACAAGGAAAATAGTGTTAGTATTTTTTCCTTATAGACTCAGCAAGCAGAACTTCATCATTTCACCTCAATTAAAATGGCCACTAAAGACCAGGGGGTCCACATTTTTCATGTTCATTGTTTTAGATTTTTATGTTTCATTCTGGATCTCTCAATGAAAATGTCAATACATTTTAAATAATTTTATGCTCCAGAGTATTGTATTACAGGTCCTGTGCTGTTGTTGGAAACCATCTGCACCTAGTGTGAGTTATGACTAATTGCTAACAAAGGTCAGTCTTACCCTGGACACTCATGGGGAAACACACCGAACACATACATTAACAGTGATTGTCAAATTTTCAGTGTTTTAAAAGTAAGCCAATGAACACCTCTAAAGCCACTGTGCATATTTAGTGATGACCAGAAAGGAGCATCGTAAAATTTATTCTTTGCGTATTGTCATCAGATACACAAAAACTAGGGTGATTCCTCTTGATCTGAAAAGTGGAATTTTCTTCCTTTAAGGAATCCACCATAACCTATTCACATATCTCCCTTAAGATACACTATTTTATAACTATTGTTATATTCTAATTCTTACAACTTTAATAAATTTTACTTCTATATATTTATGAAAACATCACTCTTAATTTGATTGTGACGCATAATTTGCATTTATCTTTGAATAACTTAAAAGTAAAAAACAGGAAAAAAAGGCTTGTTCTTCATCCAGTCTATAGCCATTTAGTAATCTATTATTTTTAAAAACACATATACAATTGATTGTTGCAGTCACAACTGTTTCACGTGCCCCTTGCAGAGCCTGCTGATCCACTCACAGTGGTTCTTTGTGTAACCATACATGTTCTCCTTGCATTTCTATTGCAAGAAATATTCAAACTAAATAAAAGGAGCTTGAAATAATGAAAAAGGAAGAATATCAGAATGGAAGGAGAAAATGCCCCAAGACAGAAGCAGACGGGAGCCAAGTCTGTTATTTTAAATGAAGAAAACACAAAACAGTATGAAAGAATTTGGTTAAACCAGTGGACAAAGAGCTAGAATATGACGCTAAAATAAAGGGGAAATAAATGTCATAGGAGATTATGAGAAAGTGCATATGAGAGGACAATGCATCTCCAAAAAGAGTAAAAGTAAAAATCTTTTAAGATAGCATAGAAAGGCAGCGCAGCTATCTGGTGAGTGAGAATGATATGAAGCAGAAGGTACAAGAGGCCAGGAAAGGCCAGAAGAGCATTTTAAATCACTTATCTGGGCAGTACATCTCACTCACCCAATTTACTTTATTTCATTGTTCGTTATTTTAACCCACAGCTGAGCACAGGCTGAGTTTGTTTTCCTTCCCATTCTGAGTTCACTGAAAAACTCAACTAATATTTCAAGTTCCATCAAGCTGTGTCTATCACTTAGCACCTTGGAGAATTTCTTTGAGCTGAGGGTGGGGGGGACGACGACACAACACCAAACATGTAGATGTTCTTCCCGAGCAGCCCCTTGCCTATAAAGAGGCCGGCCTTTCACCACCTCTGTTTTCCTTTCTCAGGCAGGTCAGAAGGTTCTGCTTTCCACAAGGCAGTAAAAGTTGACCCTCCTATAGGAAGAAAAATGTTATGACCCCAGCATATTTAATACAGACGAAGCCTACAGATGTAGACAGACCCTTGAGGGCTGAAGGAAAGGGCAGTGGGGTAAATGGAGAGAGAAGCAATGGCAAAGAAAACAAAGTGGGTGATAGAGACAAAGGCTAGATCTAAAATGTGTACCTACCACAAATGACTAAAGCTCACTTTATTTGACAGTAATATAAAATGAATGAAAGCTGAAAAAAACCACATTTTCACTTTAATATAGATGAAAGACCCAGTGGATGCACGAAAAAGAACAAAGTGAATGATTTGCAGCAACATATGGCATAGCAGACAGTTTTTAAAAAATAGCTTACTAGAATCAATATTAAGGAACCCAGGTTCCTATCAATAACATACTCAAATCTTGGCAAAAAGGTTACATAAAATCTTGGGTTAAACACTGCTGCTATGGAGTTCAATCTGTATTTCAAAATAGGGGACACACCTCTACAGCTGCAGGGTAGCTTCTTCACCTTTCAGAAGTGTCCCAATGCTCCTCCACCTGGCCTTTGGGAATACCACGTTTCATCTCAGGAAGCTCCAAATCTACGCCTAGTTGTGGCAGGGGCAAAATAGTGGGCAGAAGGCTCGATGATGCTGCACAAAACTACGAGAAAAGACTGGGGCCACTATTGAGCCATGTGCCCTACTATGACTCTGAAATTTCCTTTTTGCCCTTTCCACTTCCACCCTCAAAACTAGTCAGCTCTAAGCTTCCCTCCTTGAAGATCTGAATGTTGGTCCCCACCTAGTTTATGCTTTAAGACTGCTGCCCACATTTTCTGGGATGAAAGGGCAAGAGGTGCTTTCTTCCCTTAACTCTTAACACAACAGACTCTAACAAGGAGAATGCTTGTGTAAACAACTTCCATTCTCTGGTCTCCCCCAGTTCTCGGAAGACACTGTGGTCTGACTAAGGGTGTCACAGATATGGTTACCTCTAGTTCAGATGTTGGTGTTGATGACACCTGTTAATTCACAAAGATAATGGCTTCTCCTTTTTGCCTGATAAGACTGCATTCAGGTACTGTAATCTTACTCGAGGTATAAAAAAATAATAGCTACAAACTTTTTCTTTTAAAGTTTTGGCACTCTATGATTCTTTTTTCATTCTCTGGCTATTTTATGATCTCATTCATCACCTTGGAAACGTTTTAAAAACACCTAAACGATGAAAGGTAGACAAACATAACCTACCACAGCATGCTGAGATATGAGCCAAAAACTCAGGTTTGTTTGAAAGGACAACTTTTCTATTATTGTTTAACTGAAGTGATGCATAAGACTGACTTTTAATGAGGAAGAGCTGGGATACCACTTCTAATACACACTGAACACCCACCTACAAGCGGCCATACTCTAGGCCAGTGCTTTTTCCAACTCTTAGAAGCAGCCCTGTGGTATCCTTAAGTGCACTCTGAAACTTTGGTATCACCTTCATTATGGTGTGCTTTGTGCACATTCTCAGACATGGCAATGCCCATACTAAGGCAACTCATCCCAGACGCTGGCAGCAATGCTATCAGCAAGAATTTGGCTTCAGCACCAAGAGTGATTCATCATACATTCTAGCAGGAGAAAAACAACACACCACTATTTTAATCCCTTGGTGCCCTCAAGAACCAAAAGACAGTAAAAATACAATTGAGCAAAAGTGACAAAAATCGTATCTGCTATACCATTTGTAAAACATATTGTTTCATTTTAAGAATTTTCTAAGTCACTTTGAAAATAACAGATTACTTACCTTATTTCAAAATATTTATTACAGTGACAAATCAAGTTTCAACTTATGACAATTTCAGGAGAAAATAGGCAATCCAAACTTCTACAAAGTAACATACTGAAATGCAATGTTTAAAAAATTTCTCCTTTGCTTTACAGTCAGTAAAAATCCATTCTAGTGTGTTAAAAAGCAATCCACTTCAATGGTAGCTCTCGGATGATGCGGGGTTAAAGTCCGGCTGAGTGAGTTGCAGCCTCCGCCACAGCCAGACTCAGGTGGGAAATTCGCTCGGGGCGCTTTCTTTCATCTTTCAGAGGCGCCTCAGCACTCAGCTAATCAACACCAGTAGTCTAATAACAATGGGACCGGCTTAAATCCTGTTGCCTCACCCAAAGAGCCCAGGACAGGTCTCCAGGTCACTCGCGATTCAGGAGAACACAGCGTTCTGACGATCATAGGGTTATCACCTAGTGTTTCTACGAAATCATCCACATACATTAAAGCCACGGCTGTGAATTTAATAAAACTTTTTAATAAATGCTACTCTGATTGCTGCGCCTAAATCCTTCTATCGAGACCCCGCCCCGCACTCCCAGGCAGGGAGCCTACCTTTTCAAACACCTCTTCCTCCTCCCTGCGCCTCCGTTTTCGGGGTCTCTGGTTCAGTCGCATCCATTTCGTGACCTGAAGTCAAATCCACAGAGCATCTTGCACAGGTCGCTTCCCAGAAGCGGGACCGTCCCCCCAGCCCCGCAGGTCCCCTGCACCCCAACCCTGGCCCCCCGCACTCACCTCTGCGTCCACCCGCCGCACTAGCCCGCAGTCCGCCCCGGGCGGGCGCGCCCCCTGCAGCGGCTGCGGAGAGACGGCGGAGGCGTCAGGGCCCGCACGCGCGCCCGCGGCCACGGCCAAGGCCTCCCGCCCCGCGCCCGCCCGCGCCCGGAGGGGAGGACGACGCGGCCCGCGCGGGCCGCAACACCTCGGCGCGGGGGCGGGGCGGGGCGGGGGAGGGGGCGGGGACTCCTTAAAGGTACAGGAACAGCGCCCCCGCCCAGCCCTGGCGTATGATTCCTCCTCGCAAACCTCCCTCCTCCTCTCCGGTCCCGCACGTGCAGCACCTGTCCCCGCGCTGGCGCCCACGTAAGGCCTCGCGGGTGCGCGTTCCTAGCCCAGGACTCCAGGTCCTCACAGGCCCCAGGGAAAGGAGCCTCCCTCCTGGGCTGCCGCCAGGAACAGCACCGGGGACAGGAATAGGATCTCCCCGAGAAGGGCTAGGGGCGCATCAAAACCTGGCGCAGACTCGCGGCCCTCCACTGTCGCCACCCTCCAAAGCCACAGGGTAGAACTGAAAGAGGAGCAGTCTTTCAACATTAGGGAGATGGTTTCTACTTAGTTTATAAAAGGGTGCGCTACCCCCAAATTTCCCCTAACTCTAACTCCAACTGCAAAAGGCTTCCTTCCTCCTCTCCGTATCAGAAGCTGGTGAAGCAGATTGCAGGCAAGGCTGGGGAGGAGAGTCGTCCTACTCATACTTACTGATTTTGACCATCCCTTTAACTTTATCGCATTTCTTTAAAGAAAATCCGTCTTGCCCTGTCTTTATTGCTTCTTCAAGATCAAAAGGTTTAGATCAAAGCCAAGATCCAACTCACTACTTTAAATAGAAGCAACTTTGCCATGGACTATTTTACACAAAGACTAGCTTCTTAATGGAGACATCAGAGTGGAAAACTTTATTGTATCCCTTCATTCCATATTTGTAAGGGGACTACTTAAACGTGCATTAACGATGCGTGTCTATTTCCTAACATATACAACAGATCTGTTCAAGTGGGGGATTCTTTGTTTCTAGAAACACACACAAAATCTAACTCTAGAGAGAAAGAGAATTAGATACATTAAGCATTTTATATCATTAACAAAGTGCTATGAATCATGCTTGTTTCCTAAAGATTTTTCAACATTATCTAATCTTGTATATATGTACAACCATCACTTATAATTTTCTCCCATAAAGGAAATAATGCTTTGTTAATCCTGGTTGCATATACACATATGCAGATAAAAAAAAATTACAAATGATGAAGTGCATTATGCAGAGCTGTTTAATTTTAAATGGAAGGAGAACTTTGAACTATTCAAGCTTCCATGCTACTAATAACAGTTCCAGAATCAATAGAAATCTATCCTGGCAGATGCTTCCTTTTACCCAGTAGAATTTTTTTCCTTGCAGTTCACTGCCCCTGGAACTCTGAGACGAACAGTTCGATACTGATGTACTAAACCGGTGCCTTGCTTAAAAGGACTTTTCTTAAGGATATTCTTTGTTGACTTGCAACAGTTTTTCAATATATAGTCTTGGAACAAAAACTAAAATACATTCCAAACATCTAGTAACAGAAGTAAAGATAACTATTGCAAATTAAATCTTATGACTTCTATGAAAATCACAAGTTATGGATGATTAGTACCTGAAGGCTTTTTTTCTCTTTATAATTTTCAGCTGGTTGTAGTATCAAACACACACACACACACACACACACACACACACACACACCCCACTTCTTAATTCTGTAAGTCACATTAAGCCACTGGAAAGATCATGGGAACTGAGACCAGGAAACCCTGCCACTTTGCCCTGGGCAAAGCAAGGTCCCTTGTTTCCTAGCACGGAGCTCACAGAGAACCTAACCATTTCTGGCATATGCTGCAGACAGGGAACAGTTTCATTTTCACTCTGCTCTTCTCTAGTCCATTCTAAGTACCCCGCAATGTGTCCCTTTGCCCCTCAACAATGGACTTGCCATGGCCACAGAGAAGCCAGAATGGTGCTTCCAAAGGCAAAACCAGTGATACCAGTTTGCTTTTCTGAGAAGGCCTTGCCTGGCTAGATCTTACTTGCCCTCTATTTCTTGCATTAAACACACTTCTAAAAGATCTTTCTTCACTCTCCAGTCCAAATTAGGTCACCCCATGACTTTTCTTTTTCTTTCTTTTTTTTTTTGGTACCAGGGATTGAACTCAGGACCTTGTGCTTGTGATGCAGGCAGAGGCACCACTCAGCTAAATCCCCAGCCACCACATAACTTTTCTAATAGGATCCCATTTGTATTCTCTCAGGTGATTATCCTAGACACCTATTTAAAATTTTTAAAAATTTTTATTAAGAGACTTTCGTTTTTAGAGCAGTTTTAAGCTCATAGAAAAACTGAGCAGAAAGTACAGGATTCCCATATCCCTCACTCCCACAGGTCTCCCTATTATTAACATCTTGTATTTGATACAATTGAGAAAGAGTGTGGTACATTAGTTACAAGGGAAGAACCAGTGTTGATACACTATTATCAAAAAGTCCATAGCTTACTTTAGGGATCACTTATATGATTATTGCAGCTATTTTTTTTTTTACCAAGTTATTGAATGTGTATCTCCCTAACTGGAACTTATGCTCCAAGAAAAAGAGATTCTGTTTCTTTTGTTCTTGACTTTTGTCCAGTCACTAAAAACACTGCCTGGCACATAGCAGATGCTCAATAAATATGTTAAGTGGATGGAGGCACAAAGGAACAAATGAATGAATGACACATAAAACTTCAAGGGGGAGGAATCTTAAGATTAAGATTTTTCTAATTAACTCCTTTGTTTCACTGCTAAAATATCTTAATTATCAAAGAGCACAGAATCTTATTTTTAAAAAGAGAGATATCACTTACATTGTCAGAGTAGTTCTAAAATGACTTTAAGAAATAAAAATAGGAATGAGAAAGGTTCCTTTGTATTAATCACTAAAAATCTATCCAAAATGGTGGTAGGAGCTGAGTTAAATCTAGAATAAAAGATTAATGTGCTGCGTGACACTGGAAAAAAAATACTAATTTTGTATGTGTGTTCAACACAACCTGGATGGATTTTTCCTGTTATCTAAATTCCCTTTCTTCAGGGGTTCACACCAATGAGAATAGAGAACTTTGGAGAAATTGGAGGAAGATCAGTTTTTTTCAAAAACGAATCCTGTAGTCAACGACAGATATTTTAATAACTATCTTTCAGAACGTGGTGAAAGTACTTTAAAGCTATCTTGAAAAAACAGATGTTTTCTATTTGAATTATATCTTTTAAAATGCTTCAGCTAGGAGCCAAGTTAAGAAAGGAAGTTGTCCTAAGAAACTTTCTTGTCAAGGCAATTTATAAAAGCTGAAGACAAGTTCAGAGACTGAGGAAAATGCCACTGTTTTAAAATAAAGGCATTACTTAGTAGCTGGAGATAACTTTAGGAGGAAAAATCTTTTTCAGTTTTCTTCTTCTGTGGATCAATACTGTTAGTGAAAGAGGAAGTTAGTTCTTTCACTGGAAAAAGACAGTGGTATCAATTTCCTATTGCTCCTGTGTGGATGGGTGGGTGGGTGGGTGAGTGTGTGCGCACTTGCGCTTTCTCCCAGCTTTCTGAATGAAGTACAACTCAAAGGAAGGAAAGCGTGCCTGCCCAGTTAACCGGAAGGCCTCCAGGCAAACAAGAGGAGCCCTTTCATTATCCCAAACAGCCTCAGATGGCAAATTACATTCCCCAGGGCAAAGCAGAGGGAAAACTATCCACTGTGAGATGGCAAAGGACCTCTGAGTCCCAAACAAGGTACAGGGTTCTAGAAGCTTCATTTGGTTTCAGAAAGGCTCTATTGCCAACATATATTTAGAATGAACTAAAAAATAGAAGTCTACACAGGTCTGGAAATAAAAACAAGAATAAACTGTAGTATAACAAGTAAAGGTTAGGAATAAAGTTATCAAATGTGTATGCCTTTAAATTTTGTTCTATTGTTTTAAAATGTAATATTCTTTTATGTCAGCTTTATTTTAGAAAAATTATATAAAATTTGCATTATTGCCCATTGTGTCTCAGTGTTAGAATGAAGCCCTAGTTTCTTTCTGAAGAGGGTCTGGCCCTGTCAAATAGACCTCTTAGTGGAAGTCCTTATAAAGCATATTTTTCCAAAAAGGAAATCAATCCCATGCTTGGCTTAGCTGACTGTAGAAGTTTATAGCTCTGCAGGGAACCCACAGAACTTCTTTCTCTCTGTAACCACAACTCTGATCTCACTGTTGCTCAAAGACAAGTGAAAAATATTCAAAATCCTCAGTTCTTACCTTTCTTTTTATGCAGTTTTGAGGACTGAACCTGCACATATTAGGCACCCATTCTGCCACTGAGCTATATCCCCAAAGGTCTTCCATTTCTTAACCCTCTCTAAGCTAATGGTGCTATCGGCTCCCTAGAAAGAAAGAATACCTATAGCACAGATACACACACACACACACCACTTTTCAGGATGTTCACAGATCCATCTGCTGCCCAAACTCCTTTCCTGGATACTATAAAATCCATCTGTGGATTAAGCCAGACCACCATAAAGCTGGCCCTGGACTTTATCTTTTGGGTAGTCTGTGAAAGTTCTCTCATCACGCTAAGTTCTAGTAAGAAGCTATCAACCTTTATTGAGGTGCACTGTAAGAAACAGCCCCATAAAATCCATTGCAATGTTTACCACAGGGATGGTTTAGAGGGTAGTATTAGATAGTAGTTTTCTGTGAGGGCCTGCAGGAAACCTCCTCCCTGGTATCAACATTAGGAATAGGATTAAGGCAATGGTTTGTTTCTATCTTACCAGTACTGAAATTTCTCTCTTTTTCCCCACCATACAAAGCTTTGCACTCTGAGACTCCACTTTAGCCAGGACAGAACTTCAGGTCAGGCCCATTATAGGTTAATTTAATTTCTGCCCCCATCCTATTTCCTACCATTACTTTCACATGGATCCATTTTTCTTATTTTAATGTATTTCTATCGTGCTATATTTATTTGCTTTGGAAGCTGCCCTTTTTTTTGACAAGGAGGGATCTGAATAAACTATTCTGGGTTTATTTTTTTTTTCTTTAATTTCCTTTTTCTCTTTGGCGGGAAGAAAGGGGGAGTCCAGAAAAATTTTATCATTCCAAAGTTTCTATTATCAACATTTGGAAGTAAACTGTGGAAGTTAAGCCATAATGATTATACTCTATAAAATTCAAGGAAAAGAACTATTAAAGAAACTAAACTAAATATTACATAAACATCACAGGGCTATTTGAAAAATGTTTATCAGCCAGATATTTTATGTCCTTTGATATCAAAACCAGAAGAAAAGGATTTAGATTGCAGAAAGAACAATGTAAGTTAGACATATGAACAGATTATTCATTAACAAACACACTGGGTCCCCACTACAAACGAAAGCATCAGACTGTGAACACCACGAGGAGTGGGTTACTACTGCTGATCTCCAGAGACTCTCAGGGTAAGGAATAAATAACACGGTGTAGTGGAAGGAACACAAGAATTGCTCTCTGGGTTTTGGATCCATATTAGCTATGTGACCTCTCTAAGCCTCCTCTCACATAAAGCTGTGAAGATCAAATGACACATAATGTGCTCAAGACAGGAAGCAGTTGCTATTTACTGAGTTCTAAATACTAGAATTAAGAAGCAATATAACATTACTAGTAGCTGGAGGGAAATGACTTTAATACAAAACTAATGCTGAGGCACCCCACATACCAGAGACCCCAGAATCTTTGAACTGGTAGGAAGAACAAAAACAGTCAGATTTTGTACAGAAGTGTACAGTTTACAAAGTACTTAGACCTACAGACTTCTGCTTTTGCTTCACACAGTCCCCTGTAAGGGATGGAGAAACTTTAGATTGGGAATTTTAGTGCCTTCAGTACTTCATATTGTTTGCCTTCTACCTCCCGGTTGGAAATACAGTGCTCTGCATCCAGCATGAGAGCTGACAGAACAGTTGGTGTGACCATGTCACTTTAAAATATTTGTTTATTCTGTGGATCAGAGGAACCTCAGATCAAAACATAGCTCACAAAATATAATCTCATACCATAAAAGTCTACTGAAAGATACATTCTAGAAAATAATATGTCCCTTTCACCATCTGTATGACTGTTCTTCTGTTTTTTTTGTACCGGGGATTGAACTCCAGTCCTTGTGCTTGCGAGGCAGGCGGTGGAACCACTGAGCTAAATCCCCAGCCCCCATGACTGTTACTCTTTACAGGATTTTGACATTCATGGATACTATAACCTTAAAAAGCTTTCATGGGTGAAATATAAATTACATAAAGGTGGCTTTAGATCTGTGGGTCCCATCTTGACAGCTTATTAGAATCACTGTGTGTGTGAAGGGGGTAGGGATTACAAATCCCAATGCCCAGGTCACCACCTAGATCCACGTGTCTGAGAAAGTGACCTAGGCACCAACCATTTTTAAGCCCCCCACAATGTGCAGCCAGCATTAAGAACTATTGGTTTAGAGTGTTTTAATAATTATCGTCTCTAGTCGATTATTATACATGAATTCTAGATGTTTGGGAGACATCTAACTTTCAAGGTCACTGACACAAAGGATGACCATATTCTGTGATCTGTGACAGTAACAATCTTTGGGGAAATAGCAGGCACAGTGCTGGGCAAGATGGGCTGTTGCGCTGACCCAGGTAACATTTCCCACAGCTTATAATCAGAAATAAACTTCGGGGCATGATAAATTAAGCCGACACACAAAAAGACTTAAAAATAAGTAATAATTTTCAACACTCTTCCCAGAAGAAAGCAAGAATGAATGGATAGTTGACTTTTCAGTTTTTTTCTAAGTTCATGGTTAACACAGTTCTGGATCTGGAGTGGAAAGACCTTAGAGCAGTGATGGCGAACCTTTCAGACCTTTCAATGATAGCAGACAGCTGGCTGCCACTGCCTTAGATCCTTGTCCTCAAGGGAAATGGCTTTGGTGCTGATCTGCAAAGATGTCAAGGTGAAGGCAGTATTTCTGAAGTGCTAAGTAAGGTGATGGCCACCATTCTTTTTCTTGAAACAAACACTTTGCATATGAAGGACTGCCAGTTAAATTAGAGAACAGTGTGTACTAACAGAAAAGACCCTTGGCAGTGTGCAAAAGATACTCTTCCATTCAGGATGAAATCCATGCTAATTTTCTTGAGTCTTGGGCAACCTTCTCTGACCAAATGGGTTCTTTTATTTAGAAAAGACATACACGTGCATGGATGCTATGAGGAAAATAATTCTGACAAATGCCTCCCAAAAGATGTTAGTTGCTAACTAAACACACAAAAATATCATATGTTGATATTTTACTAGCCTGAAAGCAAACCCCCATGTCTAGGTACCTTACCATCCTAAGATGGTACTTCCTAAGATGGGGTAGGTGTGGTACCTGAAAGATGTACATATGGACGTGCCATACTCTGTGATGCCTTTGAAGGAGGGGATGCGTGTGGAGTCTGGGGCATTTTTTAAGGCTTTGAATTCAGAGTGGCTTGTTTGTCATTTGTTCTCCAAAAAGAACCGAAGGAAGTTACAATTTGCAAACAAGAAGGATGGGCCTCAATTATACTCTCTCAGTTGAGAAGTAAAAAAAAAAAAAAAAAAAAAATCTCACACACACGCATGCACATGAGCGCACAGAGGAAAGTAAAATCCACCACATTTGGGGGGTGGGGTGGCTGTCCCGAAAAACCATTTTCCAGAATATTTGTTCACCAACATTTAGCTCCATACAAGGAGGTATTCCAGGAAAACAATGGGAAGGGCCAGAATTAATTGGCTGCTAATCTTTTTACTTTTCCTAGTATATTTTCTCTAGCAGCGGATTAAATCAATGTTTAACGCTTCCCAGGCCCAGCTGTGTCCATATTAGGAAAGCCTGAGCTCACGTCTCTCTGTGTGAAAAAAGGACCTGTCCTCCCTCCCTCTGCTCTGCTTCCATGCCCTGTGTGTGTAGGTGGGAGAGTGGGGCTGGGGAATGTGAACTTGATCCAGCATTGATCAGCCAAGCAGCAAACGCTTATTGTTCTTTAGATACCAAACATAACTTCTTTCTACTAGGGATAAACCCGACCATTCTGCACATAACACAGCTTTTGTGCTTCCTAGTATGATAGATGGAAAAGAACTGCAAAGAACATGAGAGCTCTATTAGACTTATCATAAATTCCTCCTAATAGCCAAGATTTAAGCATCCATCAGTTAGTTTATATCTCTGTTAATATTAGGTAGTTAGACTTTATTAAGCCTAATGATGTTCTAGTCATTTTTTTTTTTTCAGTGCTGGAGATTAAACCCAGCATGTGCTATGTAAGTGCTCTACTACTAAGCTACAGTCCCTAGCCTTACTTTTATAATTATGGATTTTAATTTAGAGTAATCAAAGTTACAGTCTGTTCTATCTTTGCTTTGCCGGTGAGTGTTTTAGATCTTTGCTGCCTTGCTCTGTAAGGGTCAAGGTCATAAGGAATCAGACTAACTTTTAGCAAAATATGCTGTTGCTGTTTTAAGTGAGGTCCTGCAAATGCAGCTTCCCTGAGTCACTACAAAGCCCTGGTGTAATGGGAAATAACACCGTTGAGGACCAAGGCACCCTCTGTCTTTGCCACAGAGAAGTTACGTAGCCCTGGGCACATAGGTCACACACTCTCTGAGCCAATGTGATGGAGATGATGCTGCGGTGAGAACCAAATGAGGCAGAGCCTAGAGCAAGAGCTCTAAAAGTAGAACAGTAATGCTAACTCCTTTCTTCCTTCCCCTCAGAGACAAAAGCCTGTCTGGTATTTTGAACCTAAGTAAACTTTCAAAGGTCTCAAAATAACTGAGCGGTGACATCATCATAAACGACTGACCTGAACCACACAGATTCCATTCCCTGGGACAGAACCTGTGGAGGTAATGTCCCATTCTGAGACCCTACATGCAGGTACCTGTCCCTTCCAAGGACTTGGGGGCACAGGGGAGGACATGAGTGCTCTTTAGCATGTGTCTTACTAAAGGAGACTTAATAAATCCATCTCTGGTTCTGGCCATTCAAAATAATAAGTCAACTGTTGTTCCAAGAATATCATAAAATGAAACTTGATATTTCTCACATTACTCTCTGAATATACCAGTATGACCAGGTGTTGAATGCAAAAACATCTGAAATCCTAATGGAAGCTACATATATTTAAAGCCAGTGTAATAACTAACATGGGCTTCTAAGTTAGACAGATTTGGTTTCCAGTTTCCTCCTCTATAAAATGCGTATAACAATGTTTATCTCATAGATTGTGACTAAGGAGAAGTAAATAACTATTATGGATAAAGGACTTAACTTGGGGTCTACTCAATAAAATAGTAGCTTATTTTTTCCAATCTGGATGTTCTAGTATGTAAAATGGGATACTGTAGTATACTGGGAAGAAAAGGGAGAAAGATTAAGTTAAAAACTATAATTCCTTATAGAGTCTAAACATTTATGCAAAATGCAAGCAGATGTCTTTAAATTACAAAAGCAGTGACGGTGACTAACAGTTACAATTTGAGGAGAAAAGACCACTGAGAATTCTGGAGGAACGGGCTTTGTGATAAATACAATCATGACAAGTTCTCAAGGAAACTATATTTTTGCTTGGCTCATAGACATGAAAAGTGATAGCGTGTGCCACTGAGGACAAAGGAAGGGGGGAAAGAAAAATGAGATGAAGCACTTGGAAGAAGGCAGGAAAAGCTGCCTGACGTGGTGGGAGACTTCCCTACTCCAGGAAATAGACCACGAGGACAAAGGAGTTATCTCCAGCCGAATCCCATTACCACTATTGCCCTGAAATCTTAGTCCTAAATTCTGATGTACTGACTTTGGCCTCCCTTCCATGCGTTTTCATGCCAATAAAGTTGCTGAAATTGAAGAAGAATTGAATTGTGAAGCTTTTTGGCATAAATAATGTCATATTGTAAAGTCGGGTCTAATAACAACCAGGATGCCCTTAATGCACTTAAGAAAAACCATCTGATATATGTATCCCTCAATGTGGTTTGAAATTCCCCTTGGCCTACAAAGGAAGATATTTTTAGCACATAGCACACTTTGTAACAGACATATAAATGCACTGAAAATATAATTTTAGGAAAGCATCTGGGTTTGATCATCCCAACCCTAAATAGGTTCTACTTTTCTCAACAGAAGGAACACTGCAACACTTTGCCATAAAATATGTACCAATCACTGTGGCAATTTCTCATAAACATTTCATTACAGGCTCTGTTTGTTGTTTTTAATTTTTAAGCAGTAAATATTCTAAAGATTTAAATATAAAATAGCATAAAAAGTGCGGCTCTTTCTGGAGCATTTGGACCCCATGTCTTCCTATTCCTCTAAAAGCAACCTGGAGCTCACTGGACCTTCTCCCTGAGGATATACAGGGAACAGGGATAAATGAATATTTTATTTTCATACCTCAAAATATATCTGAGAAATAACAGTTGCCAGTTGCCAAGGAAAAACTGACCTGCAGTTAGGATTTGCAGAAATTTTGAGACCAACAAGCCTGGCAATATTTTTTTCATCTCCTCCTGGTCAGACAGGTTAATATCTGTGAATAACTGATTTGAATTAGAAGCAAATGTGTTCTCCTCAGTGATCAGCCAGTGTAAACGTTCCGGTGGATTGATTATCACTTAATAATTCTCCCAATAATCTTTCAATAACAATTCTCCAGTGGGAGAGAAAAGAAACAGCATAAGTTTCACCATTCAGGATGAAATGTATAAAATCTCTCCAAACACCAATACAAACTAAGGATGCATTTTAAATCTGAGAACAATTCAAGATTCCAAGGATGGAATGGGAGATACTTCTGTAAAGTAAATCCTCTCCAAGGCGTCCACGTGTGCCTGCAGCACAGGCCTGGTGAGGTCCCTGGCCCAGCATGCTGGAGAAATAAGGCTCACAGAGCCTCTGCCCTCCAGCCCAGCCAAATAGTAATGAAGACGCAGAGAAGTGGCTCACTCACAGCCACACAGCCTGGTGGTAATTCAAAGCTGTATTTAATATATGAACTGCCTTCTGCATCCAACATAGAATTCATCAAACTTCGTGAACAAACTTCGTGAACAAAACTTCATGATAATATGCTCTGTAAAAACATTAACTTGGATACAACACAACTGACTCTCCTCCTCTACCCAGGCTCCACTCTTGCTCATTCACCTCTAAATAATGTTGTTTTGCGTTTTTTAAAATCAAACTGCTTGAGGCTATTGACACTGTGATGGTGGGGTTTATAACCGCACAGGACCAGAAGTGGGAAACGCTGGGCTTGTAAAGGCTGGAACCAGAGAACTGGCTTTTGTGGTGTGATCTGGATATGCTCATTAGCAAGTGCCAATAAATAAGGACAACTGCCACACAGAGGTGTGTCAGGAGATTGTTGCTCTTTCGTAAACACATTTGGATTTGGTTAGGGTGACAATCACTAGCCACCACCCTGACCTGAGAGACACTCGGTGGCTGACCACTGACTGGCAGTGCTCCCCGATAACCTCCTACAGGGGGCCGGCAAAGGGGATGAGAGCCAAGGACTAGAGTTGGGAGTTTGCTTTTGGAAGTAAATAAGAGAATATGGAAAACATCCCATAAATGCTTTAGCAGATACATAGACACTTCTTGTTTGGCCATTTGCATTTTCTCATTTGTTTTAGTGACCTGGTTTTTATTATCTAGTTTCTTTCTTTTCTTTTTTTTCTTTTCTGTCTTTTCTTTTCTTCTTGTGGTATTGGGGATCAAACCCAGGGGCACTCTACCACTGAGCTACAACCCCAGCTCTTTTTATTTTTTATTCTGAGGCAAGAATTTATCAATTCTTGATAAATTGCCCTAGCAGGACTCTAACTTGCAATCCTCCCACCTCAGCCTCCCTCTATGCTGGGATTATAGGTATGTACCTCTGGACCAGCCAGATCTTTCCAAAGGCAATGACACAAACTTACACATGCTCATATTCATTCACTTAGAATATATCAGCTCCTTGATGCAACAATGCATAGTATTCCTTACGAGAAATGTTCGGTCCAGATACACAGGGCTATCCTCTACCTAATGACACACTGGTAAAAAGCACAAGAAGCTGAGGTCCACATTCTGCACCCATGGGGAAAAAAAAGGATCAGTTTTGGGGTGGGGGCAACAGTCACACATTAAATTTAAAATCATCTCTGCCAAGGCTCTCTGCTATATTCCTTTATTATCTATTCACAGGACTTTGTGAAAACTAAAGCAAAGATGGAACCAAGCTGAGTTAGAGTAAGAGCAACACTGCTAAAATATACAAAAGGGGGCCAGGGATTTAACTCAGTGGCACTGCACCTACCTTGCAAGTGCAAGGTTGTGAGTTCGATGCCCAGTACCAAAAAACAAAAAAAAAGGTAAAAAAAGATATACAAAAAGCCTTAGTCTGATGGATTCGCACCTGGGCTGTGTTGGCAACTAGCACTGTGAGCTTGGGCTCATCTTCCCATAGTGAGAAGAGACACTGTTCTCTAGACTCATCCCCCACCTACAATTTTTGCACAGCCTGCAAGTTGTACAAGACCAGAAAAGACTAACATTTGATCATGAAGCAATAGAGGCCACATCCAAGAAACAGTATATTGTGCAGATATGAAATACATACCTACTGTATTTGGAATGATAGGATTGGTCTCCACAAAAGAGAAGGAAGAACAGCCCTGTGCTCTAACAGCAGTGTGCCTGTGTGTTCTCCTTGTCAGCAGGGTGCTGAGGTACACCCTTCAGAGGCCTGGGCACTGGCCTTAGCATCTGAGTGTGCAAGGAGGCTGTGTGATGTCAGGCCAATGCCAGACTGTTGAAGGGCCATGCACATGTGCACTTAGGGTCCACATCACTGAGCTGCAGTTCCTTGGGTTTGGGAAAGGCATTCTGCAAATACAGTAGAAAATAATCTATTTTTGATAAAGGTCTACCAGAGGATGTTCTCACCTAATAAGAAAGAGAATAGGGGCAGTTCTTAAAATGTTGACACAGGTTTATATTCTGAAGCAGATCTCTTTGAGTTTACACCACTATTTTCTTTCTTTTTTTTGGCACCAGGGATCAAACTTGGGACCTTGCGCTTGCAAGGCAGGCCGCAGAACCACTGAGCTAAATCCCCAGCCCTACACCACTTTCTAAATAACTCTCTAAATAAAACACTATTGCAGTGACTTCCTATTTAATGGCATTGTTCATTATTAAGGATGTAAAAGTCTTTCCTTACAGAAGTCTCTCTGGAAGCACAAGGTCCCGAGTTCAATTCCAGAAACCAAAAAAGAAAGAAAGAAATCTCTCTGGGTGCACAGTACCTGTAAGTCTGAAAAACAGGTAATCCTTATATGTCTAAATGTGGCCCATTAGACTTCATCCCTGGAGAAGGGACTCACTCACTTGTGACCAACTGGAGCTTAACAGCTGAGCCTCCAGGCATTTTGTTTTCTTACAGACTTAGCCTCCCAGCTGAATGGCAGCCTCTACATTTCTTCCTTGGGGCTCTACCTTGGTGGAGGTCTCTTATGTGCTCCTGAGCAACAGCTGACTTACAGGTCCCTGAAGACTGTGAGCTCAGGGGGAAGGTTTGTGCCCTTTCCCCTTCGATTGCCTGCTGCCCAGCACACATAAACTAAATCTCAAAGCAAGTACTTGGCTTCCTCTGGAAGAGTATAAAATTGAAGGACTCTGAGAATTTAGATTGTATTTAGAAAAGAAACTTCTTTTGACAGAATGTACTTCAGAATTATGGATCATATCAACCAGTCCCAACTCTGCCTATAGTGATTCTGCTCAGTACATATGGTGTGAACACAAGATCTATAGTTTCAAATACGATTCTGATGACCAGGTCTCCTGAGATCGCTAACCCAAGCCTTCGGAACTACACTTTTAGCAAGAACCCCACCTTATCTCTTTATTAAAAGCCACTACCAACTATCTCCATCAACTAGACTGAATCAAACAGTCTTTTTAAAGCTAGTGGTTCCTGCTGCTTTTTCCTTCTACTTCAAAATGCAGAACAGATTTAGCTATAGTTCATCAAACAAATATTAGATTTGTCACATGCTTCAAAATGTCTATGTTCATCTGGGTCAGTTCAGATTTTTTTAAAAAGGAAAATGCTCTCAAATGCTCTTTATCCCAACTAAGAAAGCCACCCTCATATACCTTCCTTCAAGTTCATTTTTAAAAATAGGTGTGCAGGCCTGGGAGTAGCTCAGCAGCAAAGTGTGTGCCTAGCACACATAAGGCCTTGGGTTCAATCCCCAGCACACAGCCCCTCACACACAATTTGAGATCCTAAGGATGCAGGTCTAGGTCCCACTCCCATCCCTACCCTCTACCTGTCCAGACCTCTCCCCTATCATGGCCAGGATTTGGGTTACCATTTGCAGGGAGCATGGACTTTCCATGTAGCTCCCTACTTATTCCTCTGATGGCACCTCTAGCTGACCCACAGCTCACTGCACATGCTCTCTGAATAAACATCATTGGCCATCTAGATATGTAATGCACTTTTTAAAAAGTATCCATATAAATGAATGGCTCTGGACATGAAAGTTCAAAATTGAAAACCAAAAAGCAAAAGTCAGTCAAACTGTTCGTTTGGCTACATTAAGTTACCTCATCCCTTTGTGGAAGGGAAAAGGTTGGTCTTTCATTCAGAGTTCTTTCCAGGCCAAGCTGTTGGCCTACCTGGCCATGTTGTAAAACTGCTACTCAAGACTGGAACTGGGCCGGGGATTTAGCTCAGTGGTTAGGCTGCCTGCCCCACAAGTGCAAGGACCCGAGTTCAATCCCTGGTACCAAAAAAAAAAAAAAAAGACTGGAACTCCTCTGAATGCCTCTCATGGCTTCTGAATCTTGTAGAAATTCTCTAATATTTCATTCACGTCCCTGTGTAATCTGGCTTTGTCTTTCCTTACTAACAGTCCCCTTTGCAGATCTTGCTTTCAAAGCAAAATAAACAGCCATAAATTTGTTCCTAATGGGAAACAGAAAGGGGAAATGTCACTACTCCAAATGTGATCAAAACACATTGGAGAATAGTGGTGAATTTTACTACTATTAGAAAATGTGCTTACCCTTCTTATCATTAAGGGGCATAATTGCCTTGGGTAGTGTGTGGCAGGGGTCAGGCTTAGGACAGCACTGAGATACTGACTGGGAGGTATTCTTTCCTGACTCCTCCAGCCAGGAGAGCTAACTCCCAAGTGCTGAGTGGGGGCTGAGGTACCACCACTGTGCCTTAATCAGTGTCCTGGTCACTGAGATCTGACACGTGCACATTCAGTTTTCCATGAGCAAACCTGGAGTATACTGCTCCCCTGACCATAAAGGCCTTTTCCCCAATTTTCACCTGTCCTTCAAAACTGGTTTCAAATGGTACACAACCCTCTCTGCTTCCACAAATGGAAACAATACTTTTCTTCCAAACTCTAAAAGTTAGCTTCTCATTACTTACTGCTTTTTATCTTGGTTTAGTTATTTGTATACACATTTTCCCTATTCCCTTATTGAGCATCTTAAGGGTCATAACCATGTTCCTCTCACCTTTGAGTCACCCATAGTCCTCCATAAAGAATGGCTGCACTGATTATCTTCGCAGGGAGAAGAGGGAAGGCGCTGGACTTGGAAGACTGACTTGAGATCCTGGAAGATACTTCCTCATCCAAAACTCAGCTTACTCATCTGGAGGCCTGACAGTTCTACTGTTGGAACTTAAAACTCTTTGTAAATACAAAGGAAATCTTTGAAGGAGCAGAAACACTTTCTTTCTTATTATTGACTTGGGGTGTAGTATATCTGACTTCTATAAATGAGATTCAAATTCTTTCTGAAAATCAAATTTTAAAATAAAAAGAAGAAAGAATTCAGAGCTTTCATTTGGGGGCACTACAGGAAGATGTTCCTATTGTATCATGGTATTTTCTCCTATGAAGGGATCAATAATCTTGAACAGTGTCAAATCAGATACCCCCATAATTCACAACACCCAATGCAGACCTCCTGACCTACCAGTCTCTGGGAGAATGAATCTTTCATACATTTATTTCCTTTTATGCCACTAGATGTGACTTTGAATTTTTATGGACTAGATAACTAACATCATCCCCCCACACACACACAAAATACCCAAAGCATATTGCTCCATAGGGAAATAAAATAGTGAGGTTAGCTTGAGTGACTTTTTATTGGCCATTTTAAAGTGATTCACTACAAATGTGGAGCTAATCAAAGAAACAGAGAAACTGGGAATAAGTTTTGATATAAGCTGAATTATGTCCTTTCGTATGTTGAACTCTTAACTCTCTTAATGCTGTGACCTTAGTAGACTAGAGGTCTGGTTCATTAAGGTAAAATGGGGTAATATGCATGGACCCTACTCCAACATAACTGGGGTCTTTGTAAGAAGAGGAGATGAGGTCAGAGTTGTACACACAAAGACCACAAGACTCGGTAAGAATGTGGCTATCTGTGAGCTAAGGAGAGGGCCTCAGGAGAAACCACATCTGCCAACATCTAGATCTGGAACTTGTGGCTTTCAAAACTGTGAGAAAATAAATCTCTGTTGTTTAAATCACTTCTGTTGTTTAAGCACTTAGTTATGATGCCCTAAAAAAATATTATAAAGAGGTTAGAGGTGTAGCTCAGTGGTAGAGAGCTTGCCTAACATGTATGAGATCCCAGGTTCAATCCCCAGCATCAAAGAGAAAGAAGAAAGGGAGATAGGAGAGAAGAAAGGGAGGGAGGAAAGGAGGAAAAATTAATATGAGCACTGAGCCACAGATTCAAAAATAAAGGAGATTAAGCTAAAAATTAAGATTTTAATAAACTCTTTCCTGTTTCTTGTGATTCAGCTGTGTAACAGTTTGAAGAGCTGTGGAAAGTCCAGGCACTCTGAGCTCTGTAAGTGACTGTGTCAACTCAGAGACATTTTGGATCCTGCCCCAAAAGGAAGATCAGAGAATCCATTCAATACATCTTTGAGGATCCTTGACAAGATGTTTAGACACTTAGAAAAAGTGAGTTGAACCATTAGATGAAAATGACAGTGAAGCAGAAGCCTCAAATATATACTACTTATGGCAACTACTACTGTTGATATAAAAGAACCAAAGAGCTCAATACATATAATTTGGAAAATATACTTTCTCTGAAATTTGCAAAATAATGAGTTTTTTCTTGACTGACCATTAAACATAGAATTCTTAAAATACACCACTGAGACTAAGTATCCCATTGAGCCTTAAAATTCTGATGATAATATTATATAATATGTGCTAAAAGATGCCTACCAGGACCTGGGATGTAGCTCAGCAGCACAGTGCCTACTTGGCAAGCACAAGGCCCTGAGTTCGATTCCTGGTACCAAAAAATAAATAAATAAAAGATGTCTACAAGTTGTTCTCCTATCAAACCAGCTGGTTTTCTCAATGCTAAAAGCACACTGTGGTTACAATGACATAAAGCCTCGTGCATCAGATCTTACCAAGTTTCCACAGTTTTGTGATTGCAGCATTTTCCTTATAAGTCATACGTTTTCTATCATTTACTTGTGTGGCCTTTGACAACTTGCAGGTGTTTGCTTAGGCAGAAATGTAATTTTCCCAAGATAACAGAATAATATGCTGTTTTAAATTCTGGGATGCAAGAGCAAATCTGGAAACTCAAGTTGATTTCTGCCAACTTCTGGGACATTATGTGGCACCCCATAAACCATATTCTTAGCTGGGTAAGGCACAGCACTGCTGTAATCCAAGCACTCTGAAAGGCTGAGGTGGGAGGATTATAAGTTTGATTCCAGCTTGAGTAACTGAGAAATTTAGCAAGACCATCTCTCAAAAATAAACAAGGGTTGGGATGTATCTCAGTGTGAAGGCCCTGGATTAAAACCCTAGTATTGCACAAAAAACAAAACAAAGCAACAGCAACAAAAAAACGTCTGTATCCTCCTCACCACCGCTGCTGCTAAGGATTTTATCATTTAAGGGCTGCTGGGCACTTCCTCCAAAGCAAGGGAGGCACAGAAGGGCTGTGAGAGTCACCTTGGCTGGTGGCCCACATGTTCATACCTCCAGAAACAAGACTACTGGGAGCTGAAACTGAGAGCTGAGGCAAACCTGGGAATTAGTTCATGCCCTCTGAATGCCAACTGAGAACACCAGCACTTTGACTCTTTTCCTATGAATTAAATCATCCATGTCATCACAACAAACAAAAGGGTGTCTAGGACTGGCCAGATCTACCTTCACTCAACTTTCACAAAAATACAGATGATTTCCATCGTATCTATTCTGTGGGTGATTTTAAGGCATTATACACTCAGATTTTAGCCCAACCAATAGCTTCAGAGTAGCTCTGTTCCATAGGTCCATACACAGGCCACATGGGTCATTTTAAATTTTAGTTGCCACATTTAAAAAGTACAAAATGAGGATTGGCATGTAGTTCAGTGATGGAGTGCTTGGTTAGTGTATGCAGAACTCTGGGTTTCACCCCCAGTACTGCCAAAAAAGTAAGAAGTAACAGATAGAATTGATACTATGCTTTACTGGGTATACAGTAATCTCTTGGTATCCATGGGAGGTAGGTTCCAGTATCACACCCTAATATCTGAGGATGCTCAAGTAGCTTATGTAAAATGCTGTGGTATTTGCATGTAACCTATGCACATCCTCCTGAATATGTTCGGTTATCTCTATATTGCTTATGCTACCTACTACAATGTAAATGCCATGTAAATAGTTTTAATACTGAACTGTTTAGGGAATAATGAAAAGAAAAAAATCTGTGTATGTGCAGTACAGAAACAACTTTTTTAAAAAATACATATTTGGTCTACTATTAAGTCTATTGATATGGAACTCACTGATACATGGGCCTGCTGTCTACACAATGGGTTGCAGTGCATCCAAAATTTATCAGTTCAACATATTATCAAACAAAAAATTAGTGAAATATTTTATTTACTTCTTTTGTACCAAGTCTTCTAAATTGGAAATGTTTTCACATACCCTCTCAATTCACATGCTAAATTTTAATCAGAAATGCTTGGTTTGTAATTGTGTATCATAAAATCTAAAGTTGAAAAAGTAGATTCAGTCACATACTCAAGTTGTGTCCACCAATGGATTCATGAAATTTTAAATTTAAACAAATTTAATTATGATTAAAATTTCAGCTCCTCAGGTATACTAGATATTTTTCAAGTGCTTAACAACCATACGTAACTACTGACTACTGTACTGGACAGACCTTGAGCATCTACTATGTGCAATTGTCAAAACAAGCATCACAACAGATACTACAGGACAAGTTGGACATAAATATCTGTTTCTGGGCATGAGGGGCAGAGGATGGTATGAGACAAAACAGCAACAATCTAAGCAGGTTTTGATGCATGCTAAATACAGAGAAAGAAAAACACTCCGAGAAGAGGAGAGGAGAGAAGAGGAAAGTTTGGTAGTACAGCTTGCAAACAGTGGTTAAGGTAGGGCAGAATGGTGGGAAATAAGATCTTTAAAAGTATCTGTAGGCTCTACTGCTAATAGCATCAATTAGCAGACCAAAGAGGATTTTAAGTGCATTGACAATGCACTTAGAAACATGAAAAAGTTGCCAGTGAGGAGAATGGATTTGAACTGTGTTTTAGAAAGATTCACTTGGCATTGACGTGAATGATGGACAGAAAGGGAAAGAGTTTTGTGGCTAACAGATCACTTAGCCACTATCTAGTCTAAGCAAAATATAATGAAAAGACGTGGAGGAGATGCTAGGAAAGGAAATAAAATCAGAAATTTGATTAAATATGTACATGAGGACCTCAGTACGGCAATTTGGGGAAGAAGTCAAAGAAAGCTAAGAAGAATCAAAGAGTTCTGTAGCAATTAAAATAAGGAGTACTAAAGAAAAGATGGATGGAAAAAAGTTGTCTCTGGTGTATTTGCATAGAAATGTTTTAAAAGAAGACTGAAATATATGTGCATATGGGGTGGGGACTTTGGATAGACAGGAAAAGAAGGAAAAATATATTTATAGAGCTGACAAATTAGCAGAATGTGCAACTTTCTTAAAAATAATGTACAATCAGCTCTGTATCCACGGATTCAACTAACTGTGGATCAAGGATATTTTTAAAAATAGCTAAATCTATACTGCTCATGCACATAGTTTTTTCCTTGTTATTATTTCCTACGCAGTACATATAACAACTATTTACATCACATTTACAGTGTATTTGGTATTACAAGTAATGTAGAGAGTTAAGTATATGAGAGGTTATGTATAGGTTGTATGCAAATACTGCACCACTTTACATGAGGAACTTGAACACTTGAGGATTTTTGTGTCCACCGAAGGCCCTGGGGCCAATCCCTGTGGCCATTGAGAGATGACTGTGTGCTACTGCAACTGTAGAAGGTAGAAGCTGAGAAAATTTAGTTACATTATTCATTAGGAAGTGACACAGCTGTTAAAATTGTTGTTCTTGAAGTATTCTAAGGGATGTAAGAAACTGCCCAAAATACCTTCTTAAGTAAAATATTGAAGTTTGGTTGATAAAATTCCAATTTTGTTTAAAGAGGATATGCTCCTATGAGCTGAACCTGACAGAAAATGTGTGGGAGGACTCACACCAAGCTGTTATCTGGCAGGTCACCTCTGGGGAGTGAGACTGAAAGGGGCAAAGGCTTTCATGTTTTATATTTTGCTATTATTTGAACTTGCTAGAGGGCATATCATTTTTACTTTTAAAAAGGCAGAGAAAGAAAAGGATGCAGTATGTATTTAAGCATTCAGAATAATGACTCAAAGAATGTATATCAAAAAACTCTCTGGGTCATATTTATTTTCTTATTTACAGCCTTTTTATATTTTAAAGTAAATGTGTAATAGTCCCATAATCAGAAAAATATCATAAAAGGAAATAATCTATAGTTCCAAAGGTACAACCAATTTTAAATCTCTTTGTGAGGCTAAAATTACAAGGCGGGATGTGCTTTAAAAAGGTTGGATCCAATTTCTTTCGCTTGTGTGGAGTTCGTGCTTACTTCTGTTGGTGCTGAAGCTATTTCCACTTTTTTTTTATGATTTCCATTCAATGTAGCCAAAAAGTAAAATCGAGGCCAACCACAAGGCAAGCCTTCCTGAAGGAAGACAAAAAGCCTCTGTAACCTGTGGAATGAAAACTTCACCACTAGAACGTGACTCTTTTGTCATGAATGACTTCAGTTGCTGCTGGACAGAAATTCTGGAGGAGAACAAAGAACATGAGAGTGATTTCAGTGCTTGGTTGTCATTCCAGGGCAGGCAGGCTTGTAACCTTATATCATAATGATGGGGACAAAGAACAAGGTGTCCCATTCACTGTGAGGCTCCTGCAACTAGAGGGTCTCGGGTCCTTGCCGAGCCTTTCACTGGAGTGGAAAAGAAAAGAAACTTCCTAGGAGTGTGAAAGGGGGTAAGAGCAGGTAAATCACCAGCAGCCATCTAAATAGTGGCAAAAAACGGGTAGAAGAGATGAAAAGACGCCGTGTGATCATTCACCGATGGCACTATGTGCACTAAATCAGGGTCTTTTCTGTCTCATGCAGTTGTTTTTACTGAACAGTTAAGCACCCAAGGAAATACCAGTTGAGTCTTAAAGACAATTTATAGCCGGTTAGCCTCATTGCACCTGGCTGTTTTGACAGCAGGTTTTGTCAGTTTATAGTAGAGGATCTCCTCTATACTATAAGCTGTCACTAATGCAACTACACCTTGGGGGGAAAAAATGTACAGGCCAGAGGCAAATCTCCACCTTCCATGCACCCTTGCTCCTTTCAAACAAAGGGGGAAAGCAAAAGCCTCTGCTGGGGGCAAAACCTTGCCTTTTAGGGCACATGGCAGTGCCTGCTAAGAGGGTCAGCCCCAGCCCCAAAACCTTAGCGGGTTCACCTGCTTCTGGGCACACAATTAAGGACTCTTCCTTTTCCTTTCCCTCCTAACTGCTGCAGAGAACAGCCTTGTTCCAAGCCAGGAAATTTGGGGGCTAGCTCTCTGAGCTCCCAACTCTTCCCACCTTCCAGGCCACACCAAGAATGTCTGGGAGCCTCTTAACAGCCTGGCTTAGGAACATGACACAGAGGGCTTCAGAGAAGCACCCCCACCCCTCCCAAGTAAAACACCAAGGGTAAGGCTTGGCTGTTCATGACTAAACAGACTTGTTCTCCCTGGACTTTGGTACTCGGTGAGGGCTCTGGCTTGGAAGTCATCTTCCTAGAAACCACAGGACCTCATAATATGTACACTTTCAGAGCACTGCCTCACAAGTGAGGTGCTGCCCAGGTCTGGTTTTGTTTATCGTTATTGTTATTATTATTTCTTGCTCCCAGAAGGGTTGGGGCAAACAAATAACATTTAACAGGTGACATGCATTCCTGAACAGCAGGCAAAGCGTCCTTTTAGAAGAATGAGCTAATGGCAGTTAGCAGCAGACATCTTCCCCCGTGTGGTGGGAAAGGACAAAGATATGAGCAAAGGGATGAAAAGGTAAAGGAGACCAGCCCTCCCGTTCCTTCATTTCATGGGTCACAGACATTCACTGACATTCAGACACTCCCAAGGGGAAGCTCAGGTAACCAGTCACAAAACTAGAAAAAAGCAGCCTCAGGGGCTGCTGGCCTGAGCTCCTGGCAGAACTTCTCTTGGCCATGGAGGTCCACCCCAGCCACCAAGGCCCACTGTGGTGGGCAGGCCTGGTCTGCAGCTGCCCTGGGATACCACCCTTAGACTTTCCAGGATCCAGGCTCATGCCAGTATGAACATCTCGGTGGCTGAGGGGACTGGGCTCCTCAGGAGGCTCTGAGAGGAGCAGAACCTAGCTTAATCAGGAGAGAGGTGGCTCTGGGTCAGGTGATTCCCATGGGTGGGCGCAGGGCTGGCCAGGAAATGTTTCTACTCCAAGCTGCAGTAAGCAGAAAGGGAAGAAGAGAACAAAATCTTAAGGAGGAGGGACCACAGGACCCTAAGGCAGAGAAATAGCTCTAACTAGGCCATCTAAGAAGGGAAGCCAGCCTGAACCTCAGGGGAAAAAGGTGAGAGGCACCTGGGGAAAGAAAGGGCGGAAGCCACTGAACCATGGGTCAGCCAAAAGCTCAGCAAACCAGATCACCTGTTTGTTTGGATACATCCAAAGAGCAGAGCTGGAGGCCAGCTGCTCAAACACCAGGGCATTGAGCTGTTGCCTAGTGACTCCAGCCAAAATATACAGACTGCTTCACAAGGCCTCACTGAACACACATGTTCACCCATGTACCACAGTCACTGCAGACAGGGGCCAGAGGCTCACCCCATGATGGACAGGCTGAAAGAGGGTGGGGAACCTGGCATTTTCCTGACTTACAGATAGTCCAGCTCAGTTAGATCACTGCTTTTACATAGCGACACAGATTGAAAAATTCTTGTTGCAATTGACAGGCTAAATAGCAAGCTTGACTCTTTGCCACAGACTCTCCTAAAGCAGGCATCTTGAGTGTACCTTTGGTATTCCAGAGCTCTCAAGCCAGTCTTGGAAGATGTTTTCAACAGACAAGTCAGGCCTTTAGAAATAAAACAACAAAAAGCAAAGGATTAGAAAGTTGCAGAGCACTTGCTGCATAGAACGCTTCTCTCTCACTACTCAGGCACATAGCAGCATCAACCTTCCAGAGAAGAAGCAGTGCTCCCTGGGTTAAAGTGATGGCAGGACCCTGTCAGATGAATAGAGCTTCTTTTTATCAATAGCAATATCTGCACGCTGAGATCGAAAAATCCCAGGAACACTATAATAGGTGCTTTCAATGCTCTGAAAGGAACTTTTGATTGGGAAAGCCAATTTATGGAGAATAAGACATATTCACTTCAGCATGGCTGCTTCCTGGACAGTGGTGAAGCTAAGTGGCACCTGAATATTATAGTATTTAATGCAGGAATGTGAAATGTGAACTTTAATGTAATGATGGCCTGCAGTGTGCAAAAAGACGACGCATCACTATCAGACCAGAGAGGCTTGAATATAGGGAAAGAGTAAGGCTTCCACCGTTTGTGCTGAAGCAAGCCCACATCAATCTGCCTAATGAGAAGTACTGTACTGTGATTGGCATTTGGTCAGATGAAACTATTTTGCTTTCCTATTCTGACGAGTCGCCTGCTCCTTAAAATGACTAAGTATCCAGTATCTTTAGGGTTAACAGACCTTAGGTTGTATTTTCTTCCTTGGCTAATGCAGTTTAATACAAAATGATTCCCCTCCACCCCTTTTAGTTACTTCCGGCCCTCCTCAGTATCTCCACTTACAGAGAAGTCCTCCTGGACTCCTCCCAGGCTGAAACAAGACCTCCTCCGTGTACCTAACATCCACTGTGCTCCCTGTCCTCTTCGTCACAGCATCCATCACAGTTTGCAACAGTGAGTTGATTACTTCAATCTTATTGTCTCCTCATGAGATCTAATCCCACTATTTACAACAGTTTCTAGCACACAAGACCACACATTTTATATGTGAATGAATGAAATACATGTCACGGTTGTTGAAATAAAAAATTATTACTTTTTATGACAACATTTACCTTTCCTAGTAAGATATTTCCAAGTTGTTAAGCTGTGCATCTTTTAAAAATGGTCCCTTCCCTCTCTCCTTTTGGAACTGTGGAAGGAGCTATGGAGAGATAGTGTTATATGCAGTGTCCCTGCCCTGTAAGGCCAAGTGCCCCGCACCACCCCAATGGGCATTACAGGCACTGCTGTAGGAGGAAGGCAGGGAAATGTTGACCTGGGAGGGGCTGCAAAGGGAGGGGCTGACTGAATTTCTCTTCCTTCTCTTGTCACAGGTACACCTTTTCTTCCTTGGCTAGGACAAAAGCAACAGTTACACAAAGAGGCAACTATTGCTATTTGAAAACAAAAAATACATAAAGGGAAAGAAAGTTATGCAGAAAAGGGGGGGTCGGGATTCATATGAACAATCATATCCCTCTGTGAGACTAAAGGCAGGAGGAGGGGAGGCACAAGAGGACACAGGGGCGATGATGACCTCCCTAGGTCCTCCTGGTTCCCAGAATCGTTGAAATTCCCGGAAGTGACACCGTCACTGGGCCGTCCTACTACTATTCATCACTAGACAGCATCAATCAGCGCAAATGGCCAGTCTCCCTGTCAGCTGTGTGTGGAATTATAAGTCCATGTGTGTGCATGGATGTGTGTACACAGGTGTGTATGTATGTGGTGGAGCTGAGGACCCTTAATTTACTTGGGAATTTACAGGGCATTTACCTGGAAATGCCCCGGTTGGGCATGACTGATCTGCAGGAGGAGGAAAGTGGGGTTAACTGGCCACTTAGTGAGAAGCACAACTGAAGAAGACCAGAGAAGAGAATCAACCCTTGCCCAAAATCAGGGCAGACAAGGTTGGCACACACCAGAGTCCCTCTCAGCTGTGCCGATGGAGGTGCAAGGGGACAAGATTCCTCCACCCAAAGAACTGTCCTCCCCAGGGGCATGTGCAGGGGGAGATAAGGAGGGCAGTATGCAGTTGTTTCTAACAAGAATAGGCCTTCAAAATGGACTACTACTCGACAATAAAGAATGACAAATTTGAGACATTTGTAAGAAAATGAATGTGCCTGGAAAGTATAATATTGAATGAAATAAACCAGGCACACAAACTTAAATATCGTATGGTATCTTTCACTGGAGTGAGGAAAAGCACAGACAAAGAGAATAATGAAGGATGGATAGAAGGAGAAAAGGGGATGGATCTCTTGCAATAGGGAAGTGGTCCAAGGGAACAAGGGCAAAGGGTGAAGAAGAAGGGAAGGGGAAATAAGTAGAATAAAGATATGCCATGTACAGGAACCTAATAACTTCAATGGATATTATATATGCCATAACATGTGCTAGGGCTAATGATATCAACAAGAATGAAAGTCAGGATAGGAGAATTAGAGGAGAAGGTAGAGAGTGGGGGAGAGAAGGGGGAGAGAACAAAAAAAGAAACAAGCTGGATTATGTACATGTACCCACTCCTCAAAATAACTCTAAATTGCATACACTGCAAGCATGTACTAATAAAATTTTAAAAGTGGTAAAAAAAGAATGGGCCTTCAATTGAGCACCCTTACTTTCCATGTAAATTTAAAACTTAGTCTTATCAGTCAGCCTTACACATTTGACTAGAAAATAAAACATCAAATTTCCTTGGATGTAGGTAGGAATGTATCCTTCACTGTCTTCCTTTCTCACCAGAGAGAGACACACCTGTGACCAGAGCACTGAGGCAAAACTTCTGTCATTTATCTTTCTAGAGATACTCAGGAAAGCCTTAGCGAAAAGCTGACTTCTGATCTGAGATTTGCTGCATGTGGTCTCTTTAACACCTCCACAACTTAAGAGAAGATGCAGCACTCAGAAAAGACTTGCAAAGCACACTAGTGATGATCAAAGGGGAAGGCACACTGCATTCATGAGTAGGGTCAAGGGAACCGGGTTTAAATGTCCTGAAAAAAAGATGTCTGAGGAGTGACTTAATTGCGATTTTTGAGGGATTTTACAAAAGATGGTGAACAGCTGTTGTGCATCACCATGCAGTAGTGAATGAAGACATGGACATAAATCTCTTTGGGGAATTTTTTGCTTAAAGATACTTCTCCAAGTGGCATGGGGGAGGGGCTGTGGAGTGGAGTCCCAGAATGTTGCTGAGTGAGGTCCAAAGTCCTCATCAGAGAAGGTTGAAGAACAGGCACATATCTTTATCTTTATGCCAGACATCCAGCAAAGGCCTACAGTACCCAGGTTCCTGGAAAGCTGAGACTGAAAGACCCAGGGAGCGACTGGAGGATGTACGGCAGACACCAGTCAGAATGCAAGAGGTGTCTGCAGAGGTGAGGACTCCATGGGTGTAGGACACGAGGAAGAGGACAGTGAGGAGCACAAGGACAGACTTCTGAAAGGAGGCCACACTTGAACTGTGTTGTGGAGTTAGGCGGTGCCATCCTGCACCCTGGGGCAGGACCAGTAGAAGGAAGAGAAGGCACAAAAGGGGCAGAGTGAGCAGAGGCACGCATCTCTAGGGTGGCATGCAGACCAGTGAAGGAGAATGAAGATGGCTGCCCAGGAGGACCTTGGAGGCCTGGTCCTTCAGAGATGCTCTGAAGCATGGCAGCAAAGAACAGAGTCAGGGATAAATAACTGAAGCAGGAGAGGGTGGGTGCAGGGAAACCACATGGGAAGCAATGAGAAGAGGCTCATGGGACATGGAGGGCCAGGAAATGGTGTGTGTGCCGGGGGCCCCATTAATCTCTGCAGTGTGATTTTCCATAGAAAGTATGTGACTGTACATAATTTGCCTGTGCCAGTCTGTGGCCAACTTTAAGGTTTTGTTCCTTGGTAACTATTAAGGCAAATTCTGCTTTGCCACATTTAGTATTTGCATACATACAGATACTACTGTATTACGCAGTGGCACTAAAAACAAAACAAAACTCTTCATCCACTGCCAAGTAAAGGCATAGAAACAGTAGCTACTGTTTACCGAACACCTATGATGTACAAGACACAACAAACCAAATCCTATTTAAACTACAGTATCTGTACAAGACCAATTTTATTATCCTCATGTTAGAGTTGCATAAATAAACAGTCTGAGAGGTTGGGGAGCTTATCCAAAGCCACACAGACATTTCTTGAAGAGTTGGGATTCAAACCTACCCTGCCTATGAAGTCCCAGCTTTTCTTTCTGTGCTAAACTTAGGCCTCAGAATGAGCTAGTTTCTGTTACAATGCAGATAAATCTGCAGAAGCTAAGAGTCTGTGCTTCCTCCCAACAATGCAGACTTGCCTTTCTTACCAATAGCTCTCCTACTACAGCTGCCTCTTTGGCCAGCCCTTCTATTATATTTTTGGAGAGATGGGGAGACCCTTCAGAGGGCAGGAGAGCTCCTCCTTCAGCTGCATCTGGGAGCAAAACCCATTATCTCTTGAATAGAGAGAACATGTGTTTTCAGATCACTTTCCTTTGGAAAGGTTCAAGGCATCTTATAACCATTATCACTTCATTCCTCATAATATCCTTGTGAAGTGGGTGTCAATCGCTGTGTGGCATTTTAGCAGATGGAGAAATTGCAGCATAGGAGGATTCTAGCCAAAGTCAGTGCAGACATAGGGCTAAAGAAAAAAATCCCAGTTTCTAAACTTCAGTATCAATGTAGGCATCACACTGTGCTACGTCTGATGGGGCACTACTAATATAGAATAAGATGCTAAACTACCAGAGAAAGATGCAAGCATTAACTTTAGCTGCGAAAAGAAACCAACCAACAAACAAAAATTAGGGTACCGTGAGTGGCCTTGCCTCCCAAAGAAATGACAAGAAACCATATGAAAATGTTTAATTTTCAGGGAAGAAATGGACTGTATGTTTTAGAAGGATAATACTTACGTAGTTTTGCTGTTTTGATCATAATTACTGAGATGGCAGTACAGGTGGATATTTAAGTCTGGGCTTGGATATAGAGCAGTGGTTAAGCTAAAAGTTACTTTTTCACATTAAGATGCTCAGTGTCTAAGCCAATGGTTCATTTTTTCCCTCTGAGATCATGTGGCTTAAATAATCACAACAGACAAGCAGAAGCATTTCCACTTAGCCAGAACCCAAGACTTACAGGAAATTACTCTTCTGCATGTCTGATCACTATGGAAATTGATTTTATACAGATTGCTGAGAAGTACACAGGCCCATGACTACATGTCCTCCATATTGGTACTAGGGAGTATGTCCTTCCCACCTTGTTATGAAATCTGGCCGGACCAGTCCCTGGCCTGCAGGGTATGTGGAACAGCAGGTGGTTTCACCCTCTGGCTGGCAGCCCCTGCTGCACTTCCAGGGCCTACAGGGCTGCTTGCTCCTTCTGGGCTACACATGCAGAGGAGAGAATAAGCTGACCGCTCTTGCAGGATACCAGTTAGGAAAATAAGCTGTGTTTGAAGCTAAGAAAGCGACTGATTCTTTTCTTCTTAATGTTAAAGTACAGAGAAATAAATACAGACTTGCATGAAAATGGTATTGCACATGCCTATATATGCTTGCTCAGGTGATTTCTGAGGTCAGGTGACAATGATGGGGAGTTGATTATTAGCCATATCTGCTACTGTGTCAATCAACTTGCTGCTGATCAAGTGAAATGTCTTTATCACTCTTGGCTCTTGTCTTCAGCCTCTTGAGATTTTAAAGATCACATTCTTTCAGTGTGTTCAAAGAACGCACACAGCCTCACCAACTTTCACAGAAATGAAATGATAGACCTAAAGAATTCTGAAAGTGCCGGGGATTTAGCTCAGTGGTTCCACCTTGCAAGCGGAAGAATCTGAGTTCGATCCCCAGTACCAAAAAAAAAAAAGAATTCTGAAAGTACAGGTACTAGGTAGAGGAAAGGCACTGGAAACTTCAGAGCTCTGGGCCTGAAATGGAAAATGGTTCTTGTTCTAGAGTGCAACTTAATCCTATATGGATTTTAAAATTTGAGTTAATTTACATTTTTTAATTCTCTCTCTACATGTGGATACAAAAAGTGTCCATCTCAAAGCTTTGCACATAGCTTATTTTCCTGATCAGAACATGGCATTTTGTGCTTGAATAGATAATGAAGACTGCTGATGTAATATTTATAAAATGAATGCTTCCTACTTCTGCAGGGTAGGAAAAGTCCTGGATTAAAACAAACATATGAACATGCACTATAACTGATGGGCAAAGTAAGAACCAACAGCTAGGATGACAGTGGAACACCAGGCAGGCAAGGGACACTGGACCCAAACTCCCCAGGGTGCTGTTTGGCTGGGGTGGGGGGTGGGGTAGGACAAGGATCCTCTGGATTTCCTTCTCAGCACTTTGGTTTTCTCTTCTCTTCTCTTCTTCTACCTTCAAATATTCTCCCCTTCCATGGATTCCAAGGACAAACATCTTCCCCCACTGCACTTCCAACACCAGTTCACTGTGTAGCTAACTTAGTGGCCAAGAAAGGTCAGGTGGGTGCTTGATCCCTCTATTCTATATTCACAGCTATCCCACCTACTCATGTCTGTGGCAGCTCTCAGTATTTTTCAGATCTGCCTGGTACATTCAGACCGCAATGCCACTGTTACTATCTCTACCATAATTGTAGTTCTCACAATGTCTTGCCTACACTGCTCTAGGGGTCCTGGACTGGCTTCCTGGCTTCTAGTCTTCCTGCCCCCATCTACCTTCCACACTGCCCCCAAGACATCTTGCCAGTCTGCTGGTGGTACTCCTATCCTGAAAGCCTGCAACAGGACACCTTTGACTGAAGGCTCAAGGCTGAAACTGAGGATACCTTTCTTTGTGCCCCTCAGGACTCCAAATCTCACTGCAGCACTTTCCACACTGATTCTAAAGTCTTGTTTTGTCCATGTCTCCAGTAATCAGCTAGAAGCTTCCTGAGGGCTGAACACGGAATTTATTCTTCTCTGTTCCCTACCATCCAGCCTAAAATCTGCTATGACAGATGCTCAACAAAGAACTTTAAATGAATTCAAGCAGAAGAATATTGCAGAGGCCAGTGTGACAGAGACACACAAACTGACTGGTCTGATCTGAAAAGCCTTGCCCTGTTTAGAACAGCTCACGTGCCTAACAGATGTGCTCAAGGATCAGTTTGCAACCAAGGCCAAAGATTAGAGGCTCTAGGGGGTAGGTGTGAGGCTTTTGGAGACCTAGATAAAATTGGTACAATATGTTGCATAGGTAATAGGGTAAACACTCTGTTTTAATAGCCAAACTAGATTTTGAGATTAGCAGGAAAGATGTTTAAGTTTTAAAATATATTCTGATATGACTACTAAAGTAGTTTCACTGTAGGAATGAAATCACCTTAACTTTTCAGAAGACTTTTTAATAAGAGACTTAAACCCGCTAAGCAAAAATCCTAACTGGGAGAGGTACCCTGTCCAAGGGCATGTAGTTGGCGGGTGGTGGCCACCATCTTTAACTTCCACAATCACAAGAGTCTCTTTGTCAGCTCAGTGTGTTGCTTCAATAAAATATTTTTTCTCAATAAATATTCACAGTGATAAAACCCAGGTCTTCTAGAGCCAGAGGGCTCAGGGGCCATCCAAATGAACTCCACAACCTTATTATGAAAAAAGGTTAAAAGACCTCCCAAACCAAAAACATACTTTGTTGCCCTAGTGAAAATTGCTATATTTATGCCCTAAGAAGTTCTTCTAAAAGAAATCCATAGTTATTGCTCAGAGCAGACTGGTAACCTCCTAAGGAGGTAATATGCCATGTCTGTGAGTTTTGTCTCCCCAAGCCCCTTCTATTTTAGTTCCCATGGAAACTGCCCCATTCTATCAGAGGACCTGAAAAGTTACTCAGGGGTAGGTTCAAAAGAAAAGGAAAATATATATATCTTGCAGGTTCTTGATCGGAAAAATAATGGTGACATTGGATCTGATGTTTGCAAGCAAAAAACCCTCCTATGTCTACATTAAAAAAAAAAGATGGTAAATCTGAAACATTTAAAATCTTCCATGTCAAGTTTCAGCTCCTTCAAGTATCAAGCAGTCTTCTAAAAAGCTAATTATCGGGCTGGGGATTTAGCTCAGTGGTTTTGCTGCCTGCTGCACAAGCGCAAGATTCTGAGTTCGATCCCCGGTACAAAAAAAAAAAGCTAATTATCTTGGCCAATTACTAAGACCTCACGCGATCTCTCTGGATAAGACTACCATCAGCATCAAAAGGCATGAACATCAGAGGTGGCAATAAAGGAATTTATCAGGTATGTTAATTCTGTATGATATACTGGATTACTTTATGTGTATGTTTCCACTTTTTTAAAAAAGGCTATCAATAACACTTCTCCCTGTAGAAAACAGAATTTGGAAAAGAAAGAAAAAGGGAGGGAGGGAGGAAGAATTTGGAGCCTTTCTGAATGGAAGTTGGAAGATGGGGAAATTTAAATGCTTAGAAAAATCTCCACATGCTAATGGCCCCAGATCTTCTCCTGGAGGCAGAAGCCCTGATACTTCACCCTTGAGACATTCAATTTACACTGCTTATGAGACAGGCTTATCAACATATAGGTGATTGCTATTACACAAATCTAAGACTGACTGTGCCAAAGAATTCATTTGCATATTTGGAAATCTATTACATGCATTAAAAACATAACCAAAACTGAGAATCAGAAGGAGGAGCCTTCAAGCTCTAAAATAAAACAACCTCTAACACCCAGACTGATGTATCCCACAAAACTAGCTTTCAAAATTGATGGAGAAATAAGATACTTCCATGACAAAGAACTCTCAAAGAAGTTCATGACCACCAAACCAGCACTCCAAAAAGTTATAAAAGATATTCTAGAAAAAGGCAATGAAGACAGCAATTCCAAGAATGCTAATGCAATGAATCTACCAGGCAAAGCAAGCAATTAAACAGAAGGGAAAGAAAGGGAGCCAACAGGAAAATAATATGACAAGGATAAGTCAATATGTATTGGCTAAAACCATCAATGTGAATAGTCTCTCACCTATCAAAAGAAACAGATTGGCAGAATGGATCAAGAAACATTATGCTGCATCCATCTTTTTAACTTAAGAAGATATTCACAGACTGAAAATCAAAAGATGGGAAAACAATACTCTATGCAAGAGGAACCTGGAAAAAAGCTGGGATAGCTTTTCTATTTGCAAAGTGGATTTCAAGCCAAGATTGATCAAAAGAGACAAAGAAGGTCACTACATACTTGTTACAAAAACAATCCAAGAGGAAGAGATAACAACCATAAATATGTATGCACCAAATAAAACCAACTATATAAAACAAACACTAATAGATGTAAAGAATCAGACAAGCACTAATACAATTGTAATAGGGGATATCAATACCCCACTGTCACAAACAGACTAGACAAAAAATCAAAATAAGTATTAGAGGTGAACAAAACCTTTGAACAAATGGACTTAGTAGATATCTACAGAGTGTTCTACTCAACAATAGAATACACATTTTTCTCAGTAGCACACAGAGCTTTCTCCAAAATAGACATATTAGCTCATAGAATATGCTTAAGTAAATATAAAGAAATTGAAATTATCTCATGCATATTATCAGATCATAGTGCAATGAAATTGAAAATCAATGGCAAAAGAAACCACAAAACTACATAAATACATGGAAATTAAATATTACCCTCCTCAACAACCAATGAATCACAGATGAAATTAAAGAAGAAATTAGACAGTTTCTATAGTTAAAAGATAATGCCAATATGACATATCAGAACTTATGGGACACAATGAAAGCAGTCCTATGAGAGAAATTTATATGTTAGAAAAAGAGCAAGCTCAAATAAATAACCTAATGTTGAACTTCAAGGTTCTAGAAAAAGAAAAGCAAGTTAAATCCAAAGCATGTAAGAGGGAGGAAATTATAAAAATCAGAGAAGAAATTAATGCAATTGAGACTAAGAAAATAATACAAAGAATCAATGAATTAAAGAGTTGGTTCTTTGAAAAATTAAATAAAATAAACAAACCCTTAGCCAACCTTATCCAAAAAAGGAAAGAAAAGACCCAAATCCATGCAATTAGGAGTGAAAAGGGTGAAATGACAATAGATTCTGCAGAAATCCAGAAGATCATTAATACCTACTTTGAGAATATATACTCTAATACGATGGAAAACTTAGAAGAAATGGACAGGTTCCTAGACACATACAAATTATGAAAGGTGAATCAAAAAGATATAAAAATTCTAAACAACCCAGTATCAGTCAATTAAATTGAAGAAGTAATAAAAAAAAAATAAAAAAGAAAAGCCCAGGTCTTGACAGATTCACTACTGATTTCTACAAGAATTTTAGAGAAGATCTACTGTCACTATTTCTCAAACCCTTTAATGAAATTGAAAGAGAAGCAATACTCCCAAAGTTATTCCTGGAAGAAAGCATTACCCTGATACCCAAACCGGAGAAGAATCCAAGCAAAAGAGAACTACAGGCCAATCCTCTTAATGAATAAAAATCCTCAGTAAGATCCTGCCAAACAGAATGCAGCAAATCATCAAAAGTATTATATACCATGACCAATGGGGACTTACCCTAGGGATTCAGGGATTGTTCGATATCTGCAAATCAACAAATTTAATACACCACATTAACAGAACCAAGGGCAAAAAAACAAATGATCATCTCAAGAGATGCAGAAAAGCATCTGACAAAATCCAACATCTATTTATGATTTTAAAAAAACCCTACAGAAAACTGGAATAGATGGTATTTATCTCAATCTGATAAAAGCCATCTATGACAAACCAACAGCCAATATCATACTAAATGGACAAAAACTGAATGGTTTCACTCTAAAATCAGGAATGAGACAAAGACGCTCACTGTCACCAATCTTATTCAATATAATTCTGGGAACATTAGCCAGAGCAATTAGACAAGAGAATAAAATAAAAAGAATATGGACAGAAAAGGAAGAAGTTAAATTATCATTATTTGTTGATGACATGATACTCTACATAGAAGACCCCAAAATCTCCACCAAAAGATTTCTAGAACTAATAACCAAATTCGACACCATAGAAGGATACAAAGTCAACATTCAAAAATCACAGCATTCCTGTATATGAATAACAAACTCCCTGAAAGAGAAATTAGGGAAATAGCATCTTTCACAATACATCAAGAAAAAGTGAAATACTTAGGAATCAATCTAACAAAGGAAGTGAAAGACCTATACATTGAAAACTTCTGAAAAAGGAAATTGAAGAGGCTATCAGAAAATGGAAAGATATCCCCTGTTCTTGGATAAACAGAACAAATATAGTAAAAATGGCCATAATTGCAAAACTGTTATACAGATTTAATGCAATCTCAATCAAAGTATCAATGCATACTGGAACCAGAAGAGACATAGAGAAATTCTGGGCAACAAGAGTAAGGCTGGAAGCATCAGAATCCCTGATTTGAAGCTATACTACAAAGCTACCATGATAAAAAGAGCATGGTACTGGCAAGAAATAAAACAGACCTGAGGATCAATGGAATAGAACAGAAGATGCAGAAACAACTTCAAGCACACTCAGCTACTTTATCATCAACAAAGGGGCCAAATACCTTCACTGGAAGAAAGACAGACTCTTTAATAAATGGTGCTGGGAAATCTGGCTTTCCACATGCCGAAAATTGAACCTAGACCCATATCTCTCACATGCACTAAACTAAAGTCGAGATGGATTGATGATCTAAATATAAAAACAGAAACACTATATCTGCTGGAATATAGAATAGGTAAAATTCTGGAAGACACAGATACAGGCAAAGACTTCATGAATAAAACCCCAATCATACAGGAAATATTACAATCAACAACTGAGATAACATCAAATTAAAAGCATTTGTACAGCAAAAGAAACCAGCAACAGAAAGAAGAGACAACCCACAGGATGGAAAAAATTTTTTACCAGTTATTCCTCAAAGGACCAACATCTAAAATATATAAAGAACTCAAAAAATTAAAATCTCCCCAATTTAAAGATCCAGTCCAAAAATGGGCATCTGAAATGAATAGACATTTCTCAGATGAAAAGGTACAAACAGCAAATAAATATATGAAAAAAATGCTCCACATCACTGGTCATTCAAGAAATGCAAATTAAAACAGTACTGAGATTCCATCTCACTCCAGAAAGAATGACTATTATCAAGAAATCAATGAATAAAAAATGCTGACAAGGCTGTGGGAGAAAAGGAACCCTTCTCCATTGCTGGTGGGAGTGTAAACTGGTACAACCACTATGGAAATCAGGTTGGGGAGTCCCCAAAAAAACAAAATTAGAGGTTCCATTTGACCCAGTTGTTCCCTTCCTAGGTATCTTCCTGAAAGCGTAAAAAGCATCATGCCACAGTAATATATGCATACCCATGTTTACAGCAGCACAATTTATAATAGCTAAATCTTGGAAACACCCCATATACCCATCAACAGATGAATGGGTAAAGAAAATGTGGTATTTATATACAATGCAGTACTACTCTACCATAAAGAAAGATAAACTTCAGTCATTTGTAGGAAAAAGGATACAGCTCGAAACCATAATCTTAAGTTAAATAAAATGAACACATAAGTTTAAATATTGCATTGTTTCTCTTGTATGGTAAACCTAAAGGATAAAGAAGGAACATAATGAAGGACAGATATTGGGAAATAGGAAGAACATGTTCAAAAGGGAAGGGGAACAAGGGAGAGGGAAGAGACAGAAAGGAAAAGGATAAATGAAAGAGAACAGAAGAAAAAAATGGAAAGAAAGCTTCTGTAAAACAGGAGGGGAAGAAGGGTTGAAGGAAAGGGAGGGGAATGGAATAAAAGAAGAAGAATTAAGATATATACAGGAACAAATTCCTGATGGGGAGAAAAAACCAAAAGAAAGCAGGATCCTGTCTTCAAAGAAATAATTAAGATGTCCCCCTTTAATGTATGAATATTAATTTTGCTATAAGAAACTATGTTTCAAGGTATTTACTTTTAGGGTCCAAGTTAACATAGGAAGTTTGAATCTAACTGGGATTAACCTAGTCCGCCTATAAGAAAAGTCCTAAGTCTTCTCTACAAACCCTGTAGGGAGCCGGGCAACCTAAAATTGAACATTTCCAAGGATGAGAATCTCCTCTATTTCCAGGGCAGTGAGCCCCATGCTAAGGAGTATTCTGAGAAGGGCATGGGATAAGGCCATACAAATCTAATTTCAATATGTGCCATCTTACTTGCTAAGCAATTTTGGAAAGTTAGCTTCTATGAACCTCACAGAAATTTACCCAACTTTAACAGCAGATACAAATCTGCATGGGCTCAAATCCCAGCCCTACCACAGAGAGCCATGACACTCAGGTTGAGTACGCAGCCTCTGGGTACCTCAGTTCTCAGTAAAATAGGAATAAAACCATAATATACCAAAAACCATCAATTTGAGTATTAAATGAGTATATTCATAAAGTAAACTCTCAATAAATGCTGGTTTATAATAATGCCTATGCGAATGATGTGATGATGAATGCTGTTATGAGGGCTGAATGATAACTGTGTGTAGATCCTGTGTATAGTGCCTGGTACACAGAATTTGATTATGTCACTGTAGTGTAGCAGTCATTAATTGAGTGCTTACTTTTTAAACAGATGTCAGCTCTTTTAATCTTCCCTAAGACCCTGCTAATGAGGGTAAAAAACTGAAATGTGGAGGGATTAAGTGACTTGTTCCAATTTTCATAGTTAGGAAATAGCAGATCTGGATTTAGAACTTATGAGAACCCGACTTTACATCCTAAGTTCTTATTACTACATTGCATTTTCACCTTCAATTAAACAGTCTTTCCTTATATTAAACTACTGGAGCTGCCCTAGATTTTAGAACATTTTTCTCTTCCATTCTTTCTTACAGCAGCTGAGGTCACAGACTGTGCCAGGATCTCTTCCTGTACTTCATTCAGGGCTCCTGACTCTGGGGACATTTGGTTGTGTACGCCGGCCACCAATATCCACTTGGACCTGTCCCAAAGACAGGCTGATTGTCCTGTGATTCCACTGGCTGAGCTAGGACCCTGCCTCTCTTAAGAAAGATTGAACTTTCTACATTGTAATAACCCAAATTGGTAGGGTTCTTTTCAGCACTGTAAGTAAAACTGGACACTTAATTCCTAAATTGGTCCTCACCTTTTTTCTTCTGGGATGTTCTCCAACAGCATTTGAAGAAAATCCTGGAATAAGAAAAAAGAAAACCATTAAATATGTCCATCAATAAATAACTTCCTGGAATAATGCCAGAGACTGAGTATTCCCATCTGTTGATGGCTCACCTGCTAGGGGAGCTGAACCTATATTGACTTATTAGACTGTTTACTCAATTTATTAATTTTCCAGGGCTTCAATCCAATCACTTAGAGAGATTTGTTTTGGAAAAACCATGAACAAATTGAAAAATGTAATGTTTGTTATTTTGACCTAACCCAACAGTTTGCTTCACTTCATGTTTAGCTATTTTTGAAAGGCTCGCCATAGTATAAAGCATCATCTCTTTCTACTTATCCTGGCTCTCCTTTTCATGAGCTTCCCCAGATATCCTCCTGAACAATCTGAACTCCTGGCTGGTAGTGACTAACTGGGCAAATCTCTTGCATTGTTCCATGGAAAGATAGAGACAAAAATCAAGATGACAAATAGGAACAAAGATGCCCACAATTTCCAACCTGGTCCAGAAGCCCTGCCTCCATGTGCAGCCTCCTCTCCTCTACTACTTTATAAGTCCTCAGTTGCTAGACATCTGAGATGCTTACATGATGGAATTTTTTTGTGGTTTTTTGGGGGGGTTTTTTTGGTACTGGGGATCGAACTCGCAAGCACAAGTTCCCGAGTTCAATCCCCAGTACCAAAAAAAAAAAAATCCCAGGCCTAATGATGGAATTTTTTTAACCTAAAGGCATGACCTACACACACACACACACACACACACACACACACACACACACACACAAATTTCTTAGGGTAAATTTCAAAAGTAGACCAAATAAGACAATTAACTGTCATATACCTATCAACACACAGCCAGTTTTCTCCAATCTACTTCCTTGATTCCTGTATTATTTAGAAGAAAATCCCAAGCATTACACAATTTCATCAATAAATGTTTTAGTAAATATATCCAAAAGGTAAGGGCTTAATACATAACTAGAGTACCATAAGACCTAAAAAAGATTCAAATATACATGTTCATTTATATTTAATTTGTACCTTGAGTACTGTGACCCAACTTTCCAGTCCATCTAATCCTGGAATTTGATTTCGTCTTAACTGGTATTGTCAGATAAAATACGGGACACTCAGCTAAACTGGGAATAGGAATACACTGAAAAACTGTGCATTGTTTATCTGAAATTCAAATATAACTGTATTTTCTGCCCTGTTTTTATTTGCTAAATAGGTAACTCTAACTTCAACTATTCATCATCTGAATGATGGATAAGATATATTTTGGATAACTATCAAACATGAAACAAAACAAGAACAATATTTAACTTTCTTAGAACTTGGTATTGAATAATAAAAAAAATCCACACTTGAAGTTTTAAAAAGTGGAAAACAGTATTTCAAAACAGGTCCTTTAAAGGATAAGCCCAGATGACCAAATATACATATGCCAAATAAGAGCCACTTGCAGTAGATACAAGGCTGCAAACAGGGTCCCCCAAAGGTTTGATGAGACCCACGTAACTGAGTGTAAGATGGAAGCAGCAATAGCGATCTTCCTGTTACAAAACAGATGAAATTACAGGGAAATAAGAACCTGCACACAATTTGTACAAGGTGTTCTTTTTGTATCATCACGTTGAAGTAGAGCCATCCCTACACTAGCAAAACTGGCTGTCCCATTTCTTTATGTTCATGGGTAGTTTTGGTTCCTATCTTCCAGAGGCAAAGTCTCCCTAATCAGAGCACCGATGAAAGATTTACTTCTTCTAACCCCTGTTCCCTTTCTAAGACTTTACTTTTTCACTTAAAGTAAACAACGCAATAACAAAACTAATATTTAAAGAACAGATTGCAAAGAGAATATGTGGGGGACAGGACAACCCCAAATTAATCAATGCCTTACAAATGCATCTTTCATAGAGATATGTGGAGAAAAATACTAAGGAAACAGAAGTAGTATTTATTTATTTTTTTATTTTTATTTTTTATTTTTTGGTACCGGGGATCAAACTCAGGTCCTTGAGCTTGCAAGGCAGGCGGCGAAAACCCTGAGCTAAATCCCCAGCCCAGAAGTAGTATTTAGAATGCAAAAAATTGCATTTACTTAGGTTGTTGGTGTCATTATTTTTATTATTTTAAAAATTATTTTGTAAAATGTTGAATTAGAAATTCATTTATCACAATCTATTAATAGACTTTGCTGTAAATTCAATATATTAGTGCATTATTTTTGTAGATTACTTTTTCACTAATTTATTGACAAGATTTTTGCTTCTTAAAAATCCAAGTATTGGACTTTTTCTGCAACTACTGACAGGATCATATGGCTTTTTCCTTTCCTGTGTTAAAAGGATGACTTATGGGTTGGATCTTCCAATGCTTAAGCAACACTGCCATCCCTATAATAAAACCACTTTCTACATACTGCCAGATCTGACTCCTACTAGTTTGTTTTGTTAAACAAATTTTTATCTATGTTCATACTTTTTTTTCTTCTATTATCTTTATCCAGTTTTAGGATTAGCACAACGTTGATTTCCTAAAATGAGGGGAGAAGTGTTCCTTCTTTTTTCTGCTTTAAATGTTTGATATAATTCATCAGTTAAAATGTATATGAGCCTGTTGTTGTCATATGGGTAGGTTTTCAAGCTAGGAATATACTCTCTTTAATAGGTGCTATTCAAATTTTATATTTCCTCCAGAGTCAGTTTCATTAATTTGTCTTCCAAGGTACTTCTTAGAAGTTGTCAAATTTATTTCAGAAAGGATTTTTGTAATATGCTTTCTATATCTTTTTAAATTCTGTAAAATCTGTGGTAATGTCCTCTAAATTTTGATATTGTAATTTAAAAAATGTATAATTGATATTGTATAATAGGAAGAAAAGGTCTAAAGGAGTAGGGGAAGTGGGAGGGGTAGGGGAAAGGAAAGAAGGGAAAAAAATATGAGAAAAGGAAAAAATGGAAACAAAGTCTTTGCAAATAGAGAAGGGTGGAGGGGGTGAAGGGAGGGCAGGGGAAGGAAAAAAAAAATAAGAACCAAGATACATCATGTAAAGATACGATCCCAATGATGAATGTAACTGAATTTAATATCTAAAATGTATCAATAAAGTTAATAGAAAAAAAAATCCAAGTATCGGGCCAGGGATTTAGCTCAGTGGTTCCGCTGCCTGCCTTGCAAGCGCAAGGTCCTAAGTTCGAACTCCGGTACCAAAAAAAAAAAAAAAAGAAAAATCCAAGTATTGTAATTATAACTTCTTAATGATTTTTACTTCATTATCTCCTTATTCCCCATACTGACTTAGCTCATATTTGCCTGATAATTTATGTTCAAATTATGTGAGGGAAAAATCACAGTAACTTAATGGTAAGAGGGAAAATTTAATTCCATGAGAAGCAGGAAATTCATAGTTAACCTTAATTCTCTCTTTTGCAATTACAATTGGATCCTTTTTGTTTTTTTAACAAGATTGCAAAGCACAATGACCTAACTTCTTTGTAAATACTGGGTAAGTACAGGAAGCTCCTAAGAAACCCTGCTTCATTCTTAAAAGAAAGGTGGTGTCCTGACTCGTACAAGGTAACCATAGTAGAGCATCAGCCTCTTCCTTCCTCAGGGCTGAGTCCTGCAGGCAACACAGCAGCTACCTGGAGGCTACTGACCAACCCATCACCGTGGGTGTCTCCAAGACATGCTCACAGACTGAGACACACTAGGCCATAGGAATGCCCTTCCCCTCAGTGCCAGACAGGATTCTGTCCTGTGCTAAACCCAGTTCAAGAAGACACGCTACTTATCCAGGCAGTCTCTGTATCAGCTATCAGAGGAACTGACCCAACTGGTCCCTCTTCAGAGACCCAATTTTTAAGCATAAAGTGCTAGTTTTCATGGTTCCTTTTGTAAATTGGCATAGAGTGAACTTGTGACAGAAGTTCTTCCCCGCTTGCTGCAACAAAATAAAAAGAAATATGTCTCTTACAGTTATTTCTTCCCTCACTACCTCTTTTCAATTCTTTCATCTGGCTTCACTCTTTTCAGTGTGCTGGAAGTCATGTGAAAGCTACTTACAAATCTTAATTGGACAAGGAGCACTTTCTCTCCTAGATAAATCTAGGATCATTAACAAAGTCAGCTATCTACAAATAGTAGTGGCCCTAGTTTGTCACCTCTACAGTCTGCCTGAATACAAAAATCAAAGGGAAAAGAAATAAAATAGTTGTTTTAAGAGGGTCATGCGAGGGGCCAGGGATTTAGCTCAGTGGTTCTGCCACCTGCCTCGAAAGCGCAAGGACCCAAGTTCAGTCCCCAGTATCAAAAAAAAAAAAGGGTCATGCGATGGAATTTTATCTGGGTTTTTAGCACTGGTTACAGGCCCCTGTCCCAGTCAGAAAACACATGCCTAGAGAATTGTTTCATTTTCTACTCTTCTAATAACCTATATGCTAATCATAAAAACACTTTAATATACAATAATAAACTAAGCATTACAATTTTTTTAAAGAAACTAACACTGATTTTGACATATAGTTAATTTGGCAATAACTTTTTTATTCTTGGTGAAATATTCAATAAAAACCAGATACATGTGGATTCTACTGGAGAAACTGACACCAGCTTGATAATTATACAGGACTAAGAATTTGTTGGATTTTTTTTTTCTGAATAATTACCATGGTCATGAGGAAAAGGTAGGAGAGACAAAACAAATAATCAAAATGTTGACGCTAGAACAGTATTGGTAGGGTAAAAACAGAAGAAATGAGATTGTCAGGAAGAGGTCATTACTACTCTCAAGAGAGGGGTTTTAGTAGCAGCTGGAAGGATTGTAATACTGACATGCTGGGCAGATGGAATGCTCAGAAAGGAAGAAAAGAGGAAAAAGTAAGTCAAAATAGGAAGAAGCTGAGGGACATCTGAGTAAAGAACTGGACAACAGCCTTTCCTGTTCAATAACTACCTAGTGATGTAAACAAAACCGTAATCCAGGGCAGGGAATTTAGCTCAGTGGCAGTGCACCTGCCTTGCAAGGACAAGGTCCTAAGTTCGATCCCCAGTACCACAACAAAATCCCCAAAAAACCATAACCCATTAAACACACAAACACACACACACACACACACACACATATGTGTGTATAAGCTGGGTGTGGCATGTAGCTGTATTCCTAGCACTCGGGAGGCTGAGGTGGGAGGATCACTGGAGCTCAGGAGATTGACACCAGTCAACACAGCAAGACCCCACCTCAAAATTAACTAATTAATTAATTAAAATAAATATTTTTTAAAAATATTTTTTAAATAACAAAAGCTTGACCAATAGTATTCAAACAGGAAAGAGGCATAGCCTCCTGATATAAACTTGGAAAAGAGGCAACAAAAGAGAGAAGCATAAGATTCCAACACTGGTTCTAATTTTCCCTCTGTACCCCCCACAACCTCATGCTTAGCAGTAACAGTGCTGGTGAACTGGCCAAATCCCACAAATTCTCACAAATTCCCGCACACTTGGAAAGAAACATGACTATATTTGTCTTTCTTCTTCTTTGACTATTCAGGGCCTGGAAATGCTTGCTGGAGAGACATGAGCAAAGCACAGGCAATAAACCACGGAGTATGACTCTCTTTGATGAACTGGAAAAGTTCCAGGGCTCCAAACTGAATTGGAGTAGCAATATTAATTGACAGAATACTTACACTGGGAACAAGCTACACCCATATTATGTCTCAAGCATCTTGGCAGGTGACATTTAACAAAATTTTGAAGAATAGCCAAGCCAAATTCTTCAAAAAAGCCTGTAAAGATCTACATTGGAGCTCGTCTCCTCCTCCATGCATAACATCCAAGTTTCAAACCATAGCTCAGAGAGGAAGAAAAAAAAGCCTGCAAAGAGTTGGGAAAGAATCAAGAACAATGCTCTAATATATGAGAATAAATAAAAGGTCAGGAAAGTGCTAGACATACTGAGAAAGAGCAAAAAGCATGACAACTAAAACAACCCAGATAAAGAGACAGAAAGAAGCATAACATCTAAAAGACAAAGAATCCAGTCTTGAAGAAGACATAATCCAAGAAACAGAAGAAAATTCTCCACAGATACTATGAAATAAATTAACAAAAATATATAATAAGAATACAAATTCAGTATAATGAAATTTTAACAATGATAAAACAACAAAATGAGATGAAAAGAATGATTTTAAGAAAATATATTAAGGAGCAAAATAATACCAGTATAGGAACATTAAGGAAGCAGAAACAGCAAAAAGTACAGACATTAAGGAAAATATATTAATAATAAAGAGGTTGCCTGAGGTAAACACAGGCCATGATAAAGAAAAAGAGCAATTAGCAAATAAATATAGAGAACAAAGAAGATACAACACAGGGATAACTGGTAGCCTTGAAATTGAGAACCCTATAAAGATAAAAAAATATGCTCAAAGATACAATTAAGACAATTCTACTAAACAGAATCTAAGGCTAAAAAATACACATTTTGGGGGGGATGGATAACACAGAATTATTGGCACCAACCCATTTTTTGTAATTAAATTACTAAGCTTCAAAGATGAAGAATTTTTCTGTCATCTAAGTAGTATAAAGGGGAAGTGAGTGAATTTCAAAAGGTATTTGATGCCAGAGGGCAGTTGAGTAATGTCTATAAAGTTCTGAGAAATAAAAAGGTGACCCAAGAATGTTAAACCCAGCCAGCCTGTAATTCCAGTGGAAATAATAAACAAGTACTCTCTAGGATTAAAAACTCAGAAATTTCACAGCCTGTGAGACTACAATTTGAACATCAATTTGATAATGAAATTCAGCCAACAAAGATCTGAATCAAAATAAAATATTCATGAATACAGAGCATGGCAAAATGATTGGTGGTGAATGCCGAAATCCTTTAAACACAGAGCTAAGACTACACAACTGTGAAAATTATGGTTATAGCAGATACTGTTAATGAAATAAACTTTGACTATATAAAAATAACAATTAAGAAAAATTTAGAAAGGAGAGAGTAGTAGAAGTATATATAACTACTCATTTCTTCATCTTTACAGCCATGAACAATCTGATGCATTAGAATGTGAAATATTTATGTGAAGGGAAAAAAACCCAACAATTTCAATCTCTTAACATTTTTTGGTAGTAATGTTTCTTAACCGTAGAACAATTTTTTTTTTTTTTCAGTACCAGGGATCGAACTCGGGTCCTTGCGCTTGCGCAGCAGGCGGTGAAACCACTGAGCTACATCCCTGGCCCCGTAGAACAATTTTTTAAGAAAATTATCTCTCAGGCCAGGGATGTAGCTCAGTGGTGCTGCCGCCTGCCATCCAAGCGAAAGGTCCTGAGTTTGATCCCTGGTACCAGAAAAAAAAAAGGAAAATTATCTCTCTTGCATTAATCTGGAGTTCAGAAAGTTCTTTACTTCACTTTTAGTGTTTCATTTATTAAGTCTCGGTAAGGGAAAATTTTAAACATTTAATTAAAAAGCACATAGGGGCTGAAGATAGCTCAGTGGTAGAGTGCTTTCCTAGTACAAACGAGGCCCTGGGTTCAATCCCCAGCACCTCCCCTCCCCCAAATATCCATAGTATAGTCCTATTTTTATGATATTATGTCTGTCTAATGACCTCTATGTATGTACACACATACCATACATACAGATAGCTGTATATAGCTGTATAACATATAAAAAATGTGATTTCTGGAATGATATTTTCACATAATATTAATTAAAAGTAGCTCTGAGTGATGGGACTTTGAATTATATTTTAAATTCTTCTTTGTACTTTTCTGTATTGCTTGACATTGGGCAGGGGCAGTGGTGGATATTGAACCCAAACCTCACACATGTTTTAAGCAAGCATTCTACAACTGAGCCACAGCTTCAATTCTTTTAAGATTTTTTGAGGCACAGTCTTGCTAAGTTGTCCAGGCTGGCCTTGAGCTTGTGATCTTCCTGCTTCAGCCTCCAGAGTACCTAGGGAATACAGGTAACCACCATTAAACTCAGCCTGCTTGAACTCTTGTAGAGTATATAGCAGTTGAAAAACCAATAATTTCCAGTGCTGGGTGTGGTGGAACACACCTTTAATTCCCGCACCCAGGAGGCTGAGACAGGAGAATTGCTGCGAGTTCAAAGCGAGCCTGGGCTACATAGTGAGTTCAAGGCCAGCCTGAACTACATAGAGAAACCCTGTTTCAAAAATCAAAACAAAACAAAATTCCAAATTTAATACAAATCTACAATAACTAAGTATTCTGGTACTAGCATAAGGATAGAAATAGTAATCAATATAAGTGAGAGTACAGAAAAAAATTCTTACATTAATAGTCAACTGGTTTTGGCAAAGATGCTAACTCAATTTAATAAAGAAAAAGAATAGCCTTTTAATGAAATAGTTATGGAACAACTAGATATTCACATCCGAAAGAATGAAGTTGAACTAACCATCTTCACACAATATATAAAAATGTATACATAATAGAGACCTAATATAAGAGCTAAAACTATGAAACTTTGACAAAAACACAGGAGTAAATGTTCACAAACCTTCATGAAGCAGTGGGTTCTTAGATATGACACATTTCAAGCACAAGTAATCAAAGAGAAAAGAGAGAAATTGGATTTGTCACAATTTAAAACTCTTGTGCTATAAAGAGCACTATTGAGAAAGTGAAAGGACAATGCATAAAATGAGAGAAAATATTTGCAAATCATGCATCTGACAAGGGACTTATATCCAGAATATATGAAGTATTCTTATAAATCATTAATAAAAGACAACCCAAATAAGAAATGGGCAAAGAATCTGAACAGACATTTCTCTATAGGAGCTATAATACAAATGGCCAAAAACTACATTAAAAAATGCTCAACATAGCTGGGAGTGGTGGCAAATGACGGCAATTCCAGCACTCTAGGAGGCTGAGATAGAAGAATCACAAGTTTGAGTCCAGCCTGGGCAATTTAGCAAGACCTTGTCTCAAAAGCCTGCAAATGTAGCTCAGTGGGAAGGCCCTGGGTTTGACCCTCAGTATCTTCTACCCTCAGCCCCCCAAAATAAGGAGAGAGAGCGAGAAAAAAAGCTCAACATCATTAGCTATCAGAGAAATGAAAATCCAAACCATCATGAGCTATAATTTTACACCCACTAGGAGGGCTGTTTGGCTGGGGAAGACCTCAGAATACAACAAATGTTGAAAAGTATTGGGGAAATGGAAACCTTTCTGAATTGCTGCTATGAATTTGAAATGGTATGGCAACTATGGGAAACAGGATAGCAGTTCCTCAAAAACTTGAAGAGAGAAGTATATAATCTAGTGATTCCACATCTGGGTATAAGCCCAAAAGTACTGAAAGCAGAGACTCATTCAGATTATTTGTAACTAATGTTCATAGCAGCAATATTCATGATTGCAAAAAGATGGAAATAAACCAAATCTCATGGACAGATGAATAGTTAAACAAAATGTTATTCATACATGCAATGGAATATTTATTCAGCATCAGAAAAGAGGAAAATTCTGATTGCCACAACTTGGATGACCCTGGAAGACACAAATGGTGAGGGAAGCTAGACACAAAAGGCCAAACATTGTATGGTGGTTCTATTTACGTGAGGTACTTATAGTAGCCAAATTCATAGAAACAGAAAGTAGAACAGAGGCTGGGGATCGGGGCGTGAAGAAGAATGGGGAATAATTGTTTAATGGGTTCAGAGTTTCAGTTTGGGAAGATGAAAAGTTCTGGAGATGGATGATGGTGATGATTGCATAAAAAATGTGAATGGACTTAATCCTATTGAACTGTACACTTAAAAATGACTAAAATGGTATGTTTTATGTTATGTATATGTTACCACAATTAACAAAACTAAAAGAAAGAATGCTACTTAGGAGGCCGAGGACTCCTAAGACAACTTGAGCCCAAGGGTTTGACACCAGACAAGAGGATCACTTAAGCCCAGGAGACTGAGACCAGAGTGGGGCACATAGGGAGTCCCAGACTCAAAAAACAAATAAACAAAAAGGAATGAAGTACCGATGCATGCTACATGAACTGTGAAAGAATGTTATGTGAAAGTCAGACACAAAATGTCATATATTATGATTCTTTTCTATGAAATGTCCAGAATAGACAAATCTACAGAGATAGGAAGTAGATTTGTGGTTGCCTAGGAATAAAGCAGAGGGGAGAGTGACTGCTGATGATTTCTTTTGGAGTTGATAAAAATGTTCTAAAATTAGATAATATTGATGATTGTGCAACTTGTGAATGTACTAAAAACCATGAGCCTGTATATCTTAAAGAGTGAACTTTATCTCAATAAAGTGGTTGTAGAAAAACAACAAAGTTATTCAAGAGATAAAGAAAAGCTGAAGTATTTAGTATTCCCTCCGTATGTGTTCAGATTATACATGCACGTCCTTTACATCTAACTGTGAAATATGTGACTTATAACTGTGTATGAACATAATAATTAAGTATCAAAAATACTCTTTGGTCAAATCTCTGCAAAGGATGCACCACCTATCCTCTCTCTGAGCTCTGTTTTTGGAGCCTCTCGCTCTTTGTTAGCCTTCTTGCCGTGTGCTGCTTGACTCTACACTCATATGAGCTGACAGGTTTTCTCTTACAGCTGCGGCCAGACTATCTGAATATTTCAGTGTATCTTGTTATTAGTGCATTTATCTATCTTTATGGCATACCTACTGTGCGCCAGCCATGTACTAAAGACTGGTGAAATAAAAAGCATCCCTGACCTTCTTGAGGTTATATATAGAGTGGAAGAGATAGAAAAGAAACATATAGCCTACAACTGAAAATATAATTACAGAAAATGGCAATGATACTGAATGCAATGAAAAGGGCAAAGGGGCAGAGAGGAAGAGGCTGGTGCTTATCTTCAACTAGGCTGATTCTGAGGTTGTAGCACAAAACAGAGACTAAAGGGTAAGAAGCACACAATCTTGCAAAGATGATCGCAGGTAGAGGGAAGAGCAGTATAGTTTTGGTTTTAGTTAAGGTCACTTGAGTACAATTATTTGCATCACTGTGTACAAGACAGCTCTGGGTAACAGCTTGTCCCCAAACAACAGGGAGCTCACCCTCCCCCTAAAACAACACTCTCTTCGTGTTCACTTCATTAACTATTTTTCTCATTGCATGAAACGGAAAAATTTTTTCCTGTTTTTAATACTGAGATAATCTAATCCCCACATGACACAACCCCTCCAAGTATACAGCATGAACTTGTGAGGACCCATAAGTTACCTGGGAAAGAATCAACTGTCCATGAAACTTGTGCACAAATTTTCTTAAAAATGAAAAATAGGTTTTATCCCCAAGTCTTCTGGCAAGGAACCGAAGGAGGAAGTAGCCCTGGAAGAAAAAGAGAGAGAGATGCCCACTGTGGGTTCATCACAGAAGTGTAAAAATATTTGCACACTCCAACTTGCCCACTGTGCACAGGGCACAGCTCACAAGCGCCACCTCACCTGTCCTAGGCTGCCCTTTGCATTTTGACCAGAAAGCCCACAGTACGAATTAAGGAGGAACTACAGAGCCTCCAATTCCTTTGGTAATGTCATCACCAACTCTGTTTTGACTTGGTGCAGCTTGGACAGCCATTGGGAACCAAAAGAGAAGGGAGGGCAGCTCTTCTCTGCATCAGCTTCCAGGAATAGCCTTGCTTTATTACTCCATCTTCCCACTGGACCTGAGAGCAATTTGCAGGTTCTGCTCTTCAAAGCTGGCCCACATGGGACAGGAAGAAGGCAGGGATGCCTCAGCTTCCTTTGACTCAAGCCTTCCTAATGTGGCCCCATGTGGGGACAGGAAGTGCTTTACTGAGTGCACTCTCTGATTCTACCCAGACATCACTGCAATGTGGATGGTCTTTCTGCTCTGCTTCAGCCATGTTACTAATCTTCATCATTTAATTGTATAACCTAAAATATGCTGCACTGTCACGAGTGCCTCCTGCCACTAGATCCTTTTACCTTTAAATAATGAACTTGCATGAAATTCTTCTCTGGATTGAGTCCATGTTTGACGACAGATGCTCCCGAGTCACTCACATGGCCAGTTTTCTCTTTACTGGGTCTGAAATGAAGCAGCATCAGTTTCTTTAAGTATAGCGCATTCATCTTAATTCAGTAGTACCAAGTATAATTTAAAATAGTTTACATTATTAACACATATACTGAACAAGGAGGGATTTGTGTTTAGTTAGGTTGGTAACCTGAGGTTAGCTACTGGCAATCTTTTACATCCCATTAGACCCTTAAGGAATCTAAGCTCCAGTATGAATTATTGAAAAACCTACACATTTATTTGGTGGGAATGATAGATTGGGAAATGCAATGAAAATGTAGCTTTACTTGGAAGGATAAGGAATTTATATATTCTTAAATTTTTTTTGAAAGCTTCAATGTTATCCACTTCTCTGGATTTACATTTACTAATTAAGACTCCTTTAATAAATTTATATTTTAAACCCATTTTACAATTATGAAAACAAAAAAAAGGTCACAGGGACTCTGGTGTTTAGAACAGGTGGGGACACTAGCAATTGCACACTTCAACTTTCTCATTTTGCAAATGAGGGAAAGTGAGACCATAGCAGTTAGGTCTACTCCAGATCTTACCATTTCTTGGATTTATGGATTTGTGGTTAATACTAGGAATAAAACCAGTATCTCTCTATCTTTCAGCCAGGTCTTTTCCAATATGCTCTTGGTTTTAAGTAGTAAAAATTCCTTTATTAAAGTGTAACAGATCCTTTGAGCCGCCTAGTAAACGTGTGTACTCTGTTATAGTGAAGCTGTAACAACCAGCTAAAATCAAAATACGTGGCAAAGTCCTTGCAGCTCTCAGCTGTTCTAAAATTAGTTGTTGGACAAGCATCGGAGAGAGGGTATCATGGCCAGGAACAGGAAGAAATGACAAGAAAGTTGGCATATCAGAAAGGTGGGGCATGCCTGGGCATGCTGGATCATGGCTGTAATCCCAGCATTTGAGAGGCCGAGGCAAGTGGACTACAGGTTTGAGACGATTCTGGATAATTTAGCAAGACCCTGTCTCAAGAAAAAAAATGGTGGGAATTTATTTTAAAAAGGTAGGATATTGTAGTACAAGGCCTTTGGAATCTGAGAGACTATTTTGGATATAAGTCTTCTTACTACCTGTTACTTACTAGCAGGTTACTTAAATTCTCTAACCCTCATTTTACTCACTATTAAAATGGGAATAATCCTACCTACATTCCTAGGTCCTGAGGATAACAAGTGAAATAATATATTGCAAGCCCCCCAGCAAGGGCAAAGGATATAGAAATTACTCAATAAATCTAATAAAATATTCAACTGCACAAAGAATCCTTGATTATGTCTTAGCCAAATACTCTACTACTTAATCCTAGCAGACTCCAGGCTAAGAACCAGCACTATCTAAAAGGAAGATGACGACAACCAACCATAGAGCTGACTACATAGTTTCAATTTTTTTACTTGATCCCTGACTTACCTACATGACCACACTTGTAGGAATAATGAGGCCGCTCATCTTCATCTAAGACTCTACAGAAATGCATCAGCTCTTTCCCCTGCTCTCAAGCCTTCCTGGGGTGGAGTGTTTTTACAACATGTGCCCCAGCTTTGATAGGAGAACCCCACAAGCCACAGTCTTGGGGGAAAGATGGTTTCTTAGGAGTCAATCTGAATTCAGATTAGGTTGTCCAGCCCCAAAGCAGGCAGAGCTTCGGGCAGTTTTTAGTGCCCTTGAGCTTTGAATTGAAACTCCAGGAAGGGGAGGAACACAAAACAACTAGAAACCCTGCTCAGAAGGCTGGCTTCCAGGCTCCACTTCCAAATGAGGCCCTTAGCAGCTGTTTCTTCCTTTGCCTAAAAATCTCCTTCCTGAACATATCCCTCTCCTACTCTCTTCTTCCACCTTCTCCAAGTGAAGATGTACTCAAGAAAATTCTTTAATACTGAGAGTATCCAAGGCAAACACACAAATGCCCCGAAGATTCCTTTTAAAGCAGACTTAGAGCTAGAGATTGCAGTGTACAAGACAGGCTCTGTGAGAAACCAAAGAGGGTGGTTTTGGGAGGAAGAGACCCTATAGGAGTGGATGCTACTTATCTCAGGTCAGTGCAGAGAGACAACGGATGGGAGAAAGCAGGAGATAAATGAAGTCAGTACTGTCCCACAAAATAATAAAGATGAGTCTCACAGCTGAGGAAAAGAAGTCAGACCCACAAAGCGCACATTCAGATGTATGATTCCATTTCGATGAAGTCCAAGAATGGGCAAAACTGATCTATGGTGACAGAGAGCAGAACAATGGTTGCCTTTGAGGAGCACTGCCAGACAGGAGAAGAGGGAAGTCTCTAGGATGCTGGGAGTGGTCTCTACAGGGCTCTGTGTGCTTTGATGGAGATAAATAGTTAAAGACTTGTGCATTCCAGTGTATGTGAAGAAAAAAGAGAAAGAGAAGTGGTGCACATAAAACAGTACATATCTTGTGCAAATAAAGGAGACTCAGGCCGGAGAGTTAGCTCAGTGGCACCACGTTGGCCTGGCAAGTGCAAGGTCCCGAGTTCGATTCCCAGTACCAAAAAAAAAAGAAACGCAATCTATAAAAAGGACTTTGCTGCCCTTGTGCCAGGAACACAGGACTAAGATTAATTCACCCATCTGTGGACCAATGAAATATTTTTTTAATTACAATGTGAGAAGAGGTAGGACTGTGGCATGTCCAATTAGTTTAATCTACTCCATTCTCATTGGGCTTTTTTCATGTAACTTACATAGTTATATGTAAATCTGAAAAAGCTAAATGCTCATTTTTCCAAGTGTTTCCTTGCAGCTCTGGATGGCCAGAAGACTTAATCTAGGCTAAGGAGACAAGCGTAGGTATCTGCTGTGGTTGAGAGTAGGATTTGAGAGAGTTTTTGCTTGTTTTACAAAAGACAAATCTACTTTTGTACCTTATTCCTCTAAATATGATGGATGGAGCCACCCTGTGACCACAAGGCAGCAAACCAATACGCTATAGAAGGTAGAAGGGATGAAAGAAGGTAAACAGTCTTTGATGGCATCATTCAGCTCCGGGACTGCCTCCCTTCTGACTTTCTATTTATAAGAAAAACACATACCATTTGCTTAAGTCAACATTGCTTTGCCATTTTATTATTGTAATCAGACTCACTCCTGATGGCTCCAGAATTGGACTGGTTCAGTAGACCTAACATTTCTTGGTTAGTTTCCATTCCAGATACTCTGCCAAGTTCTTCGTATGCACCATGTCCTCCTCCTTCACAAGAACTAGATGCAGCAAGAATTGTGACTCTCCCCATTTAAAAGCTAGAGAAGATCACAAAACTGATCAGCAGCAGAGTGTCCAGGTTGGAACCCCATTCCATGAAACACAAAAGTCTTAGTCTTTGCTCTGCTCTGGGGCCTCCCCAAGATCCAGACCCTTGTTTTGGCCATGCCAACACTAAGTGGAGCACCTCACACAACTTGATTATTTTCTCTGGAGCTCAGTTTCCTCACCTGTAAAGTCTGCCATGAGGCTTAGATTAACATGAAAGCACTTTGTAAATGCCAAAGTGCTAATCACCTCTTAGGCATTAGACTCCAGCATTTAGTCTTTGGCTGCAATACATGGAATATGAGAGATCAGGTTACTCAGGTCCTTTGGGCTCAAATGTTCTTGCTTCCTGTTGTATCTGGCAGCAAATGCAACACTGAGACAGACATGACCTTTCTTTCCCCGCATCCCTTCCTTTTCCATTGCACTCATAGAAGCCACTGGTTATTTAAAGAGCGGGCAGGTGGCAGTGATAATTGATACACAGTGACTTAATTTGAAATCAAGCCTCTGAAGAAATGACCAATCCTACAGTACTCTGACCCAGGGTGGGATTTGGGAAAATGGTTCTGAAGGGTGCTTAGCATGGCATCTGGGTCTGAAAACCTACAACACAGCCCTTCGAAGACAGGCCGTCTGCCAACACACCCATCTCACACTTCTTGGCATCAGTGTGAGAACCATGAGACTTCTGTGTTGATAAACTTGCTACTACCATGTGTGGGCCAGGGACTAAGCATCAGAGAAAGGAGACAGAAGAGGACTAATCAGCATTTCAATATCCCTCTCTCTCTGTCTGTCAGTAGCTGCCCCAAGAGGGAGCAGAGCCTCCCTCACCCACAATGGAGGGAGAGAAATACTACCTGTGTAGAAGCTGGCCTCATGGTACCTCATCTGAGCTGTGAATACACACTGAGACCTACCGGAGAAGCAGCAGAACGCAGTGCTTCAGACCCTGGGTACAAATCTTGATTCTGCCATAGTGTGTACCCCATGAACCCCAGTTCCCAGGGGACAATGAGTTACTCTGGCATTTCAATGGGTTGTAGTATCTTTCCAGAGATCCTGCTGGCAGTTAGTAAACAAGATATAAATGCTGCTGTGATCATGATTATGCACTCTGGCTGGGGTCCAGGGAACATCAGCTAAACCTTCCTCGGACAGGAAAAGACCTTGGGAAGACTGTTCATGAGATGCTGTCCCCGGAACAAGCTGGGGGTAGGGTAACAGGAACTTACTCTCCTACTATGGTAACTTCTTGGGAGTCAAAAATTATTACAAAAAAAATGTTTTTTAAAAAGACACAGCACACAAATATGGCCTTATACCTTCCCTTCTGGGGACAAACCCTTTAAGGGTTGATCTTTAGGCTTGTTCCTTGACTGCTTATCATCAGAAAGCAAAAAAGATGCAACAGATTCCAAATGTGCTTAAAGTTCTCATAAGTTCCATGTTGGCGTGTTCCTTCCACACTCATCCCACTCGGCCTACACTAAAGAGATTACTAAAACTTGAGGAGGCAGAATGATTGAAAATGGAGAAATTTTTCACTCTTCATTTGTTTTTTACAACAATTTCTTCATCTATAAAATGCACATAGTAAACACTTGCCACCAATCATCACTTGCAGTGCTAGCAAAAGAAACTGGACAAAAGGTTGTGGACACCTCTAAGGATTTGTATCATATCAAAGCTACTGGTCTTTGGTGAGTTTGGCTGTCTGTGTGCTTTTCAAAATGGATTTAACAGCAATCCAACATGAAGGGCCTTCCGCAGTGGGACCATTATCCTGTAGCAGACCCAGCAGGATATTATCCTGGTGTTGAAAAAGGCAATTGCTAAGATGATTTAAGACAGAAGGAGGCATTCCTCAGAGGAGCCACTGGAAAAAGAAGAAGGTATATTGTGTCATCCTAATGGTGAAAGGAGCCAGTGATCAGCACTTATGGGGAGGGATTAGCTGCTAAAGAGAGTGATGAGGTGTGGCCATAGTTAAGCAGAACTGGGGAAAACTTGATCAAACTTCACACAGTTTGATAAGCAGGATAGGAAAGTGAAAGATGGAACTTAGAAAAGCAGTGAAACCATGCATAGTGGCGCATACTTATAATTTCAGCACCCAGAAACTTGTGGCAGGAAGATTGTGAGTTTGTGGACAGCCCAGGCTACATAACAAGAACCTGTGTAGAGCAAACAAATGGAAAAAGAAGAGAGAGAGAGAGAGAGAGAGAGAGAGAGAGAGAGAGAGAGA
>NW_004624753.1:16301888-16412283 GCF_000247695.1 Heterocephalus glaber | reverse complement strand
AGAGAGAGAGAGAGAGAGAGAGAGAGAGAGAGAGAGAGAGAGAGAGACAGAGACAAAGGGGTGGGGGTGGGGGGGTAATGAGCATCAGTACAAAACCAAAAATGTCCTCCGGTTTTGAAAGGCTATGGCCATAGATCAAAAATACTTCTCTGAGAAACAAAACCACAAATGGAGAAAAAATAAGGAACAGATTAATCCAGTGTTCTGAGCAGTATATTGCCACAGTGCAGGAGATGATTTGACTGTTTTAGAAAATGATGAGAGCAAAAACACCAATTGGACTGTGCAGGCATTTTCTGATGCAGGTAAATTTTCAGAAGGCACATGAGAAAGATGAATGAGTGGGAAGTGATGCGAGAGAAAAAAAAAAAACCAAACTAAACACAAGAGAACTAGAAAATTATTGCCAGGAAGACAAAGAATCAGAATGAATTGACACTAACAGAGAAAGCCCAGGACAACAGAAAGGGTTGAAGTGATGCTGGGAGCATCATGAAGACCAAGTGCCAACAGGTGATAGGACTCCCACTTGGTTTTGACTTTCTTGCCAAGGAGAATGATTTTCAAGCTGTCCAGGCAGCACAAGCCATCACGTGAGAACTGCTGCTTGGCACAGGTGGGGAGGACTCCCTCATCCTCTAAGAGAGTCCCTACTCCAGGCCAAGGAAGGCCATAGCTTTAGGAGCCTCTACACAATGGTCACGGATCCCTGGAGGGATCAAATCCAGAAGCCAGTGGGAAAGGGGCTAATGGAAATAGATAAATGCTATTTTGATTTGCAAAGGAAATGGGGGTGAGAGGAGTGGAGGTGAATTCATGACAAGGCTGTTGAACAGATAGTTTGTGAGCACTTTCAAGAGAAAATGATGAACTACAGGAGTTATCAACAGAGCCACCAACAGTCACTCCAGAAATTCACTGTGACATCCTCACTTCTACAAGGCAGCTAGCAAAAGATGCAGTGGGGAGTGTGCAGTAAGAGCACAAGGTAGCTGTTTTGTGGTTATAAAAGGCTAAAAAACCCCAGAATCTTGAGGATGTTAAGTACGTACTTAGCTTCTATAACCAGGGGGAAGATCCTTAGGGCCGTGCCCAACCAATGAGACTTCATGGCTTAACAAATATATATATGAGCTGAAGCTGGAAGTCTAGCTAGTTGATCCATGCATGGCATTCACAGTCAAGAATAGAGTTGGCCTGGGATTTAGCTCAGTGGTTCTGCCACCTGCTTTGCAAGTGTAAGGTCCCGACTTCAATCTCCAATACCAAAAAAAAGAATAGACTTAAATGAAGATTCAATTAATAATAAAACAATATTTAACAGGGATGAAGAGATTTTAAAACTTAATTACTAACCTACGAAAAAGATCTACTATATGAAATTTAGTCTGTAAGTCTGACATATTGCTAGAGGCTGCTGACATGACTTGCAAAACAGTGAGCACAACGGCAGGCTGGGCCAACAGGAGGAAGATCATAATGGGAGCTACTGCCGAAGCGTGGATCTGTAGACAACATGGTGCAATGGCTCAGACAGGGGCTCGGAATCACTGTCCCTCTGCTTATATCCCAGCTCTGCCCCTTACTAACTATGTAAAGATGGTTATGTGCTTTATATCTTTGTGCTTAATTCATAGGGCCATTTTGGGGATTAAATGAGATAGCATGTGTAAGGTACTCAGAACAGCGTTTGGTATATCAAAAGCACTCAATGATTGTTACTAACAAGAAAAAAAGCATGAGACCTGGAAAGGTACAATGCCATACAAAATACATGGTGGTACTGAGTTCAAAAATGAAAGATAGTACATATGTGAATGAATCCAACTCAATTATTGCTTGTCCTTTCTTTCCTGGTCCATCTAGATCAAAGGAAGTAATAACAGTTCTGCTGCATTCTTCATAGGGATAACCTCAAAGATTACTGGGTCCTGAGCAGGTGTCACATCTAGAGAAGACACTGGCAACAAAGAAAAAGAACAAGTCCAAGAAAGTAAAGGTTTTCCTAAGCATGCAGTGGGTGTGACAAGTCTAACAAAAAACGATGTCTGTCAGCCAGGATGAAAAAGACATTTATCCTCAGATGTGTGGATTGCTCCAGTAGAAACAAAGCAATTGTGGAGGAAGGCTGTTGTAAGAATTAGGCAGTTCCCAAAGGGAATCTGTTTGCCAAGTTCTGGATCTTGGAAATAAGTATTCAGGTATAAGCTGGGTGACCATCTGTCAGGAATACAGAAGATCAGGTAAAAATCACTTTAAAATCCTTTCTGACCCTATCATGCATAATTTGAAGAGATCAAATAGCCCACCATATATTTAAGTTGTAGCATTTAGGGGATAAAAACCCACATTATTCATCCATTCCAATGGAGTCAATAGATTTGCCATGTAGCTTTGGCCTCACTAAGTCAGCATCAAGAATGATTTTGGGGCCGGGGATTTAGCTCAGTGGTTCTGCCGCCTGCCTTCCAAGTGCAAGGACCCAAGTTCAATCCCCTGTACCAAAAAAAAAAAAAAAGATTTTGATTGTGGAAAAAAAACAACTAAATGAATTCTTTAAAGAAGACTTAAATCATTTATATTGGGGGATGGAGTTAACTTACAGGATGGAAGAAATAGAAGGCTTTGTACTTTTTACAGAGTTATGGAGCAAGGTGTATGACAGACCTGAAGCCACCTTCCAGGGGACCTCTCTCTTCATCAAGGTTAAGGTGATCGCAATGAAGCTCAGACACTAAATCTGCTATAAGCATTTAGAACACAGGAATACAGAAAACCTGAAAATCACAGGAAGTGAAAGTAGAAGGAGTAAAATGGAACATTTTTTGCACAGCATAAAAAAAATCATGACTTCACTCTGAAAAGAGGCGAATGAGGCAAACACTGGCTTCATTTTACAAGAAGCAGCTAGAACATGTGCAGTGCTGTGTGCTGGGATAATGGGAAGGATCGCCTCATCCTATGACTCAAAAGGAGCAGATGGCCTGTGGGAGCTGAAGAAGGACTTTCCCCTCCTCCATAGAGGACAGTGTGGCCCTAGCCATGAGGGGTGGCAGCAGCAGTGGATGGAGAGCTTGCCTGTTTTTCAGCCTTATACACATTGGGATGTATAATAGGATGACTAGTTTGGAAAGTAGCTCTCTTCTCAATCTTGTTGGTAACTGCATCCTGCTTAGGTCTCATATTTCACATGCTATGCTCTAAGAGTAATTGTAAGACCATGCAATACAACACTGCTTGTGAAAGCAAAACAAACAAAAACTAGAAATTACCAAAATATCTAATGTTCAATGGTTACTAACAAAACATTCATATCCTAGAATATTCACAGCAGCTTTAAAATGACCTATATATGTTGCAAACAGTAAAATAGCCAAGATTATATTATTAGGAAAATGGAAGGTACAGCACAGGGTAGAAAATAACAACATATAAAAACTTTTATGCATGTACTGGTACTTGAGGGATGCTTTCTTGTAATTGAATCATCACTATGTGGGTTGTTATACCAAAGACCCTAGGGAAATGTCTTCCTAACATCCAGTACTAGAAAAGGTTCCTTGGGTCTCATTCAATCCCACAGTCACCAGTTGCCTCCTGCCCTAATTTCTTTTTCATGTCTTTTTTAGGTAATTGCTGGTCAGTGTTAGTGTGCTACAGAGATATTATGAGATGGTAGAGAACATCCGCTGATTTCCATTAATCTTTGTCTTTTAAAAGGTTGAGATATACGTTACATATAAATTCACCATTTCAAAATGTTTATTTCAATAGTTTTTAGTATTTCCATTTAATCTATTCACTACCAGTACCTAATTCCAGAACATTCTCATCACTCTGCAAAGAAACCCCTTGACCACTGGCAGTCACTTTCCTGTCTTCTTCCTACCTCTCCCTAGCCCCTGATACTGTTAATGTTCTTCTTGTCTCTATGGATTTGCCTATTCTAGACAGTGCCTTTAAATGGAATCGTACAGTATATGGCTTTCTGAATCTAGCTACTTTCTTGTAACATAATATTTTCAAGAGTTATCTAGGATGTAGCATGTATAAATACTTCATTCCTTTCTACTGTTCATCAATACTCCACTGTATGGATTTTGTTTATCAGTTAATCTGTGAATGAACATTTGGGGCATTTCTACTTTTTGTTTATTATGAATCATGCTTCTGCAAACATTTGTGTCCAAGTTTTGCATGGACGTACATTTTCATATTCCTTAGGGATATAACTGGAAGTGGAATTGCAGGATCATATGGTAACTCCATGTTTACCTCTTGAGGAACTGTTGTAATGTTTCCAAAGTGCTGCACTATTTTACATTTCTCAACAGTCTACAAGGGTTCCAATTTCTCCAAATCTTCCCTAATACTTATTCTGTGTCTTTTTAGTGAATGTGAAGTGGTATTTCATTGTGATGTTGATTTGCATTTCTCTAATGGCTAATAACATTGAGCATATTTTTGTATGGTTTTTAGCCACTTAATTACCTGAAGAAATATCTATTTCAACCATTTGGTCACTTTTTAATTGGGTTACCTTTCTGAGTTTAGGATTTCTCTATATACTCTGAATATGAGTCCCTTATCAAATATATGACTTGTAAATATTATCTACCTTTTTTTTTTGACAGCACTAAGAATCAAATTTAGGGTCCTGTGCATTCTAGGCAAGCACTCTATCATTGAGCTATACCCCTAGCCCTGGGCTTTTTACTTTCATGATGGAATCCTTTCAAACACAAATCCTTTTAATTTTAATGAAGTCCAAGTTATTGATTTCTTTCTCTTACATTTTGGTTTCTGGCCCATTTTGAGTTAACTGTTTTATACAATTCATCTTTTTATTCTTTCTCTTCTTAACCATTGACTCGAAATCGACAAGAACTCCTGTAAAACTGGATTTTAACATCTAGTAGGGTCAATCTTCTTTGATGTCTTTGCAACAGCTTCGAAAGAATACATATACAGTTTTTCTTAGAGGTTCTAGGTCAAAACTATTGGCTAAAACACAAATTAAAAGGTACAAATATAGGGCAAATACTTAGTAGCACAAAGTTAACTTAGTATTACACGAGAAAGTACACACTGGATAAGAATTTTTATGGATGGAAGGGGCCGGAGATTTAGCTCAGTGGTTCTGGCATTTGCCTCATAAGTGCTAGGTCCCAAGTTCGAACCCCGGTACCAAAAAAAAAAAAAAAGAAAAGAAAGAAGAATTTTTATGGATGGAAAACTAAAACTCATCACTCAAGAATATGGTATGTGTACAGCCTCCTATGGTTGGCTGAGTGTATAAGAAATCCACACAATGGGCAGAATAAGAGTGAATTATTCTAGATTGATGTATGTATATGAATTATTTTAGGAAATATTTCATAAGCAAATAGTATTATACTGAATCAGTGCTACACAGGGAAGCAATGCAGAAGTATACATATGCACTTGCCAAATTTATTTTCTGAAGATTCACAAGCAGTGATTAATATCTTAGAGTAGTTACTACAGTGATAGGGATAAGATTTTACACTTTTCAAAACTGAATTTTCCTATTATATACTTTTAGGAGGAAAGAAAGAACTATGGCTAACTAAGCATTGCTTATGAACTGTCTTACTTCTTTGTTTTTCTATTTTTAAAGAAACCTTACTAAATGTTATTACAAAATGAAATATCCTATCCTGTAAGTGTGTAATTAGGGGCCTATGGAGAGGACTATCCCTCCCTTAAAAATTCCTGAGTGGTGAGTAACCAGGGACTGGTCTAGAAAAATGAAGCAGGAAGGTTATTTGAATTCAATTATACAGGACATGCTTGTCATCTTTGCTGTTTCAAGTTGAGCTTTGAGTTGGGGGTGTCTCTCCATCAGGAAACAGAAACTGAGAAGCAGCTCAGGCGGAGGAGCTGGCCTTTGAAACAGGAAAGGGCAGAGTCTGTTTCTGGCTAGCTGAGAGCCATAACATTTTTCAGAAAATTCTTGCATGGTGATAGCATTTTCCCACCATGAAAGGGTAGTAACAATCTTCACAGATAGCGTGCCCGTGTATGTGGTTTAAATAAAGAAAACTAGTCAGGAAGAAAGAGGCAGAGGGCCTGAGGGACTGGGGGTCTACGGCAGGAATTCCAAGACACAGCTGCAGGAACTTTTGAAAAGGCACAGGTCAGTGTCAACAGTCAAAAGCTCAGGGAAGGACTCTTGAAGGACACAGAGGTAAGAACATTTTTCTCCTCATCCCTGTTATGTTTTCCAGGAAGACAGGAGGTATCTCCAGGATTGGGAAGATAAAGAGAAAAGAATAGGATACCCTGTGCAGTCTCCAGGGGACAAAGGCAGCAGTGAAAGAAAAGAGAGGGCCAGCCCCGGAGCCTCAGGGACAAATGGGAATGGAGCACTCTGAGAACATCAGAAAAGCCAGGAAGGAGAGTGGGCCTGGCTGTGGAGACTGTGCCCTCATGCCCTCTGCCACTAGTGTGATAGGTGTTTACCAACTGACCGAGGATACAGATGATAGTATCTAATAAGTGCTGGGTATTTCCTTGAACCCTGGGAAACTGGCAATATTCATTTAGATATATGAAAATGGCAATTTCCTATGATTCAAGTTAATATAAGTGCTTTAAATGGTTTCCACATATTCACTGCATTTATTCTTCACACTCACCTGTAACGGAGAAACTACACTGCATAATTAACCCTGCTTTTCAGCTCTGGAGGCTAAAGCTAAGTGTGGTTGAGCAGCTCTCGCAAGGCCACGTAGCAAACAGTAGAGCCAAGACTCGTATCCAGGTAGTTTGGCTTTCAGGCTTACTCTTCTGATAACCCCTGCTACTATTCTAGTTGGAGACTCACAGGCCAACAAGGTCTGGTGCAGAGCACAGGCCTCTATCCTCAGATGATGTCTAAAATGAGGCAGGACAGATAAGACAAAGGACAAATGGGAGCCAAGGACAAATGGAAGCCGTTGCCTGTCACTCTTTTCAAAGTCACAGCAAACTTCATAAAGTCCAGGACTGGAATCAGTTCTTTTATTGAGTCAATGCTTACGCACAAGTAGAGATAGCTTTATGTTGTATTACTTGAGCCTTCTTTGAAGCTGGGTTGGCAATCTGTTCTGAATAGCACCAGAGAAGCAACTCATTCATTCAGAGCCTCAAGCCAACCAAGCTCTTCTGAACTCAGTCTGCATTCCTGAAACAGCCACCTAATTCCATCTGGCCTCTAGACGCTTTCTCTTTGATCATTCGTTATCCCAAAGGCTGCTTAATCTTTCCAGTACTCCATTTTCATTATGCCATTCTTGAAATTTAAAATAGTTCCCCATCGCTGGGATGGTCAGATGCAAACTCCTGACTCTGACATCTTCAGAACTCCACTGCTTAGCCTGTCCTCCCAGGTTGCTTATTAGAGTATCCTCTGCAGCAAGCCCATTCTTCCTGGAATGTCCATCTGGATGCTGATAGGCTCAGCTCCTTAACTTCCCCTCCTCCCCCCCACATCAACTTCACTGCTATTCTTTTCTGCAATCCCAGCTCAAGCCCCACATGTCTCTGTGGCCCCTCCTAAGCTTTCGAATATTAAACTCTCACAACTTGAAATAGGATCTCTCTACTGTCTTGTGATCAATATTTCAACTATCCAAATAATATACAAAGACTTTCAGGGATAGAGATCATGTCTATGACATTCATTTCTTCAACATTTGCCAAGTACCCACCTAGTGCCAAGCACTGTGGTACAGATAAACAATAATTCCTAGCTATAAAAGGCTGATGGGTCAGAAGAAAGATGTATTAACTTGGACCATATGAAATTTTTTGTTTTATAGGTCAGAAATGATCAAATATTACTTGTTTAATATGATTCACCTGAAATATAAAGATATTATCAAAGAATGTAGTAAAATTGTCATGAACTTAACACAAGAGACTCTAGGAAGGGCAGAAGAAGGAGTCTAGCTTGTATTAGGATAAGGTTGTCAGGGTAAGCTGTAACCTGATCTAACTTCTATCCTTATAAGAGGAGACTGGAACACAGAGAGATACAGGAATACACACAGAGGAAAACCACATGAGAGAATAGGAGGAAGAGACCTTCTGCAGGCCAAGGAGAGGGGCTCAGAAGAAACCAAGCCTGTCAACACTCTGGTCTTAGACTTCTAGCCTGTAGAACTGTGAGGAAATCAAGTTCTGTTGTTGAAGCCACTGAGTCTTTGGTATTCTGTTATGGCAGCCTGAACTGATGAATACAGAAGGGTTCTGTGAGCAATTCAGGTGGGTGGAGGGTTAAAAAAAAAAAAAAGAATAGCAAGAGATGAGATGAGGAAAAACAGACTGAATGGATGGCATATGGGGCCTTGCATGCCATTCTGAGGAAGTGAAGCTTTTCCTGATGCTATGGGGAAGATTTTGGAGAGTGTTAGGCAAAAGGTGGCAGAATCATGAAGTTTTGTTGTTGTTGTTTTTGTTTGGTACCAGGAATTGAACTCGGCTCCTTGCGCTTGCAAGGCAGGCAGAGAACCACTGAGTTAAATCCCCGGCAGAATCATGAAGTTTTAAAGAGAGATCTCTGTGGCAGTGAGAAAGGGCAGGACTTGAGGTAGGTAAACGATTCAGGGGCTGTTGGATTGGTGCAAACATGGATAAAGAGGTTCTAAACATAGTGGCCACAGAGATGGAGAAGAAGGCTCAAGTTGAGGAAAAACTTGTGAGGTAAAACCAGCAGTTAGGGACAGAGAGAGCCAGTAGAAGGACTTCCACAAAAGCCAGGTGATAGAAATTTACAGTTGTCAATAGCAGCAAACAAAGCAGAGGGTGAAATCACATGAGAATGGAATGCAGTTACAGAATCTGGTGATAGTAAGAGCACAGTGAGGCTGGGGAAAAAATTTCCCTGGACTGTAAGGGCAGCAAGCAAATTCCAGAGAGGTGTGAGTGAAGATGGAGACAGCAAGTTTTGATGATTAGATGAGGATGCAGTGTTCAAAGGAGAGATCATTAAAGATGGGGCAGATGTGAGCATATTTACCAGGTAAGCAGAAAGAGACCGAAGACGAAGCTATGGATGAGAGGTGACAGGGAGCAAGGAACTAGCGGAGGAGACTACAGGTGGGTGGTGCTTTTGAAGTCTGCCTGTCCAAAGTGGATGAAACAAAGATTTTCCCCTTTAATCATCAGGCTGTTCTTTAAATTAGTTGAAGCCTGTAGGCTTTTAACTTAAATATAAGATGGTATTAATCAATAAAAATATAGCTAATTAGATTCAGGAACAAGTGCAGTATTAAAACATAAGGATATAGTTGGCTTCCATTAAGATAATTAGAAGGGACCACCTGCCCTTCTTGGAGAGCAACGAGACCCCACTGGCTTTACCCTATCAAAGAGAGGGAGCCATGGTGTTCCCTGACAAATCAAGGCATCTCACAGCTATTCCTAGCTGGGTCACTGCTCTTAGGCTACTGGAGTCCCTAAGGGACTACCTCCTAACAGCACAGAAAGGGCCAGGGCCTGGTCCAGAGTGACAAGAGGGCCATTCTCCCAGACGTCAGGTCTTGTCCTCCTCCTTATGGGTGAGTTCTACAGTCTGTGGCAGGGCATTTCAGCCTGGCTCCAGCTTTGGACCCTGAACCTATCTTTAGCTGTATGAAGGCAGACAGTGTAGCACTTGAGCACCAAGCAGTCAGGGAAGATGTAAAGTTTCCTTGGGCTACGGATAGAGTGACACACTTGGGCAGGGTTCCCTATGATGATGGTACATGTTTGTGACCAGGGGGTGAGGCACTTGTGAGAAAGGTAGGGAAAGACACTGGCATTGGTCTTGAAGTGTGCTGTATTAACTGTGGAGGCAGCAGCTATGAGAAAGAGCTCCATTAGATTCCTGCCTGTCAGTGCCTCCTTAACATGATATATTTTAACATTTTTCTCAGTGTGAGGTTGACTTTAACAATGAATCCAGAGAAAAAGAGGAAGCGATAATAAATCACAAATAATAACTACCAACAGAGATTTCTTGACCCTGTCATTGTAGCTCTTCCATCCAAAGGGACCTGTCAGAAAATGCTAAGTGAAGGTACTTAAAGAAGCTGCTGGCATCCAGCTGTACCCTGTGGACAAGAGGCCTGAAGGCATTGCGTGAGCTCTCAGCATCTTCTTTAGCAAGAGCCACGTGGCTGCACTGGTCAAGAGGGGAGCTGTGGAAGGGGTGATGGGGCAGATAACAGAAGCTAGGCCCAAGGAGGAGGCCAGGCCGGTGATCACAAGAGAGGTGAGGGGAGTTTGGAGAGAGCCACTGAGGTTTCACCTCTGAAGAAGACATCTTTAATAACTAATGAGAAAATGCATGGAGTCATTAATGTCACCCCTAATATTTTGCAACTCCGAGCAAATCACCCTGCCTCAGGACCCTGCAGCCACATTACCGGCCACCCAGAAAAACACAGAAAACTGTCATAAACAAATGAAACTCAAAACCAAGTTGATCTAAGATACATTTGACGAGACCATGATTCAACCCTGGATTATGAAAGGCATAATCTAGGAAGGAAAGTAGTTCTTATAAATTACTGAAATTAAGGAGTATAAGCCAAACAAACTTTAATTTTTCTCTTTTTATTTTGCTAATACTCCTGTATCTATAGTCTACAGAATGTAGTTTTCTTTTTGTACCAGGGATCGAACTTGGGTCCTTGAGCTTGCGGGGCAGGTGGTGGAACCATTGAGCTAAATCTCCAGCCTGAATGTAGTTTTCTTTATTCCCAATATCTTCTGAAATAAGACACATGCCTTCATATGTTAAATGACAAAGATGGGGCTGGGGATTTAGCTCAGTGGTGCTGCGCCTGCCTCACAAGCACAAGGTCCTGAGTTCGATCCCTGGTACCAGGAAAAAAAAAACAAAAACAAAGATGCCTGGCTGGACCTGCTGTGTGTTCTTCCAGAATTCAATTTCTTCTCTTTTCTTTTTTTTTCCTATGGCAGTAAAATGCTATAATGAGTTCCTTGAAGGGAGAGGTGCAGTATAAAGAAGAGGATAGTTCCTCAGGTTTCAATGCCTGCTTTCATTTTTTTTTAAGTACTGAGGATTAATCCCAAAGGCCCCACAGTCACTAAGCAGAGCACTGAACTACATCTCCAGCCCATTTTTTAAAATTCCATTTTTAGACAAGGTCTCATTAGGTTGTCCAGTCAGAGTTTGAACTTGCAATCCTCTTGCCTCAGCCTCCTGAGTAGCTGGGATTACAGGCATACAGCACTGTGTTTGCTCTCTTCTTTACCAGCTGTATGATGTTGGACATACTATTCAGTCTTGCTAAGCCTCAAGCCATTTAAGTGATGATACTAAATTGCCAGCAAGACAGATGAGGAAGGGGTGGTCAGTGAAGTAGCAGGAAGTCAAAGAGATTGTGACAGAGAGAAGCTGAAAAAAGAAAGTGTTTTTAGGAGGAAGGGGTTACCCATAGTGAAAGCTGCCACAAAGACCGTAAGAGTTTCAGCAAACTTGGAGCAACCTATCAAGACACACCATGACCTTTCCACAGCTCTTGGTTCATTACCTGAAGACCCTGGTTTGCTTATCTGGAAAGAAACAAAGTGGGGGGGGGGATAATATCTCTGATCACTGCACTGTTTAAAGGACTAGTTTCTCAGACCTCATTTGCATATTAAAACAAAAATTGAGAACAAATTTTTACAGCTCTGGTTCTTCATTTTTCAAAAATTTCTGCATTCTCTGTGTCCATTTAAAGGAGAATTCTAGGGTATGGGAGTAAACGAAACCTGGACTATACAACTAGGGGCAGGTCTGGAAACATTTCCTCCTCATTGTAAAAGCATATCGGATAAGAATATTTTCCATACTGATGTGTAAGTCTTTCAAATGCAGTTGTTTCATGCCTAACCTAAGTTCAGGCAAACACAATTTCTGAATATTAAAACAAAGAAAAATAAATGTCATAATAAGCCTTCTAGCATAAAGGTCTAAAAATACTACATTCTCTCTCCTAATTCTACAATCAAAGGAAAAGAACTTGACCATTTGAAAGTGGGCTGATGGCAGCTCCAGGGAAGCCTGGGTTGAGGGTCTCTCACACATGAACTAACTTCCCAGGGGGCAGACTAACTTGCTTCCAAGCTGGACTCACATTTCACCCACTCATATTCATTATGATGTCCCTCGCCCGACGACCACCACCACCAGAGGACTAGGGTCATATGAAGCCACAGGCTTGAAAGGGACTTAGGGTCACAGAGAATGGAGATGGACATTTTTGCTTGAGAAACTGGGTCTGAGAGGTGAAAGGATGTGCACACTTATACACATGGCTCGAACTTTAGCACGCTCCTGGGTGCCCCACCCTATAGCAAACTTCTCTCACTGCCACCTCCCTTTGTGGCCTGCCTGAGCCAGCTCATCCTCCCCCACTAAGTTCACACTATCTGATTACCCATTCCCTCTTCTTCCCTTCAATCTGGCTTTTTTCTCTGCCACTCACAAATAAATACAGGAATGTCAAGGTCATCAACATCTTTCATGTGGTCCCACCTGAAGGTCATTTCTCCCTCTCCCTTTCACACACCTCTCAGCAGCATCAGCCATGGGGCACTCTCATCCTTTTGCCTTCTTTTCTCCATGACGCCCAAGCCCTGGATCCCACCACACACACACACATTGATCTCCCCATGATCCTTTGCTGGCTCTTCATCTTCCTCCCAACCTCTTGCCTTCCTGGTGATTTTGACATGCTCAGATGTTTAAGTGTTTTGTAGGCTGATTATTCCAATGAGCCTTTACCTTGTACACTCCACTGAATTCTTAATATTGCATATATCGATTTGACATCTCAAACTTAGCACAGGTAAATCTAGGATCTTTATTTTTCCCTCCAAGGCCTTTCCTCCCAAAGTCTTTACCATCTCAAAAAATTCCATCACCATTTCCCCAACTGCTTAATTCAAAAACCTAGAAATCAGGCCAGGGATTTGGCTCAGGGGCACCGAGTCTCCCTCACAAGCGCAAGATCCTGAGTTCAATCCCTGGTACCAAAAAAACCCCAAAACAAACAAACAAAATAAAACCTACAAGTCATTCTGGTTATTCTCATATTCAACTGAATAAAAACTTTTCCATATTCAGTTGAACAAAAACCTATGGAAGCACATCTCTGATAGGTCGGTGAATGCATTATCTGTCTCTGCTCTCACTGGGACCTCTTCGGTGGCCAATACTCCAGCCCTCCTCCTGCTCTGTGTGCTGCTCGAAGCCAAGCTACCAGAGCAGAGCAGCCTTTAACACACTGGGGGATCAGGCTCCTTCCCTGCAAAGACTCCACAATGGCTTCTGTAGGACTTGGAGTAGGATTCTCGTGCCCTCCCTGGCTCTTGTCTATCTCTTACGGCCCTGTCCACCCTTATTTTTATTTTTTTTATTAGTGCATGTTTGCAATACAGAACAGTGATGTTCATTCTGGGAAACTGGTTATGTGTATATAACATATCTTGATCATTTTCAATCCCTCCCCCACTTCTCCCTCCTGAATCCCCTTCCCTATCTCCACAAGTCTACCTTCAAGTTTCCTATCATCTCTCCTTTATTTTACTCATTTATTTATTCATATTTCAGGTGTTTGATATAGGGGGAAACCCTCCATTTAACCCTCCAAGTCAGGCTTATTTCACTTAACATGATAGTCTCCAATTCCATCCCTTTTCCCGCAAATAACATGATTTCATTCTTTATGACTGAATAATACTCCACACACACACACACATATATATACATACACACACACACACACACACATATACATATATATCACATTCATCTATTGACAGGCATCTAGGCTATTTCCACAACTTAGCTATTGTGAATTGTGCCACTATGAACATCGGTATGTACTCTATGTGTTGCTACAGAATGATGTCTTTAATTCTTGGGAATATACACAGGAGTGATATATTAATTGTTATTTCTATTTTTAGTTTTTTGAGGAATGTGCATACTGATTTCCACAGCAATTTTACCAGTTTACATTCCCACCAACAGTGTAGGACAGATCCTCCCCACCCCCGCCCCTCCCAGCCTCACCCGCATTCATTGTTTTCTGCATTCTTTATCACTGCCATTTCTGAACAGTCTGAGATGAAATCACAATGTAACTTTGGACTGTATTTTCCTAATGGCTAAAGATGTTGAATGTTTTCTCATATGCTCATTGGCCACTTGTATTTCTTCTTTTGAGAAGTATATATTCAATTCATTTGCCAATTATTTGATTGGGTTGAAGGTGGTTAATTTTTTGAGTTGTTTATATAGTCCAGATATTAATCTTTTACCAGAGGAGTAGCTAGCAAACATTTCTGTCCATTCTTAGGTTTTCACTCTGCTGTTTCCTTTTTACATATAGAAACTTTTTAATTTGATATAATCCCATGAATTGGTTCTTGATATTATTTCCTGCACTGTAGAGTCCATTTCAGGAAGTCTTTACTTATGCCTATGGCTTGAATTTTCAAACTACTGGAAGATAACATAGGGGAAACGCTTGAAGCCTGCCCTGCTTTCTGTCCCCAAAGCACATCACATCACCTGCCTCGGGGCTTTTGTGTTCCGTGCTCTGCCAGGCTGGGGACATGCCCAGCTCAGTCTTGAGGGCTTCGAAGTTCTGCTCACTGTCTAACCCACTTGTGCATGCAAGAGTATCCTCACTAAGTGGAAGCTCCGTGCGAGCAGGGACTGTGTCCACAATGGCTGGCGGGAAGCGTCCTGCCTGGATCTGTAAACACTGGCTGGGGGAGTGTTGATGGGGCAGGATTGCAGGTCTCCTGGCCCCCAGCCCAGTAGGCTTACCACTGCTCCAGCTGCCTCTCCAGAACAATGGATGAGTCAGCCTGGGAGGCATATTTGTGTGCAAGAACGCAAACTTCACCGTGGGAAGGGCACAGGGCTGCACAAAAGCAGCAGGCAGACTGCTCCCTGGGGCCCAGCTTGCTCTCTGCCTCCTGGTGCTCTTTGGTCCCAAGCAGGAGGGGTGGAGGTGCTCATTTAAAAACAAACCACAACAGGAGCCTGGCATGGTTGCATATGCCTGTAATCCCAGCATTTGGGAGGCTGAGGCAGGAGGATTGATGGCCTCAAGTTCAAGAAGCTGGGCTACATAATGAGTTCAAGGCCAGCTCGCACTACAAATCAAGACCCTGTCTCAAAAACAAAACCAAACAAAAACAGCAGAACCTTCTGTGGCAGGCCTCACTGCCCAGGGAAGCCATCTAAAATGGGATGTGGAGAAGGGACAATTCCTGGATGGCCTATACCTTCCCAACCAGCTGAATGCAAGTTCCAAGCACTTGACTCTAGCCAGTGAGGTCTGGATGGAGGCTTCTACTAACATATCAACCTCTGTGTTCTTGGGGCCTAGGCCCAGGGCTTCAGATAAACAGCTATTTAGAGTAGTGAAAAAATAGAGCAAAGCAGGGATGAAAAAAAATGGGAAAATGGCAAGAAATAATCTCACAAGTGCCACAAGCCACATTCTAAAAACAAAACTCAGGAGCTGGGAGTGGAATCCTCCTACTACACGCCAGAGAGGGGCAGGGCTTCCTGCTGGGCTACATCTGAAACAAAAGGCCCCATTGACAGGCACATCTGTTACTACTAAAAACTTAGGAATCAGTATTTTCCTAAAGATTTTTTTCCTTTGGCTTTAAAGGGTTACTGTCTGCCAGGCTGCCAAACCTCAACCTTCTCCATGTCTTCAGCCACCACATAAAGTGACTATTAGAACTTCAAACAAAGAATTTGGTCCCGGAAATGGCCTCATGCTAGTTTTTTCCTGAATAGAGACACCAGGAAAATGTCAGAAGGCAAATCAAAACCCACACCCTGAAAGACTTAAAACATAACAATCACATCCCCAGGAGGATGAGTAACCCCAGCCTGATTTGATTTTAAAAGGAAACACGGCAGATTTAGTCAGATGGCCTGGATGTGTCTGGAAAGAAAGAAGGGGTGGGGAGGTGGGAGGCGCGTAGAGCCACCTTACCTTAACACCTGCATCTCTTCGGGGGAGTTCCGAAGCTCGTCCCGGAGGCGATGCCAGCGCAGGCAGGCCCTCAGCTCCCGCTGCTCCTCGGCATCGTGGGGGGCCAGCTGCTTGAGCACAGACACACCAACACATGTGCACAAAATACAGTCATTGTCTTGGTCAGCCCTACCCCACCTTGCTCCTCTTTAGAGAAGCCAAGGGCCACTGCTCCTCCTCTGCTCCTCCAGTGAAGAACCAACTGTGAGCTCTGGTGCTGGTAGGTGGAGCTGGGCCTGCCTGTTTGGGAGGGGTCTTGGGTCTTGGAACCCACCCCTCAGTACACACCTGGCCTGGAGAAAGGGGCTCCCCTGGGGGCACCTCCACTTTAATCCAGCCCTCCTTTCCTGCTCTGTCTTCCCGCACAGGGTGGGGAAGGCCTCTCCATTTACCTCCTGTTTTTCCCAGCCCTCAATTTGGGTAAGAACTGTTTATGTGGAGCCTGTTAATGCAACCCAGATGATGCTGTTTGCATATAACCAGAAACAGTGTCCTGCCTGGACACTGGAGGCAGGAAGGACATCACTTTCTGCGCGATTGAGTCAGACCCCCCCACCTTCCCACCCCGCTGTGGATAGCTCTAGAACTATCAAGGAAGGAAAGCCTGCAAGTCTATTGGGAACCAAATTACTCTTAACAACTCATTCAACAGATACCTACTGAGTCTCCGCTGCCCCTGGGGACATTATAGACTGAGGTGGGGAGGAAGACAACAGGACCCTAACAACGGAGTGTGGGGGGTGCAGAGGTCAAGGAGGAACTAGGGCCCCCCTTGCCAACCAGGGGGATCCAAAGCCTTTGTGGAGGTGGTGGTATCTAAGCTTTCCTCAGTGAAAGCAGGAGCAGGCCAAAGAACATTCTGAGGGACGGGGTCAGGCTAGGAGCAGACTCTGTCTAGGGAGTGAGGCCCTGAGAAGCCAGGCCAGGCCAGGTGAACATTGACTTTGGGTGGTTATTGTTTCTAACCGAACAGGATTTCCCCAGCCCTCAGAAGTATGTTGAAGACCTAACCCCAGTGTGATAGCATTTGGAGATAGGAGCTTTAAGGAGGTTAAATGAGGCCACGAGAGTGGGGCCCTAATCCTATAGGACTGTGGTTTATAAAGAAAGGAAGAGACACTGGTGATCACTCTGGTCCTCAAGCACAGAGGGGAGCTCATGGAGAAGAGAGAAGGCAGCCATTCACAAGCCAACACTGACAACACCTAGACCTTAGATTTTTTTACCCTTTAGAACTATGAGAAAATAAATGCCTGTTGTTGAAGCCACCAGTCTGTGGTATATGACTACAGTAGCCTGAGCAGACTAATACACTCCTGAAGTGTTTAGGTTTTGTCCAGGCTGATGACAAGTTATACAGTTCAACCTTGCTATTCAGCTCACTTATCTTGCAGAATGGCACTCTGATGGGATGCTGGGCTCCATGTCCTAATTCAGGATTTCATGCTCCCCTAACTTGCTACACTTTCTGAAACACAGTGCTGCAGAGCACAGCCTTCCCAGCAGCAAGGTGACTGAAACAGCCCTGGCCACCAGGGCGTCCTCATATCCTCTTTGCTGGTGGAGCTGCTCCTGACCAACAGTGTCAGCAACCCACAGAGTACTCCTCTCCCATGAAGGTCCGAAGCAGGCACTTATCAGGGACCAGCACCATCCCAGTCTGGTCCTGAGAGGAAGGGGTCAGCGGTGGGTGTGCACCAGAAGTCCAGTCAGACTCAGTGCTGGGGAGGTCCACTTTGCCTGAAGGACATTTGTGTATTCACATCTTAAAGTTGGGTGGTGCTATGGGCTGACCCCAATGGAGGGAAAGGGGAAAGGGGAAATGGAGGAGGACATGCTCCTGCTTTCCCTCAGGCCACAGCAGAAGTCACCTCCTCAAGCAAGGCCTTCAGACCTGGCCTTTCCCACCTTTGAACTCACACAAGATCTGGTGTTCACCTCTCTTCAAATTTTTTTCTCCCTCCTTCCACTGAGTGCTTATCTTATCCTCATCCTTTTATTCCTTCATATGGATCACAGAATGATCACAGAAAGTGCACAGCTGTGAGATCAGCTTCTATCAGTTGGTGGGGCGCACTCAGGGCAGTCAGATGAAGACCCCAGGGAGGAGACGAAGGAGTATGGGCAGGGGAAGGGGCAAAGAGGGAGCTCTCTAGCTGTGTGTGGTAGTGCATGCCTGTAATCCCAGCACTCAGGAGGCCGAGGCAGTAAGATTGCTGCAAATTCAAGGCCAGCCTGGGTTACAAAGTGAGATCCTATCTCAAAAAAAGAAAAGAAAAGGGAGCTCTCTTATTTAGACATAGCCGATAAAGGACAGAGATTTCATTATTGGGTACCAGAAATACACTTGCAGTTGCCAAGAACAGAACCAGTTGGACTGTCTCAGAGATCATGACAGTAGCACATTATACTGCTAAATGACCATGATGTGCAAGATGGTGGGAATACAGAGGGTGAGAACAGGTGTTTCTTGCACATTTTTCATGTGTCTGGCATGTGCTAAGCTCACTCACACACCAGTCCATTCACTGTATAAGGTTAGGCCTTCTTAAATCCAGTCTACAGATGGGGAAACTGAGGCTCAGGAAGCTACTGTATGTATCCTACCTATCCCCAGAAGGCTGGTGAATGGCAGAACTGAGACTCAAAGTTTAGTAGCCAGCCTCTATTCCCAAGTCAACCAGATAGACGTGCACCCTGCTAGCTGACCACCATGGTGTGAAGAGGACAGAAGGACAATGAGCCACAGCTCCGATTTGAAAAAGGGCAGTCAAAGCTGTGAGAAGCACACAGCAGAAGTAAGAAGAAAAACAGGTAAGCAGCAAATACTGTGGAGGTCAAAGTTTACAGGAGAACAGTAATAAGAATTGTGAGAGGAATGGCCAGTCTGGGCTATCTGGAAAAGGCACTTCAAGCTAGTGAGTGATATGTGGAAAGGATTTCAACAGGCAGAATCATCATGACTGAGTCATACATCATCCAAGTATGCACAAACTTGGCAGTTTTAGAGAATGTCAAATATTCCAATGTGTAAGGACACGGATAGCACACAAAAGAAGTGACCCAAGTATTATTACTGTAACTGAAAAGTAAGCAGGAAACAGTTTAGCTGCCACATCCTCATTAGAACTGGTGGCCAACTCTCTAAAGTACAGGTTACAAAACAGATGTGTGTGTAGTGGGTCTGGCCTCTGGGTACTTTCGTGTGTGTATACATACATATATTCTGTTGAGAGGGGCTGGGGATTGAACCTAAGGCCTCATATTTGCTAAGAACACATAGTACCACTGAGCTACATCCCCGGCCCCTGATTTGTGTGGTATTATTTAAATCAGTAAACTTCACATGAAAATCTGGATTTATGGATTTCCTTATAAAACTAAAAGTCTAGGCTCTGTTAAGCCCCCTTTAATATGAGAACAGTTGGTTAGAGCTAAGTGGCAGCTGCCAGTTTGCCACAGTCCTCAGAATGCCCTAATCTATTGCCCCAACTGCCTCAATCTTTACCCCTTACTCACAAGCAGCAGACATCTAAGCTTATGACTCCTGATTTACATTTTAGTTTGATCATTTAAAACACACACACAATACTACCACAACCATAAAGACAAAGGAATGTTTGCATATAACCTTTCCTTTAGGTCTGCTCTAGGGTCTCCTCATCAGAGGCCTTCTCTGATCACTTTTTAAAGGAGCTCTCCTTTCCCTCCCCTCCAGTCTCCACTGAGCTAATTTTTATTCACAGTACTCTTCCCTACTGCATGTTACTGCTTTGTTTGTTTGTTCTCTTGCCTATCTCTAGATTGTGAACCTAGGGGAAAGAGGGCTTCCTTCTTTGGTTATACAGCATCTTCCCAGCAAAAACAGTGCCTAGGGCATGCACCATGTATCTGTTAAATGAATGAGGGACTTGAGTGGAACTCTCGGGAAGGAATACTTAGGGTCACATTAAACCCACCTGCTGTGCTTCAGCCCAGAATACATCTTCCAAGTGAGTGGCGAACCCTTCACTGAGCCACTCCTCCGTCCAGTCACGGGCGCCAATGGCCAGGCCAAACCAGGTGTGAGCAATTTCATGGCAGAGCCGGGGCCCGCAGAGATGGCTCCTGCCTGTCAAGGTGCTCTGGGAGAGGAAGATGATATGTGGGCTGTGGATAATGGGAGACAAAACATTGGAGTCCTGTTAGAGCTTGTCCTCGTGGCTGCCCCGTGGGGTGGCTTTCTTAGCCTGAAGAGCCTATTATTATCAGGTGCATGCCAGATCATGACTGATAGACTTGTGGCTGAGATGCTTTTAGACCTAAATAAAGTGGCAGTTTATGTTTCTGGCAGCGGTTCAGGCTGCTGTTTCTGCCAGCAGTTGTCTCCGTCATCAAGTGGCTATTACCCGTAATAAGTAACCTGCACCAAAGTTTTATACTGAAAAAAATTACAAGGCAATGGAAGCATTTACTCTGAAATCTGGACTGTAAAAGAAGAGCAGGTGTGAGAATGGGAAGCCCAGACTGTCAAGGGAGTGATCAAAGAAGACCCTTCAGCCAAAGCCGGAGCAGTTCACAAACGAACTGAGAAGTCATGCAGAAAGATGAGAAAAGCCAAGAAGAATGGAACCAAGAATTTTCCATTTCACACTGGGGCTGGTTATGGAGTTAACAATCTAACAGGTGCCAAGGAGTGGAGAGACTTCCAGGAGACCCAGTAAAGGCCAAGTGTCTGGAAAACAAAGATTTTCAGTGGAATCTGTAGGTGCTTATAGATTCACATGACAAAACAAAATCATGCAGGACCAGGGATTTAGCTCAGTGGTTTCGCAGCCTGCTGCGCAAGCGCAGGCACCCAAGTTCGATCCCTGGTACCAAAAAAAAAAAAAAAAAAAATCATGCTGAGGGAGAAAGGCAGGGAGTTAACCCACCCAGGTGTGCACATGGCCCCAGGGCTGGCAGCATGTGGGGAGATTTATCTAATCTTATTTTCCATACCTCCTTTTAAAACCCAAAATACCATGATTAAAATTGCAGAGATGAAATGGGAGGAATGCGGGCTGAAAGAAGAAGAGGCAAACAGAATACCTCCTCTGCTTCCACCTTCAGCATTTGTCATTTATCCCAGGACTTGTTGACGGTCTTCCCAATGAAGAATTTGCTCTTTAAAAATCTCTCCTCCATCAACTGAACAAAACCAACTGTGAAACCTTCCATATTAAGAAACTGTTCATACACACTGGTTCCTTCTTTCAAAAGCCATTTGTTTGCCATCATGTCAGCTCTGCACAAGCCAAGACTGCTTGCAGATTTTTTGTCCGCCCCCACAGCTACCATTAGAGAAAACCCCACCTAGATTTCTCTTGCACAACATTATCCATTCAGCTCAGAGAGCTCAACTGCAATTGCAGGAGACACATCTGCCAAAATAGATAGCTTTCATGTGAAAGAATAACAAGCCAGGCACGCCAATGACAAGGCATCTGCCAGGCCCTCTAAAGAGTCCACCAGGAACCCCAGAAATTATGGGGAGAGTCGACACACTCAGGACAAAGGGTGTAATGCAGCAGGCACCAATAGTAGTTCAAATCACAACTCAGAAGAAATAAATAATTTAAAATGGAGGCAGAAGGAGGGGAGTGACTAGGAGAGAAGGAAGGAAGAGAAGAAAGAAGGAAAGGAGGGAACAAGCAAACTTGAGAGGCATAGGCGCTAGCTCCCTCTTTCTGAGAAAGTGGCCCCATCCAGAAGACACACTGCAACCTACCATTTTCAAGTGACCCCTGGCTCTAGCATGTGCAGCACTACAAGAAAAGCCACAGAAATGTATCGAGTAAATAACATTCCAGACATACTGCTGGCAGCAGTTCACCCTTTCCGCTAAAACAAAACAGAAGGAAGTTCAATCCTTATAAACAGGCTCAGAGACAAGTCTGCCCGGGAAGGATCCATCACCCAGAGCAGGACAGCCATGGACACACTGGTATGGAGACCAGAGACTGGAGACTGGAGACCAGAGACTGGAGACTGGAGACCAGAGACTGGAGGGCTGACTGGCGCTCAGGCCGGCCGCTTCTACAGGAGGACGGCTGTGGAGCTTCTGCTGCCTGGGGTGACCTGCCTGCTGCTCCGCCCCAGCCTGGCAGCCTAGCCGAGGCCCATTTATGCAAGCATGAATGTCTGCAGGGCCTGAAGGAATGCACAAAAGCCACCCTGTAGGGGGTGGCATTTCACCTTCCTGACCTTTAATTTTTTTCCCCTTGAACAGTTGTTGTCTCCACCAGACTTCCCTCTGCATCATTCCACATCCTGGAGACACTACCTCCACCTGGGTGCCCCTTGGGTTGGGGGCGGGGAGAGACAGGTCCTGGCATTGCTGGAATTCAACCTAAATTCCCACTTCCCGTGCTCAATCTTTTCTTCCAAGCCAGGGATAATCATATTTCCTGTGTCCTTTGGGGAAGACTGAAGCTTAGACATCCTCCGGATAGGAAGGAAGGGCGTTTAACTTGATATGAATGACGCTTATTATCAGTGGAAAATATGACCCCTCCCTGACAATTTTCCATTTAGAACCCTGACTCTCACGCCTCTAGTGGCCCATTTTATCCTCCAAAGTTGGGTTTTACCTGTGTCCTTTGGGGCCATTTCCCTATGAAAGAAATGGCTTCTTTCTTTAAAGGAAATTAAAAATATAAAGTGAGGTTTCGACAACCTTTCTCAAGGGTGTTAAAATTCTGACATAAAGGATCAATTCTTTCAAGAAGTTCCTTCCCTCTTTTTTGATCCTAAATGTCAGAATTTCTCAAGGTAAGTAGACTGTTTAAACCACTTATCTTTTTTAAAAAACTATTTTTTCTTCAGGTGGGCATGTTGGCAGGCACCTGTAATCCCAACAACATTTGGAGGCCGAGGCAGGACAATCTGGCATTTGAGTCCACCCCGGACTACATAGTGAGTTCAAGGCCAACCTAGGTTACATCAGGAGACCTTGTCTCAAAAAACAAACAAAAAAACAAAAAAAAAAACTAAACTGTTTTTCTTTAACAGCAAGAAAAACTATAATAATGTTCTTAAGCTCAGTTCAAGGAATAATAGTCAATATTCTTTTACCAACAGATAAACTACTGCATGGCCACCTTCACAACAGAAGGAGCTTTTAGAATTTTCTAGCTGGACCTTAATCTTAAAGTTAAGGCTCACTCCGAGGTGCCCCACACATTCCTGCATTCCCAGAGTCTTATTCTGTCCCAGTCAGCAGCGGGTGATCAGTCTTCACTCCGATAAGGCCCACTGGAAAGTGGATTTCATTTTTCCCCATGGAAGAGTCTGTGTCAACAGCCTCTAGGAATGCCAAATTGTCAATCCGTGGTCATTACAGAGGATGGAAGATAATCAATAACATCTTCAGCCTAAAAAAATATCTCTCTCTCTCTCAATCACTGAGTTTATTGTTTTTCCCAAGTATGAAATGGCAGGAAAGTGACACTTTTAATCTCAAAAAGCATAGGCCCTCTTGCTCGTAGCCTGCACCACCCCTTTTCTTTGCTCTGCCTGGTACAGGAGGGGGTTGGCAGGCAGGGGTTGGTTCGGAGTCACTGCATGCCATGTGTTGTCCTTCCCCAGGAGACCACCAGCATGGTGGAGGCTGCTCCCTCCACAGAGGCCAAGGTATTGGATGACTGCCGCCTGCCCCTTGAGATTACAAATATCATGTCTGCTCTGAAAACAGTTTCTCAAGACTGTTCCCTAGTGCTACCTACCCACCCAGATTAGAATGTTGTGTCCACTAATTTGAAACATGCTTCAAGCAGAGGAGGAAGGAGCCCCTTCATTACTCCCAGGAGCTGCTCCAATCCTTCAGGAGGAATTCAATTTAGAACGGAAATGGAGAATTTCATCAGATCTTAAGTAGGAGCTGGTGTGTGATTTATTTCTGCTTTTTCCAGAGAGACCTGACCAGCATGGCCCATCTTGCTGCTCAGGAAGCTTTACAGCACTTAGCAGCTCCACCTAAATGCTGCAGCCACAGGGCAGAGCAGGCTGCACAGGGAGACCTGAGCCAGGACATTACCCCCAGCCCACTCCTCTCATTATACTGGAGCAGATCCCAGTTCCCCTGGGGTGTGGAGGCAAATTCACTTTTCCTACAGATACTTGGGAGGCGTCATACAGGCATATTTATCAAGCTTGAGCTTCTTGTGGGTGGGAGTCACATTTTTCATAATTTCAACAACACATGGAACCCACTAGCCAATGATAGGAAGAAAGAATCAAGAAGGAAGGAAACCAGCCCCTTTCCTGCTGGAGCCTGACTTCAATAGGTTTCAGAATCTCATGAAATCAACTTTTGCTGTGTGATTTAATTACTTGCTGATATAATGTGGACACCTGAAATGTACACCCAGTAGTCTGGCACAAACCAAAAGGGAGGACAAATCCTGCTTCTCTCCCATAAGTCCAGAACATGTTTTCTCTTTCCTTTATAAGGTGTGTTGGCATTTCGGCCAAAGCATTTACAAATCAGCTCCTGTCCCTTTGTCTCTGAAACAAAGCCCACTGGTCTCTCTTTCCTGGCTTCAGTCTAATGTAGAGCATGAGTCTGTTGTCTTGAAGGCAAAGATGTGGCCCAGATGACCAGCAAGACCATTCTTCCCTCTGGCTCTGACACTGCTCTATAGGAAATATTCACTTTCCATTTCCTACTGTAGCTACATGGAACAACGTTTAAACTGGACATTTAGGAAATAAAGGAATGATCTTTTGGGATTGGGGATTTTCAGTAACCTGAGGTGGACCCCAATTCTGAAAACTTGTTATATCTGATGAGTGTTTAAGGGGCTCTTAGTCCAGGGAAACAGGCTAATGGTAGTAAAGTTCTTTTTAAAGGTTGTGAAGAACACACAGTAAAACACGTACTCATTTATCTGAATAAATGTTGCTCAAATTGTCAGTGTGATTACGGCAGTGACTAAAGAACGCCCCAGAGCCACAATGCCTACAGTGTTACCCCAAACACAGCTTTCTCCTAGACTCATGCTGCTTGAGTGTACATGCTAAGCATATAAAGTCTCATTTATTCTGCCCCATCACCTCAGGATATAGATTTATGATCTCATTTTACAGATGACAAAAGTGAGGCACAGAGGGGCAAAGTTACTAACATAAAGTCACATAGCTGGCAAGTCACAGAGCTAGTTTGTATTTGAACTCATGCTCTCTTGACTCTGGAGACTCATCCTGACTCACTCTGTCTGGGGCCACTGGATCTAGACCTATGACTTTCAGGCTGTGGCACGTCCATCCATGCTAGCCCAAGCCCAGTGGTGCAGTTATCACCCATCTCTAAGGTGTTCTATCTCTTCCCAGAACCATCAGAGGGAAACTACCAGCCATCCCCTGGGACTTCTGTTCCATACATCTTCATCAAAGCCAGAAATGGCCTAAGATCAACAATGCTACAGCTTCTCCCTGGTAAGAAGGAGGAAGAGGGTAGAATGAGGGAGTAGCACTACTCTATTCTGTAGGCTTTCCAAAAGCCTCAATTCCCAAACTCAATGCCTGGTTGTTGTTTTTTCACAACCCTGTCCCATGCTGAGTCCCTAGTAGATCACCACAAGGGGATGCTTTAAACAAACAGGTGCAAAGTGCTTAGGCCAGTCCCTAGTATGACTCCTGGGGCCCTAGAAGGCCAATGCACCAGTCTGCCCCCCTTCTAGTTAAAGCTGAGTATTCTTTTCAAGTGAGATGGTCTAAAGCAGGTCACAAGCTCAATGAGCTACAGAAGCCAAAAGATAACAATATGAGGCCCATGAGGGCCATGAGAGATGAGAGAGAAGAAGATACTAAAATGAGGAAAGGATGCAAAAAGATTAATAAGTAGATAATGAGATGAAGTAGACAGAAAAAATAAACAGATAAGAAAAAAAGAGAAGTCAAGGGAAGTGGGTGACAAAAGGAAGAGGCAGATGAGAAAAGCAGACAGAAGGGAAAAAAGAGCAAGAAACAGACAAAATAGACAAAAATAGCTAACAAAAAGAAGGAAGTAAAAAACAAGTAGAGGAAGTGACTAACAAGATGAAGGAAACAGAAAACGAGATTAGAGAATTAGAAGTGATAATATGGGGAAGCAAATAATAATAGGGGCACATGTACAACAATTTTTGAAAACACTAGGCTTAGAAGTCATAGGGATAGGCAAGGCCTAGAAACCCCAAGTTTATAATTTCTGGCTTAACTCCTAAATTACCATTGGAGAAGCAGCTTATGGTTTCACTTCACACACAGGGCTCAGTGACTGATACCTGGATCTTCTCAGGCCTGAGGTTAGTGCTCAGGGGACAGATGGCAGCAGTGAGAAGGTGAGGAAGGGGCCTGGGGATACCAATGCATGGTTGCCAGCCTCATACTTTGGTTTAGTATTGCATTTGGCCCACTGCTAACAGGAAATCAACAGCACAGCAATGATAAAACAGAGACCCCTGCGGTGCAGTGGCAGCAGTGGCTCTTCAGGCCCTACAGGGATGGGCAGAGCGGCAGACACTTCATTTCTGCCCCACTGAGCAACAAACACAGAGAGGACATTGCCGGGATGTCCAGTGCTGCCCACTGCACTGGGCTGTGTCAGTGCCCAACTGTGGGAGGTACCTACACATCCTGGGGTGACCTGACCTTAGGAAGGAGTGGGGCTTTGCCATCTAAAAAGCTCAGTGAAGGTGTGAATGTCTTGTATTTAAATACTAAAGAATCAGAGGCAAAACTAGTATTTGACTGAATTTCCAACTCAGTTTGGACCCCATTTTCCTCTCTGAATCTTAACATGTTATTCCCAAGGAGTTTCTGGATTCTCATAGATGAGAACACTTTTTTTGAAGTTACTGAACATTCTGATAACTATGTGTCTTGGATTCCAGGGATACATCCATACCCACATTGTATGGACCAATATTTATTGCAGCTGAGCACATCTTTTGAAACTTCTCTAGATTACTTAGGAACCAAAAGCTGTCCACTTCCTGCAGGATCTGACAAGTATGTAATTACCAATTAAAACATGTTGGCAGCCTCTATTGGGGCACATGGATAGCAAAATGTGATTTTTCTCCATTCCCTTACCTACTCACTTCCCCTGCCCCTTTCTCCCCAACCAGGATGACAATGTTTGTTCCCATAAAGAGAGCTGATAAAATTAGCCTCCATTGTGATATAGGGAAAATCTTTATTTAATAAAATAATGCATTTTGCTTCATTCCCAGAACAGCAATAAAATGGTGCAACTGAGAACCACAAAAGCTCATCCAGTTGGTTTTCACTGTGCATTCAAGAGTCTGTCATATATAGCCATGTGGAAGCTTGGAGAACTGCATGAAGGGACTTGTTTGGGCAGCCTGCAACCACCTTCAACATGAACTGTTTAGTTACTGATTTCCTTTGAAATACACTCCTTGGATCCACAAGTCATACCCTCCCATGTTTCTTGTCTAGAAAAAAGAAGCTGTGGGGATTTCCCAAAGAGCAATGAGAAGTTTAATTGGCGAGGGAGGTATAGTTGTTCCCACAACTGAGAGCAAGCATCCAAGTCCTAGTGAGGTGCTCTGAGGACCCAAGATGCAGACAGAAATACGTTTAGTGCTCTTGGGGGCTCATGAAGGCACTTGGAAAGACCAGTTTATGCAGCAACAGGGCTGGATGCAACAGAGGCACTGCAGACTGATAGAGAGCTGTGGAAGCAGAATGCTCATATAAAAGAAAGTACAGGTTTCCCCCTCTCAGGCAGTTACACTGCCTGCTACATTTCAAAGCAGGAGACTACTATAGGCAGGAACAGAACCAGAGATGCCCTAGAGAACAGGTTTTAAAATCAACTCTGTAACTAAGAGGAAGAGAAATCCAGGAGAAGAGAACTGAAGAAAGATAATTCAAAGTATTCCTTGACAGTGGATGGTAGTGGCAGTGCTGATGCAGATGATGGCAGATGAGAAGAAAAATAAAATATATGGTGACAGCATACATTTAGACAATGTTCACTCTCTCTCAAGCAGCATTGTGAGGGAGAATTATTATCTCCACTTTACAAATAAATAAATTAAGCCACAGGGAAGTTATATCATTCGTCTAAGGTCCCACAGTTAGGATGTATACATGTTTTATTTGATCAATACCAACACGTGTCAGAATCATGTGGAGGTAGGGTTACTAGACAAAAAGCAGGATCCTTAGTTAAATTTGAACGTCAGCTAAACAATGAATAATTATTTAGTGCATTTTCCATGTGCTATTTGTTAAACCTGGCAACCCTACATTTAAGTAGTTTGCTAGGCCTCACCCCAGAGAGTCTAGTTCTGCAGTGCCAGGGGTCTAGAATGCATATTTTGCTGGAGTTGCCAGCTGATACTGATGGTGCCTATCCAGGGACCACACTCTGAGAACTGCTGATCTACACTGTGGTGACTCATGGCGCTAACTTAAAAAAATATCCATCGCCAAAATTTGGATTAAACCTTCTGTTTAGTTTTTATGAAAAATTCTATCACCCTTGTTTATGCTATGAAACAATTTAACTAACTTTTGCTTCATGGAAAGGGCAAAGACACAAATTTCAGCCTATCTCAGGGCAGTCACTACAAGGACCACATTACTAAGGATGGAATTAATTAGGTTTATTGTATTTTTTAAATCCAAACAGGTTCAATTATTACTAGCCACTAATGGCTTATGATGAAGCCAGAGCTTGTTAACTAAGCAAACAACTGATATGTTTGTTTAAAGTGTAAATAGAAAAAAATCATGAATTAAATGAATGAATTTGTTGATTTGCTCCTCTGCCTGTAAAGGATCATTCAGCTGCCACAATATATATCACCACCTTTGTTCAAAGGATTAGCCTGCTGGAATTATCTTTATCCGGTCAGAGATCTTCTTAGAGGCTCCTTACAAAGTACATGTCTTTCTTAATTTTGAAAAGTACTCATCTGCATCATGAAGGGCTATAAAGGATAAGAGATGACCTGGCTATTAGGGATTCATAAATAATTGAGTTTTTAAGAACAACAACCATATTTCCTAGTCTCCAATTGTGAATCCATAGATAGACCGACACAGCACATTCATGAAGATCAAGGGACAATATGCTTGGTATTTTTCAGGGTGGTCCTAGGAAGTATGGGACAGATGGTGATTCTCAGAGGTATTCAACTTAATAGCCTTTGCCTTTAAGAGGTAATAAACCTTGCCAGAAACAAAAGTAAACAAAAGGTTTTGCTCTCCAAAGTCTCCTGGTTTTTAACTAACCTTTTCATTTAAAATTACAGGCCTTTTATTTCTTCTTTCCAAGAGGAAGGCACTAGGTTTAGGTTTATTAGACATCTATAGCTGAATGTCATTCTCTGGATGGTTCCCTTGATTCCTCATCCTTGGATGTGTTCACCATGGTGACACTGTGGGTGAAGATCACAGAATTCCTTTCCTTCTAAACAATTCTTCCTGCACATGTGAAATGCACCCAGAGTGTCAATGATTCCCAGATCCATCTCAAATGGATTCAGCCGCAAGTAACAGAAAACACAACGAAGGCTAGGAAACATAGCAAGGTCTCCTTCTTGAACAAGACTTATGGAGCAGGGCTGGGCTCAGTGACTCAGGCATGCAGTCAGGGCTTTAGGTCTTCATCCTTATCATGTTCCTTTTTGTCCTTATACTTGTCATCTTGTGGTCACAATTGACTACCAAGCTCCAAGTATCATGTCTGTGTTCAACACAGAAGAAATGTGCAGGTGCTGTGCCAGCAACACCCATCCCTTTCATCAGGAAGAGCAAATTTTTACTAGGACACCCATAGCTGATTTCCACTCTGGTTTACTCTAGCTGTAAGACAGCAGCATGGGAAAGACAACCTCTGGCATTCTCTGATTCTACCATGGAGATCGGACAGGAAATTGAGTCCCACAAAGGTGGCCACAGCATCTTAGTGTAGCTTTCTCTCCTCATAAATAACAGGGTCATTTATTTTTCCACAAATAGTACAGCCAGCTCTTAAAATAAGATGACTTTAGGAATGGGTAATACACTGAAATAGCTCACACTGAAATGCTAGTGACACATCACATCTTCCTAGACACATGGGATGAAAGGATGGGCAAGCAAGGGCACTGCAAGGTCATTCCACTGAGGCCCAGCTTAGCCTGGTGCTGGCAGGCATTTGCATTCTCACTTTACCTTCTCACCTTCCCCAAAAGATCAGAAACCTATAAAGCCAAAGCTAATACTAGGTATCATGGTGGCTTTAAGAACCCAGGCCTTAGAGATACAGCACTGGATTGGACTACTGATTCTCCCACTTAGGAGCTGCAGTACTGTATTAGAGTCCTCTGAGGGCTGCTGTAACACATAACTACAGATTTACTGGCTTAAAATAACACACACATATTATTTTATAATAGGTCGTAAGTCTGACACCGGAATCCTTGGGCTAAAATCTGTGGTGCTGGAAGTTGGGACCTTGGTCCATGTGTGTGTGTGCACATATGCGATGGGTGGGAGGTGACTGGGAGGGGGCATAGTTTCACAGGATGCTGGTCACACTGCTTCTTGGGCAGGAGCTACAGAAGCATGTTCAGCTGGTGGACGTGTAATGAACTGTACACTGAAGACGTACACTTTTCTTCCTGTATCACACTTTTCAATGAAAAGGTAAGAAGAGCTGGGCATGGGGCATGCATCTGTGATTCCAGCACTCTGGGAGACTGAGGCAGGAAGGAAGATTGCAAGTTTAAGCCCAGCCTGGGCAACTTAGTAACTCAGCAAGACCCTGTCTTAAAATACAAATAGAAAAAAGGGTTGAGGATGTAGCTCACTGTATAGGCATTAGATTCAACCCCTAGTACCCCTCAACACATACCCACAGACATAAAACAAATACCTGTACCTTGGGGTATCTCTGTCTTCTCTATGGAGAAACTGAGGCAAAGTTAAGCTAGAGTCTTTTAAGTAGGGATAGAAATAAGACTAGAAATGGGGTAACCCACTAGCTATACCTTAGAGTTTTATGTAGTGAAGGCTAGTTCCTAAAACTAAATATATACATATATTTATATTTAAATCGCTTGAGGAATAGTTGTTTCTTTTAAATGTGCTTTTGCCAGAGTCACATTCCTATTGCTAGTGAAAAAGGTACCTTGTACCCTTTCAGACACACCTGTAAAAACAGAACTGATAGCATCATATAGCTGGCTCTGTCTGCTTCATATTCTTTCTGACACAGTGAAAAACTTGCTGTGATAATATCCCCATTTTCTGTCCTGGCCAGCTGGAAAATTACGTTACAACTGACATGACATCATTCAGCTCCAACAGGGAGCCAGCAGTGCTGTGAGAAACCTGGGCAAGGCGACGAGGCAAAGACACAAACGTCACTTAGCTATGAGTCCCACCCCTTTTATTAGTGAGGGGCTTTTTTTTGTTGCCATGACATTTCAAAAATGGAACTGTGCTAGTTATATTGTTTGAAGCCACTGATCTTCCAACATCTTTTATCTCCGAAACTAACCACATTGGCCAGGGATGCCCTGTTTCAGAAAAAGAAAGACAAGCATGGGAGCAGGGAGCTCATTTTAAATCATTAGTTTTGTTTGTTTTTGCTTTTTTAAATTAATTTTATTGGTACATTTTAGGTATACAATATAATGACATTCATATTGGAAATTTGCACCTTTACATAATCTCTCTTGGTTCTTATTTTTTCCTCCATTCCTCTGCCCTCCCTTCAACCCCTCCATCCCTCCCTATTTACAAAGACTTTGTTTCTATTTTTTCATTTCCTCTATTAATTCCATTCCCTTCTTTCCTTTCCCCTACCCCTCCCACTTCCCCTTCCCCTTTGCCCCTTTTCTTCCTATTTCACATTATCTATTATACCTTTTAATCCTTATTTACATTTTCACTTTCTCACACTAGAGAAACTATGCAGTATTTACACTTGTGTCCTATTTATTTCACTTAAGAGTATCGCCTCAATGTGCATCCATTTAGCTACAAATGTCTCTAATTTCTCATTTTTTATGGCTGAGTAGCACTCCATTTTATAAACAAAACCACATTTTCTTTATCCAGTCTCCAGTTGATGGACACTTGGGCTGCTTCCAAGTTTTAGCTATTACAAATTGTGCTGCTATGAACATGGGTGCACATATATCACTGTGGTATGATTCTTTTAATTCTTTGGGGAAGACACTCAGCAGGGGAATAGCAGGGTCAAATGGGACTTCCAGTCCTAGTTCTTTGAGGCATCTCCATGATTTCCAAAGTGGTTGCACCAGTCTGCACTCCCACCAGCAGTGGAGCAGGGTTCCTCTTTCCCCACAGCCCCGCCAGCATTTGTTATTGGTTGATTTCATGATAGCCGCCATTCTTTCTGGGGTGAGGTGGAATCTCAGCATTGTTTTCATTTAAATCTCTTGAATGACCAGTGATGTTGAACATTAAATCATTAGTTTTAAAGCGGGGAAGGCCAAGGCAAGGGCCAGGCCATTGCAGCACCCAGGAATGGTTCAGCATTCCCTAACCTATCTCAGCTGTTTTTAAAGTGACCTCAAGTAGTAATCATAGTGAAAGCATAAATAATATTAATAATACAATCTGAAATGATACTCTATTCTGCACATTACTGATGCTGTGTGATGTAATACTCTAGACAAAAAAAATCAGCATGCTTCTGGAGCAAACATAACATCATGACAAGGTCCTGACCTTCCTCCATCTTTTCAACATTTAAGTTGAACCCTGTGAAGGTGCTGATATGTGAACTTTCAACCTCCAAAGGTGGGCCATTTTATATGGCTCCTTCCAACAGACTGCTCCTTTCCCAGGATCCTTCTCTTCAGAAATGCTGGAGATGCCAGGAGACCCAGAGAAATGTCAATCCTCCTGCAGCTAGATAATTGGAGATGTTGCTACATCTTATCTTCTATAAGTGCAAAAGACAATTCCAAGGCAAATGACACTGTGCTGTTCTCAGAAAGAGTGGGACCCCAACCCTGTGCCCCTTCTGTCTTTGGTATGCTCAGTGTGAAGTAGGCTCCATAGTTAAAAGCACATTCTCAGGCGAAGGACAAGAACAGGAGGAGTGGCTGGGCACAGAGCCTGGGAAGCACCTTGCCTGACTCTTGAGGAGGCTAACGGCACTGTAAAGCATGTGCTACCTGCCCCAAGGCCACTGGGCTCCCTCCCCACACCTGCAAGCCAGGGGCAGGAGACTGGGACATCACTGCCAAGCAGCTGAGGTTTGCACTGAGGAGTGTGTTTGCAACTAACCAGTCAGTTGCAGGTCCCTGCTGCCCTTCTGGCTGGTGTGAGGGACCAGGTGAGATGTGCACTCTGCTTCAGAGCCACTCAGCACAGGTGAAGATGTGTGATCTGCATTTAGCTGGCTGTCAAGGAGGGCTCTGGGAAAGAGAACAGGCTGGGGTTTTTGTTTGTTTGCTTGTCTGTTTTGTTTTTGTGGTACCAGAATTGAACCCAGGGCTTTCACACTGAGTTACATCCCGTCTTTCTTTATTTTTTCAAGCCAGGGTCTCTCTCAGTTACTAAACTCCCCACGCTGGGCTCAAACTTTCCATCTTCCTGCCTCAGCCTCTCAGAGGGCTAGGATTACAAGCATGCACCAAAACAAACAGGCATCTTTTGATGGAGGACTAGAGATGAGGAGAGAAAGAATGTAGAGAGTTCTGTCCAGCAGAAGAAACCTCATCCAACGGAAGGAGAGAAGGGGCAGCTCCTGCTCAGATCTGGCTCAGGTAATCCTGCTGCAGTGTAATAGACGGGAGATGGCATAGGCAGAGAGAGGAGTCTGGTGTGGGGATGGATCTGGACTCTCTGGACACTCGATGGGTAGGGATCTCAGAGAGCCCTGCAAGCCTGCATCCTTCATGCCACAAGGAAGAAACAGTCCGTATGCTGCAGCTAATCCACATTAGCTCCACATTGGCAAAACATCTTATTTAAAACTGTTTTACAAATTGCATGAGAAAAAAGGGGCAGGATATACCATGTACAGGTGCAAATTCCCTATGATGAGTGCTATCAATATGTGTGCCTAAAATGTACTGATAAATGTTGTGCTATTAAAAAAAATTGCAGGGCCAGGGATTTAGTGCGCCTGCCTTGCAGGTGCAAGGTCCTGAGTTCAATGTCCAGTACCAAAAAAAAAGATGCAGTCACATCAGAACCAGTGGAGACACCCTGCCAGAAACTGGCCACTTACTCAAAGCTCATGGCAATGGGAGGCAGAAATTGGTTTCAGGACACCCTCTGTAGCCACTGTCACAGACGCTTCTGAGATGGACCTTACACTGTCCTGGCAGCTGATTACTAAGATGTAGATAAGACGTGGCCTTTTGTTCTGCTGACAAGAGCTGCCCTTAAGAAAAGTTTCAACCATGACATTTTATTTTTTTTTTTTTGGTGGGTTGTTGCTTACTGGTTTCATGTGGGAGGGAAATAACAACAACAAGAAAAGGAAAACACTTCACATTAACTGTAGAAAGTATATTTTTCATAGTTCTGTAACTATAACGGTTTACCTAACAGTTTTCGATATTTTTCTCTTATTCTTTCATTCTTTGCTTTAAAGGTCTAAAAATTAATCTTTGGGTTGAATACATCAATGAACAAAAAGTCTGCCATAAAGAAAAACTGGGTTTCTTATTCATTATGCTGGAGCATCCGTGCATGTAACCTTAACTACAGCATGTTTGCTTTTGCAAACACTATAATGTATGAAATAAAATATTAATAGCCCATTACCTCAGTTCTTCTGAGAACAGACCTGAGTCACAGTTCTCGTGTGGTGTGATTTCCACACATGTGCCCCACCAAGTGAATGCTACTCACGTTACGAGGCGAGCAGGCAAGACCAGACTGAGTATGTGTTTTTATTCCATAATGTCATGGAGAGCGTTGCTTATTTTGGCCACCAAGTTCAGTTTTCCTGAATTTACCACCTATTACACATTTTAAGACTAATCACCTAAAAATATATGAGGGGGGATGGCAAAATTATTTTTAACTCAGAAAGAAAAATAGTACAATAACTTTTGTTATTTATCAGCAGCTACAATTGCAATCACTTAGCTGAACACTGGCATCTGAAAGCAATGAATGGCCAAAAAACTTTCTGTTAACAAATATATCTTCAGGGTCTCATATTGATACATTGCAAATGGATGTACTTAGATTTTTAAACTTTGTGTGGATGGTGTTAAGTATGCTGGTGGCTATGGCAGGCCTGGTTTCCCCTTCTCTCCTTCAGCTTGGTCAATGTCTTCTTGATAAGCCTTAAGCTCTCAGTGACCTCAAAACTAACTGTTTGATTGTTTTGTGTATGATGATTATACAGCTGAGTTCAATGAGAGAATGCCAAGCACCCACCCCAGTACTCGACACAATAAACACACCACAGGTCAGCTGCTTTTTCTCCTCCCTGCCTCTTACACTCTCTCTTAGATTGATAAGTGCTTTCAAGTCAGTGTTTAGAATTGATTCCTCAAATCCCCCAAGAGATGGTGTAAAGTGAACATTCTGCTTTGATTGGAAGGGGGCCAAGAGGGTAGGATAGCAAATTTACCCTGTGGGACATGATCCTGGGGCAATCAGAGGCTGGGCCAAAACTCTCTGCCACAGCTTAGTGGGCTCCTGAGCTAAACTGCTTCTTTAGGTGGCTTGCCACACCAAGGTATGTTTTTTAAATCTGTGCAATAAAATTTAGTGTGGTTGGAGGCAGTGGACGGAAACCCACCCACAGACAAATGACGTCAAAAAAACTAGAGGGAAACATTGGCTTCTCTGTTCTCCAGAAGCTTCTGCTATGTTAAGCAACCTGAGAAGGAAGCTGACTTTCCATTAAAAATTTTCCATTTTGGCAGTCATCAGAGACAGCCTGGTGTCTTATACTTCCCCTCACAGGAAAAGTAGGGAAAATCATTTCCATAAGTTGGAAAGGAAGAAGCCTGGAGTTCAAAGAATCTTAGAGCTAGAAAGGAATTTGAAGGTTGTCTGACGTAAACTCCACCTCCAAAGAGCAAATAAGTAAAGTGAGGCTCAGAGCAGATTGGGGACTAATCCTTCCCCCCAGATTTACAGGGTACCCAGCCTCTCTACCGTGCAGTCTTCACAAAGCCAACTGTCTGCACCTCTGGAAGCTGATCAACGGAGACAGTGTCTCACATTCCTCCCTGTCTACTGAGGGAGGGGCTGCTGGGACACAGGCTTGCAGCAGTACAGGAACAGCTGCCCCAAAACACCAACGTGAGGCCAGAGGGCTGGCTTGGGGAGCAGCTCAGGGAGGCTGGTGGTGGTGTGTGTGTGTGTGCGCACAAGGGGCATACACCTAGACAGGCCCTTCCTTCTCAGAGCTCTCCCCACAGAAAACTAGCCCAAGAGTGGGCATAGCTTGTTTTCAAAGGTGTCTGAGGCCCCACCGATGCTGCCCACCTTGGAACACAGTGACCTCACTGAACTGGAGATCAGCTACCAGGATCTGTCAGTTCAGGGGTGTTTTCTCTGCAGAAAGGACCTGAGGTGCTAGCAAGGTAACTCTATAGAACAGAAACCACAAAGCTGGTTGTGTGCACCATCCATACCTGGCTGCACACCTCCAAGTCTTTGGGAAAACAATGGAAAAAATCATGTGATATCATCCCCCAAACTGCATTTTCCTTAGGAAATTAACTTTTCCCAAAGGGAAAATCATTCAAATAAGAAAGTGAATGGTGATAACTGTATGATTTCTAAAAGCCCTTCACATCCATCTTTTCTCTCTCTGTAATCAAACCTCAACAGCTTTACAAGAGTTGTAGACTTTTTTCCCTTCAGGTGAAAACAGAGGCTTAGAACAAAAAAAGAACAGTTTGAACCAGCAAGCTGGCAGGCAGCAGGGCTCAGTTGTGCTTCCTCATACCACTGGAAACATGTGAACAGGATGTCCAACTCTGTGTCCATATTCACAAAGTCATGCATTCAGGAACACGCACTCTGAGTCCAACATGGAGTTGGACAAACAGAAGGTGGAGTGTGAGGCTGAACCATTCATTCATTCATGCAGCAAATTATTCTTTGTAGTACTGAAAACTAAACCTGAGGCCTTCATGCCGAGCTACCTCTCCAGTCTATATTCCCCCTGGTTTGTTCTTTTTTTTTTTTTTTAGATAGAGTCTCACTAAATTGCTAAATCGCCCAGGCTAGGCTCAAACTTGGAATTTTCCTATCTTATCCTTATCCTTCCCGAGTACTGGGATTACAGGCATGCGTCACCATGCCTGGCTTACTCAGCAAACATTCACTGAAAGCCTACGGAGTGCCAGGCCCTATGCTTCAGGTACATAAGAAATAAAGGGACATGGACAGGGGTCCTCATGGAGATCACAGTCTAGCAGAGGAAGATACTCAATAAGTAAACTTCATTACTTTTTTATTTAGTAATTCACTCCTTTATCTCTGTTTCTGCATTTTCACCGCACAAACTTCAGGGTGTGTTTGGATCTGTGTCACACTGCCTTGTCTTCCGCCAGCTCCTGTCCTCTGCAGTACCTAGGCCCCAGCCCCCACTCCTTGCAGGAATGACAGGGGTGATGGATGGCTCCTCACAGTGTCTAACTGCTTTAGTCTGAGTGTTGGCAGTTGTTAGTGATGGGTGTTATTATCTGATCACTGATAGATTTCATTATTTGGAGCTTTCTTTCATGCCGTTTACTGGAAGTCCTGTGCGTGTGTGTGTGTGCACACATGTGCGATGCACATGTGTTTTACAGAATACACATTATGATCAGTTCTAAGAGAGTTGAGGCAGAAGTATGAAATGAACAGCTTTTTGAGAAGAGCTCAGTGATAACAATAGGGGAGATACATTTGGATGACAAGGCTGTCCCTCTAAATATAATTCAGAAAAGAAACTACAGAACATTTATCTTTACTGTTTTAAAACAACTGAAATCCAAAATTTATCTTTTTGCCCTCTTTTCTATATGCAACTCTTAGTTTCTTGCCTCATAGGCTGGGTCCACCATCTCACCTCTCTGTGATCTGGGGATGTGGGGCAGTTCTTCATGCAATTCCTATAAAACTAGTGAGTTTCCAATGCCTTAAAATCACCTGTGTTAACATGTATGTGAAGTACAAAGAAACTGGTATTTTAAATTTACTAAAAGAGTACTGATTGCTGTTCAGCTTGGTATTGAGATGAATGAAACAGTCTTCAATCAGAAAAAAAAAGGAGATGGGAAAAAAGAAATCATATAAAAGAGTAAGTAGCAACTAAAAACTTATTTTCTTGATTTATTTTATGTTGCAGCTACACAAGCCATCCCTTTTAATGTGTCCATCAATAAGGTATCTGTTGTGCTTTTGTACAAAGAACAAAGATGCTTTTATCAATTCTCAAAAGTCTGTAGGCCAAACCATTCATGCTGTCAAACCTTCTAAAACCCTTTCAGCAAATAATGAAATCCATCAGTGACAAATGTCAACATACTAATTTGTTAAATGCAAAACAAAAGCAATATTCAGACAAGGCGCTTCATTTCATGTTATATCACCACTCCAATTTGTACTAAGTTTATGGCAACCCACAAGTCATGCAATATTAAACAGGACTGTATGATAATGATCAAAACTGGAACAATAAACTCCCCTTACATAGAATGCTACCAGGGCAGCTGAAATTCTTGTTATGACCCTAGTACACTCGACTCCTTCCAAACTACTAGAAATTCTAGAAACAACTCTTTCTAATAAAGAGTTATTAGTATAATCTAAATATAAGAAACCTGAAACACAAAATTGAAGTCCCAGAGAAGATCTTAGAACTTACTTAATCCAATATGACCAACTGGAGCAAATTTAAAGGTATGAATATATTATGATACCATCTTCTTGACTTTTACTATTGAATATGATAAAAAGATATTTTAACTAAAGCCATGTAATCCCATAATTCTTACAGACAAAGCCTGAGGGAAACAACAAGGGAGGCAATGTGGTGGTACAGAGCTCTATCTGTAGAGTGAGAAGTCAGCCTCTGAGTAATATTTCTATGTGATTTTTCTTAAAACTGCTCCAAATCAAACCCAGTAACCTAGAAGATCCATAGCATAATTTTCTGGAATGTGGCGGGTCTGATATAGGCTTTGGGAGTTCAAATACTGGCTCAAGTTCATGATAACTGTGTGATTTCAGGCCAAAATTCTTTACCACTCTGGGCCTGAGCTTCCTGTCCTTGAAATGAATGTCACACACATGAGCTTAAATATCACATGGTTTCTCTTATATGAGAAACTCAGAGTAAAAATAAAACACAATAGGAAGTAGGGAAATAGATCATTCTGGAAGGGGGAGGGGACCAAGAGATGGAAGGGGGGGGTAGGAGGGGACAAGGGATGAAAAAAGGAATTAAGAGGTGTTATGTACACGTGGAACCTCCACTCAAGGAACGTAAACATGTACTGGTAACATGCACACACACAAAAAGGAAGGAGATTAAGGGATGGGGGGGTGATAAAGAGGAATTTAGATGTGTTACGTACATGAACCAACTTCCCACAAGGAATGTAAACATTATGTACTCCACACAAGTACTAATAAACTAAAATTTAAAAAATGAATGTCACAATCACTTTTCAGAGAAGCTGTAAGGAGTTCCAGGGCCACACCCACAATGGGTCTCTCATTCCTTTCTGGGGGGTCTGGGGATGGAACCCAGAGTCTTGAGCATGATAAGCAAGGGCTCTACCACTGAGCTACATCCCCACCATTTTTAAAATAGGGTCTCATTAAGTTGCATTGGTTGGGCTTGAACCTGTGATCCTTCTGCCTCAGCTGCCCAGAGGGCTGGCATTACAGGCTTGTACCACCCCACCTGGTTTCCATTCCTTTTTGATGCATAAATGTCAGTCTTCACTCAGATTATCTGATTTCACCTTTTTTCCTTTTTGAGAAATTCCTTTAGCTGGCTTGTGGGCAGCTCAACCGCAGGTGCAGCAAAGAGCACCATTCTCTACAATACAAAGGCAAAATTGACTAATTATGGTGTATAGACACAGTGTTTAAGCAAGTATTATTTAAAAAGTGCATCTAGTCAGATTTCCCTGTATCTTTAACCAATTCAATTACTATCAAGAGGTGAGGATGATACCTCCTGTGTAGGACCACACAACCTTTTGATACCAATTTCCCCCATAATGGAGCCTGCTGCCCTGTTAAAATCTTTCCAACAGAAATACTTCAAGCAACCTGAGATGCAAAATGTTATTAAGGAAAGATAAAAAAGAGCTTTGAATTTTTTTCTTTCAAAACACACATGTGTACATGCAGTAAATTTCTAAGAAAATTCTAGAAAACTGAGGACCAGAAATGTGCCTAAATTGTGGCTTAAAAGGTAAGTAAATACATATTTGTAGCAGATAAATCACACAGACAGCTGATGTCTTGGGTAAATTCCCACCTGGGTCAAGTGCCATATGCCTATTAAAAACACCATTCCTTGCCATTTCTTTTGAATACAATTCATTCCTGTGCATTTAGTCCCCAGTGGGGGTGTGATATTGGGGGAGACATTAAACAGCTGCTGTGTTTCAATCCCCCCAGCCCATGACCTGTGTGTAGCCACTGACCCTGCTCACTGAGCCCAATTGGGTCCATGTGCTAACCTGGGGCACAGCACAGAAAGCCAGATGCACCCAGTTTTGAGTTACCTTTCCTACCTCCTAAACATCCCTCACACTGAATCCTACTAACCCCTCTTATCCCTTTCTATACGTGTGCAAGAAAATACTAAACGACATATTCAATGAGAAGTTAAATGTGTCTTTTTTCCCTGCTTAAATACTCAACAATATACACAAGTCAGAAGTTCCTTATTCTTAAAACATGTTCTGGAACCAGGCCCAGGAACATCTCCTGGGCTCTTATTACAAATGAAGAAACTTGGTCCTGTCTCAAAATTGCCAAATCAGAATCTGCATTTTAACAAGATCCCCAATGGATTCAAATGTACATTAAAGTATTTTCTAAGTTAAAGGTATACACACACACTTCAGGTGAAAGTGGTTGAAGAAGCAAAGTTTGGGTTTTTTTTTTTTCTCTTGTGGATAATACAAGGCTTGTGAGACACTGAGAAGGAAGACGGTCCTAAAAACTCAAGGATGAATCTTGTATTCAGGAGGTAAATCCCACATCTAATGATTATCAGGTGAACACTGGCCATGGTGGAGGGGATTTAGGAATGCCTAAGAACAGTGCCTGTCTTCTAATTTAAAGTGTTCTCTGTACTAGGTTAGATTACTCAGATTGCTATCATCAAAGAATGTGTGGAGGTTCTTTTTTATTTTATTTTATATCATTTTATTTTGAGCAGTCTTGAATACTCTTTTTTTGCCATTCCTCATTAAAAGCTGGAAGGCGCCATAAATATCAACTACACATCAGTCAGAGATCACAAAATTTTTATTTCCTGCTTACTGACAGTGAAGACCACATTCCACTTAATTGTTTTGATAATGTCTCCCACCTAACCGCTTACTGAAGATATGTTTCGGCTATTTACTAACTTTGCATGAATTAGAAATAGAAACCCAAATGGCAAGCATCTCTTGACATGAGGAAATACTGGAGTGGTCAGTATATTTGCCAAGGTCTGAGAGCAAATGGCCTAGTCCCAGCATGGAATTACTGCAGGGAAGAGGTGAGCAAGGGATAAAGTATGGGCCCTTGGAAAGCATCTGGCTTCCTTGTAAGTCAGATGGGTCCTCACAGAGAAGCTTCTTGATTTTGTTTAAAGTTTGTTCTCAGAATCTCAGGTATATCCAGAACTCAAAGCACAGTCCAAATACAGATGACATTTGGATTTACACATTCCAGTCTCCTGAACTGGGGAAAATTGAAAGTTAACTATTATACAGTCCTATAAAGGAAAATGTTTCAAAGAATTGTAAATATTGGATACTAATTCAAAGATGGTAGTTTCTTTCTCCTGAAATCTACTGGAGTATCATAAAACCCTTTCCTGAAATAATGTGGGGCATAAGCAGAGATAAACCAAGGAAGAGGGAGAGGACAAGGAGCAGAAGCAAGAGCAGGAGCAGCAGCAAGAGACTTTCCTGAGAGAGGGGGAAGCATAGGAAAATCTGAAAGGTTTAAAGATGGGCTAAAGGTGAAGCTCAGTGATATAGCACTTGCCTAGCATGTATGAGGCCCTGGGTTCTATCCCTAGTATTCAAAAAAAAAACCAACAACTATAAAGAGAAGGTTCAAAGACAGTGAGAAAAAGCAGCTCTGCACTCCCTTCCATAATGGGTGAAGAACCCCTCAGCAAGATATCATCAGGACCTGGGATGATATTGTTTTGGTCTTTGAAAGTGCAATTTGAAGAATAATGTTTATATTAGCAAGCAGTGCTGATAATGATTGCTTTGGTGACATAGAAAGTTTAAGTATTAGCATAGGCATAAACTACAGAATCTGGTTGCTAGTGGGGTCTTTTACCACTTTCTTTTACCCCACAGTGTCATTTTACAGAGGAGAAAACTCGGGCTCAGAGAGGGCAAGGGACTTCCTAAAGTCACACAACTAGCTAGTTTGTGGTGTCAGCTGTCAGCGGCAGCATTCACCAGACACACAGTCCAATATTCTTCCAATGATAACAGTGGTTCCTAACCTGATCCCTTTGACCCCTTCAAGTCCTGTAAGTCTATGGGAATCCATAAACTATGTTCAATATTTCAAAACATTCAACTGAATCTATGTACTTGATGGGGATGAGGGTGGGGAGTAATACAGCTTAACCAAAGCACCAAGTCTCTGCTTTGGGCTAAATCTAACTCAAGTGTGTTAATTCTAGTCATGGAGATGGTAGGTTGGGACTCAAGGAAGTTTTAGATTTTTGTAATATTTACTGGAAAAGGTTGCCTGGACTTGGGTTGCATTTCTTGTTTTCATATTGTTATTATTATAAGGTAATATATATACATTACAAAGAAAGGTCTGTGTACAAAATTAGCAAAGGAAGAGAAAATTCTCATCAGTGCTCCACTTGGAGTCTTTATTATGAATCTTCCCAGAAACCATTTCCAGGTACTGTATGTAAGAGCAAATGTGTGATAGATACCACATCTTGCTTCTTGAGTTGATCCAGTACCTTGTTGCTTCTCCTATATTTGGTTTCTCTCATTCTTTTTAAAGGCTGCACAGAATTTCACCGAATGATGCTACAGAATGCACTTATCTTGGCCCTTACTGACAGACACTTAGGTGGCTTCTACAGCTTTTTTTTTTTTTTTTTTACCAAAAACACTGAAGTCAACATTCCTGACCATTTTACCAATCCACACTTTGGTGAAATTCCTGGCAGTGGAAGTGCCAAGTCAAAAGAGACCATGCTTTTGGGGCTTTGTAAATATTGCCAAATTGCCCTCAAAGAAGTTATACCAATAAGAATGCCAGTTCCATTTACATGTTTTTCTAATGGTTTATATGATATTTTTATTTTACAGAGAGAGATTTTTTAAAAGAATTTGTTAGGATCCTTGATAAAATGAGAAATTTAGCCTTTTATTTGTCACATGTTGTAATATACCCTCCTCATTTAATTCTTTTGGCTTTGTTTATAGTATTTATTTCAATAAAGAAGATTCATTTTTTACTGTAAATATGTTTATCATTTCTCTTTATGTCTTCTGGATTTTATCATCTGACTATAAAAAGCTTCCCACATATAGAGTATAAATAAATATATTCATATTTGTTTTCTACTGTGGTTTGATGTGGCTTTTTAATACATTTAATATTTGATCTGGAATTTGTTTTGGTGAAAGAAATACAGTATGTTGCTAAATTTCCAAATTGCTACCAGTTGTTACAATAACATTTCTTGGTCAATCCGTCTTTTCTTCATTGATTTGAAATGTTTCCTAATGATATAAAAAAGTCCAGGGAAAACTCTGATAACTTTCTTCCATGGGCATTGTTTATTTTGGGTATCTAGTAATAGTTCTTATGGTATCAATTTCTGGTGATTCATGTGTTCTTAGAAAATCAACTATTTCAGCCAGATTGTCAAAATGATTTGCTGAAAAGTTCACCAAGCACTATTTATGAATCTTTTAACTTCCTCTGCATCTGTTGTTGTTTGTCACTTTTCATTTCTAATCTTCTGTATTAGTGAGTTCATCCCTTTCCTCTCTTAGTTAAGCTAGTCAGTGTTCTCTCTGTTTTATTGGTTTGGGGGGAAAAAATCAACTTTTGGATGTACTGTATTTCTCAATTCTAGTTTTCCTTTTCATGCTTTTAATTAATGTCTACTTTGATCTTTTTTCTTTTTCATTGCTTAGGTTGTTTTTTAACCTATAGAGAAGAGATCTTAGGTCATCAATTTTTCATCAATAACAACTGCAGTGGTATTCCCATAAATCTGAACTACAGGATATTTTCACTTATGTTATTTTCCAAATATTCTACAGTTTGAGTTTAACTTCTTTAACCCAAAAGTTAAGAGAGGGTTTTTTTTTAGAGTGAGGGGATTGTTCCTTTTACATATATTATTTCTTATTTTATTTCATTGTGGTCAGAGATAGTCTTAGTTCTACTTCTGAGGAACTGATCAACATTTTCAGTAAGTCTTCAGATATAACTGATTTCTATAAATGTTTCATGAACATTTTGGGGGGGGGTACCAGGGATCAAACTTGGGTCCTTGCACTTGCAAGGCAGGCGGCACAACCACTGAGCTAAATCCCTGGCCCTCACGAACATTTTTTAAAGCAGACCATTATAAATTTTACATTTTTCTTTCTAAGAACAGGGTAAAGTTGTTTCTTATTATTGGTTTTCTCAGAGGAAGGAAATGTGTCTTGTTTCTGTTTATATCTCAAGTATTTACTGTGCTTGGTGAGTAGGTGGTTTTCAGTAAATGAATGATGGATGGATGGATGGACGGACGGACGGATGGATGGACAAACAGATAGATGTATTCAATAGATTTATTTTCATGAGCATAATTGGCTCTGGATAGTCTCTCCTTGACCAGCATAAGATTGATAGATCACTAAGTCATTTACTTCATAGAGATCCACAACAAAAAGAGCCAATAGGAGAGCTAAAAAGGATTTGGCATAGGTTGTTAAGAACTTATTTGATATTCCCTTTTTCCCAAATGTCTCATCTTCTCATTTTACACTCATTCTTTAAGGCTCAAGTCCTAACTTACCCATGAAATCAGGCCACCCAGATTTCTGACTCTCCCCCTTTCTCTACTCTTGCGACCCTCATTGACTACGTCATTTTGGCATGCACTCTAAAGGGTACTATGCTGTTATCCAGCTGTTTCATGTCTTTGTTGTCTTTTTGGAAAAACTATAATCAACTTGAGAATTTTATGTTCCCTTTTATGCTATTATGTACCCAGAGAGTGTTCAATAAATGCCTGTTGTAACAATAAGAGAAAATACCTTGGAGCTTGGTTGTGATTTGACTCCATGCTCTTATGGCTTTAACTGTGCAATGTCAAGGGCACACTAAATACCTTTCAAGGTTTAAGAAATGCATTCATATTGTTGTATCTGATTCCATGAGAGAGGCAACAGCATTAAGAAAACAGCATACAACATTTCCAGTTGGCTAAATGACAGCAACATCACTGGTCTGCACAGCAGTCAGCAACTGTGCTTCTTGGCTTCTTTCTCCTCCAGCCTCCAAATGGGGCCATCCCATAGAGGCAAACCTCAGCTCTCCCTTCTCCTTCTTGATCTGCACTGAGAGAATGCCAGCTGTCACTGTAATCCTGCCTCTCAAATTTGCCTCCTCTGAGCACACTTACTGCAAGCAGCTCTATGCAGCCCACTCTCTGTTGGGCGCTATACTTCTGGGTGTTGCACTGGCTCCTCACATGCAGTTCTCCTAATCTCAAATGTTGATTCCATGCAGCCAATTCTTTCTCCTAACACTCCTATTTGTATTAACACTCTGATTGCTTTTTTTTTGAGGGCAGGGGGTTGCTGAGATTGAACCCAGGATCTCTCACACACTAGGTAAGTTCTCTACCACTGAGCCACATCCCTGGCTCCAATGGCTTCATAACTAACCAGTCTCTATGTGATTCAGCATATCCTACATAATATGACAAGATAATCATTCTCCTGTACAGTCCTACCATAGGATTAACTGCCTATGATGCCTCTGTGTTGGTTCAATCAATTGATCAAGTGATCACAATTAACTCTCTGTGTCTTTTCTAGAACTCCACAGGACTTGGAGCTATCCATTAGTATCAGCAACAGAATTGCTTGTAGAACTGCTATAGAGTAACTGTTTGGATTTTTTTTCTACCTACATTATTTACTACTGTGTTAGCTTTCTGCCTTTGTAACAAATACCTGAGATAAATCAAATTATAAAGAACAAAGGTTTACTTTTATTTTTATTTAATTGACATATGTTTGTGATGCATAATAATCATATTTGTTGTGGGAAACTAGAATATATATTACCTCTTGATCATTTTAATGTCCTTTCCTCCCCCTCCCCTTTATGCTTTTCCCCTGCTCCCCTTTCTCCATTTCCAAGAAATCTGTCTCCTTGTTCCTATCATTTCTGCCTTTTTTCAACACTTTATTTATACTTTGGATTTTTCATATAAGAGAAATCATGTGATAATTAACCTGCATGTGACTTATTACTTATTTCACTTAACATTATGGTCTCAAAATCCACCACAGATCTATATCCAATGATACATACATACATATATATATATATATATATATATATATGTAAAATTTACAAATGACTCAAAATTTTCCATGTTTATGGCTGACTAATACTTCATTATGTATAAATATCCTATTTTCTTTATCCATTCATCTGTTATTAGGCACCTAGGCTGCATTCTTTACATAAAAGACTTAAAACATTCCACCAGAAAACTCTTAGAAGTAATAAACAAATTCAGCAAAATGACAGAATACAAAAATCAGAAAAACAATCCCATTCGTGATAGCTTCCAAAAAAAATTAAAAAGCTAGGAATCAACCTAACCAAGGAGGTGGAAGACCTCTATAAAAAAAAACTATAATTCGAAGACAGAGACTGAAGAGGACATTATAAAATCAAAAGACATCTCCTATTCCTGGATAGGCAAAATTAATATCATAAAAATGGCCATATTGCTAAAAGTAATCTATAAATTTAATGCAATTCCTATTAAAATGCCAACAACATTCTTCACAGAACTAGAAGAAAGAATCTCAAAATTTTTATGAAACCAGAAGACCCCCTTCAAGGCACACCCTCAGTGACTGAAGGCATTCCCACGGGCCTCAATTCTGAAAGTTTTCACCAACTCATAATAGGGTGAGGACAAACCCTTTAATACACAGGCTTTTGGAAGACACTTAAGATCCAAATGATAGCAACTGCTAATGTTCCTTGGACAAATTAGTCAAATATTCACAGTTTCTTCCACTGTGAGAGAGGACAGTAATATTAATGGCTAACATTCAATGAACACTTATTAGGTGCCCTGTACTACACTAAGAATCTATGTGTTTAATACATTCCTATGGGGTAGATACTGCTTTGATTATCATTTCTTAGATGAGGAAACTGAGGTTCTGAGAGATTAAGTACCTTGTCCAAGGTATTACTGCTAGTAAATGGTGGAGTTGGGGCCTATAACTCTGGTCTCTCTGACACTAAAGATACCTGAAGATTTTTTAAAACTGAATTTTTACATGCAATAGAATCAATACATCCTCAAAGAACCATCTGATGGGTTTTGGCAATTGAATACACTCCAATAGCCAATGCCCAAATCAAGATATATAATGTTTCCATTACTCAGCAAGTTTCTTCATGCTTCATTCCAGCTCTACCCTAAAGACAACTATTGTTCTGAGTTCTAGCAAATAGACTAATTTTGCTTGTTCTTGAATGTCACATCAATGAAATTATACAGTATATATATAATCCTGTAATATCTTGCTTCTTTTGCTCAACATAATGTATTTGAGATACATCCATATTGTTGTCACTAAGTAAAGTATTCCTTTTTATTGTCAGGTAGAATTTCTGTACTATTATCACAATTTATTCATTCATTCTTCTCTTAGCATTCAGTGCGCTTCCAGTTTTGACCATTAAAAATTATGCTACTAGCCAGGTGTATTAGTCAGCTTTCCTTTTGCTGGACACAATACCTAACAGACACAACTTAAAAGAGGAAAAGTTTAATTTAATACCCTTTGTTGGAAATCAACCCATTCAGCTGGCTACCAGGCAGAAACATCCTGACAGAAGGGCATGGTAGAACAATGCTGCTCAGTTCATGGTGGCTGGGGAGCAAAGCAGGGGAACGGAGCCAGAAAGGAACAGGTGAAGGACCATAGATAGGTGGTACTCAAGGATCATGCTTTATGAATCTGCTAGCCATTTCTTAATCCAATGAAGTTCACATATTCAGATTAACAGACACACTACACATGGTGGCACACACCTGTAATCCCAGCTACTTGGATGCTAAGGCAAGAAGGTTGTAAATTCAAGGCCAAACTGGGAAACTTAGCAAGATCCTGCCTCAAAAAAATAAAAAGGGCTTTAGCTATAGCTCAGTGGTGGAACATTTCCCTGGTATGTAGAAGATCTTGGTTTCAATCATCAATGAGGAGGACAAAGAATGGGAAAAAGGAGGAGAGGGAGGAGGAAGTTGGGGTGGGAAGAATTATGCTGCTATAAATACTTTTATACATGCCTCTTTGTGAGTATGTTTTAATTTCTTTTGGATAAATTCTGAGGAATTTGGAATTAAGAGGTCATATGTTAGGTATATATTTAACTTTGTAAGAAACTGACAAAATGTTTTCTAAAGTGGTTGTATCATTTTACACTTCTACCAGCAATGGATGGGGGTTTTAGATGCTCCACATAGTTGCTGACATTTTGTCACCTAAAATAATATTTTGAGTCATTGTTAACCACAGCTATTCTTATGAGTATAAATGATATACTCAAAATGGTTTGAATTTGCATTTTCCTGATGACAATTGATTTTGTATGACTTGCCATTTGTAATCTTTTTCCTCCTCCATCTTTAGCTCCTCCTCTCCTACCTCCTCTTCCCCCTTCTTCTTCTGGGGGCAGGTGAGGTGACGACTTAAGCTTTTTACCATTTTTATTTTATTTATTTATTTTATTTTTTATTTTTTTGGTACCAGGGATCGAACTCGGGTCCTTGAGTTTGCGGGGCAGGCAGCAGAACCACTGCGATAAATCCCCGGCCCTTCCATTTTTAAATTGAGTTGTTTTCTTTACATATTCTGAATAGAAGGCACTTGTCATTTACATGTCATATGACTATTCTGTCCAAGTCTCTGGCTAGTCTATTCATTTTCAAATATTCATGATCAGAATTTTTTAATTTGTTAGTTTCATTACTTACAGTTAGTGCTTTTTATGTTCTAAGACATCTGTATGTACTCCAAGGTCACAAAAGTATCTTATATTTTCTCCTAGCAAATTTTCACATCTAGAATATACTCCATCTCATATTTGTTTCTCTTTATGGAGTGTGATAGAGGTTGGGGCTCCTTTGTTTCAGTAGAGATATCTGATCTTTTCATCCCTACCGCCTGCATTGAATTCTTTTGGCATTTTTGTGAAAAACTAATCAACTATATGTGCATAGGCAATTTCTAGATTCACACATTTTTTTCCACTGATCTGTTTGTTGTCATTATTTCTGAAAAGAAGTCCACTATTGTTTTTAATGAACTTCTCCTCAATATAACATGCCCCTTTTTCGAACTCAGGACCTTGTGCTTGCGAGGCAGGCACGGTGCCACTGAGCACCCCGGCCCATAACATGCCTCTTTAATCTGAATGCATTTTAGATTTTTAAAAATCTATGATATTCAGCATTTTACAAAACATACTTAGGGGCACTTTTGTTTGCAGTTTGTTATCCTGCTTGGGGTTTGCTGAGTATCTTATACCTATGAGTCAATTTCTTTGATAAAGTTTATGAAATTCTTGGTCATTTTCTTTTCAAATATCTTGTTTCTACATTTTTCCCTCTCCTTCTGGGGTTCCAAGTATGCATATGTTAAACCATTCAGTAATGTTCTACAGTTCTCACTATGTTCTGTTCAATGTTTTCATTGGGTTTTTTTTTCTTTATGCTTCAGTTCATTTGAGACAAGTTCTACTGACTTATCTTCAAATTCACTGATTCTTTCTTCTACTGGGTCTAGTCTATTATTTATTCAGCCATATAAACTATTCATTTATGATGGGCTATTTTGGACATTTCTTTTAGTTTCCTTCTCATATTCCCTCCCTATTTATGCATGCTGTCTACCTCATCTATTTTATCCTGGTTATATTGTCATTTTAATTTGATTCAGTTACCAGTAACTTCAAAATGTTTTGGTGTTCAGATCAGTATTTTGTAGTCAGTAGGGTCAATTCCAAGAAAAGTCAGATGCTGGAATATTGCAAGAATTTTAAACCATCTTTTTTCACTTTTAAATTTTATTTTTTTCTTTCTTTTTGTGGTGATCGGGATTGAAACCAGGGCCTCATGCATGCTAGGCAAATGCTCTACCATTTAGCAAAACCCAACAGTCCCCCATTCCGTGTCATTTTTAAATGCTTTAATAATAAATTATAAATTCTCTTAAAAAATGAAAAAATTGAAAATCTCAACAAATAGTAGTTTTCTTTTTAAAACCCCAGATAAGTGAAAAGTATACAGCCAAAAAAAATAATAACAAAATCCATTGAATAGATTTGATAGCACAGTGGAAATAAGAAATAATCAGTGCACTTAAGGGTGGCTTAATAAAATTTACTTAATTTGAATAATAGTAAGAAAATAATTTTTTAAAATAATTTTTAAAAATGAATGGAGATTCAGGGCTCTGTGGGAAAATAATTAGATTTAAATCCATATCACCAAATTCTCAGAAACAGAAGATGAAGAATGTAGGGTTGAAAAAATGTTCAGAGAAATAATGACTGAAAATTCTCCAAATCCAGTAAAAGAAAGAAACCTAGATTTAAGAAGCTGGACAAATCCTAGATAGATAAATGCAAAGAAATCCATGCTAAGATACATTGAGATTAAACTTTGGAAAACCTAAGAAAAAAATTTTGAAAAGGCAAAGAAATGACACATTATCAATAAAGCAACACCAACTCAAATGACTGGTTGTTGTATGGGAGGCCAAAAGAAAGAGAGTAGCATGATATTTTTCAAACATCAAAAGAAATGTCAATTCTGAATCCATATATAGTAAAATTGTCTTTCAGAAGAAAGGAGAAAAAAAAAAAAGAATCTCAGTATGACCTAGAGAAATCACTAAGAAAACTATAAAACACAATATACAAAAATAACATATTCAAAATGAAAAGAAAAAAGAACAGAAAACAACAGAACAACAAACACAAAACAAGTAATAATTATTTAAAATGGTCTAAATCTACCAATAGAAGACAAAACCTGCCTCAATTATAGAAGATCTTGTCTATAAGAAATTTACTAAAAATATAACATAGGTAAGGTAAAAATAAAAAGATGGTAAAAGATATATAAACATAAGTCAAAAAAGCAGGAATGACTACATTAATATCAGATAAAATATACTTCAGAGCAAAGAAAAGGACAAAGGACAAAGAAGTTATAACCATCCTAATGTGTATCTATCACCCAACGAAGATTAAAAGTACATGAAGCAGAAACTGATAAAGCTCAAAGAAGGAAGAGGCAAAATCCATAATTGTAGTTGGTTACTTTCATACCTCATTTTCAGCAACTGAAAAGATCTAGAAGAACTGAACATTATTATCAGCTAACAAGATCTAATTGGTATTTATAGAGCACTCTATCCAACAATACCAGGATATATACTCTTTCAAGCACACATGGAACATTCATCACAACAGACTCTAAGTCACAAAAAAATTAATGTAAGATAATTTAAACCATATAGAGTACATTCTGTGCCCATAATGGAATGAGATTAGAAATCAATAACAGAAAATCTCTAAACTCTTGGAAATTGAACAATAACCTTCTAAACAGTGTATGAGTGAAAGCAAATTTTTAAAAAAATTCATAAAGCTTAAGAAGCCAAACTGGTGCTGAGAGGTAAATTTATAGCTTCAACTGCTTATTTGAGAAAAGAAAACCTCACATTAATAACCTAACCTATACCTCAAGAAACTAGAAAAAAAAACCTATACCAAACAAATATGAAAATTCTCAAAATTAGAGAATAAGTCAGTGAAACTTGAAACTCTTAAAACTCAATATTAAAAATCGAATAACTCAATTAGAAAATGGCCAAAAGATACACATATATATCCCCAAAGCAAAAATAGCACATAAGCAAGTGAGAAAATATTCAACATAACTAGCCATTTGAGGAACATAAATTAAAACAATGAAAAATTACTACATACCTATTCAGATTGGTTAAAATAAAAAATAACAACACTAAATGCTAGTGAGGATATAGAGAAACTGAATGACTCACACACTGCCAGTAGGAATTTAAAATGGTATAGCTTCTCTGGAAAAAATAATTCCAAACTAAAAATGGACTTAGCCTATAACTCAGCAATTATGCTGTCACAGACATTTATTCAAAGAAATAAAAACTTATTTTCATGTAGAAACTCATACATGAATATTCACAGCAGCTTTATTTGTAACTACCCAAACATCCTTCAGTGGTGAATGGTTAAACTGTGGTATAATCATACCATGGAATTCTACTTGGCAACAAAGGGGAACAAACTATTGATAAACACAACAGCTTGGATAAACTTCAAGGAGTTATGCTTAGTGGGGGGAAAAAGCTGATTTCAAAGGATATATGCTGAATAATTCCATTAATATAATATCTTGTGAAATAACATACAGGAAAAACATACAGATTAGTAGTTACCAGAGGTAAAGAGACAAGTGTTTGTAAAGGGTAGTAGAATGGAGAGCCTTGCAATGATGGTACAGTTAAGTATCTTAATCATGGTGGTGGTTATACATGGTGGTAGCAGCTACATATGTGATAAAACTGCATAGAACTTTTCATAATATGTGCATGCGGTCACGTGCACATACACACATGCACACACACACACACACACACACACACTGGAAAAAGGGATACACGTATAAGTAGTGAAGTAGGAACAAACTGTGGACTGTACCACTGTCAGGTTCTTGGCTTTGATATTATAGTAATACAAGATGCTAACCCTGGGGCAGGCTAGGTGCTGGGTACCTAGGACCTCTATATACATCTTTTTGTAGCTTCCCAGGACTTTATAATCACTTAGAAATAAAAAGTAAACACATATACACATAGTACAGTTCTTCATGATTTCACCTCAATTTATTATCTGATGAATTAGTATTATTTTTATATGAGCATTACAGTGAAAATATTTAAAGTCTCATTTTTTGAAGGAAAAAGCTCTAACTGGTTGACACAGTTACCTCAAATGTTATAGATTTCCTTGCTCACTTTCAGTTTTATTCCTTTACTTGTCAATAATCAAATTAGTGATATAGTACTATAATTAAAATAATCCTCTTTTGAAGATGTAATATTGGAGAAAAGGTGAAATTTTAGTGAATAGACATATATCATCAATAGTCAGTCAAAGCACATGCGGCATACATGGAAGCCTTTCAGTACGACAAACCCTTTCAGAATAAAATCCACTACTCACTCCTTTATGAGGAAAACTTTCAGTGTTTAAACTGGATTTCTGAACTGTTATTTCACTTAAACATACACAGCTCTGTATAAGAATCTAATTTGCCTTCATCACTTTCAAATATATTGATTCTGTACACAGATCTGAGAGTATCCACCCCTGAGCACAAAACACAGGACTGAACTATCTCTCAGATTTGTTCTTCCAATGTGACCTCTAGAAGAAACTCATGAAAATTCAATGGTTGTTGGGAGCAATGCTACATAATTCTAGGGAAAAATCATTTGAGTAGGCCTAGTTCTCCTGCCTACAGACCAGCCACGACATTCCAGACATAATTGCATTTTGGCCTGGGTCACAACTGAGACCTCAGTCATCCCCGGATGCTGTAATGCTCCAGGACAAGACCACACCTGCGGGAGACGCCAGGGAGGAACCAAATCTTCATCTGCATAGCTCCTCATTGTCCTTAGATTTCCATTGCCCCCCCCCAGTCTTTAATGTAAAGTACTGAACTCTGCATTTTCACTTGTTACATGTTTCCCCATGTACTGAATAAAAAGTGCTGCATGCGAGGGGGCTTTTGTCTACCTTTCCTGTAATTCGCCGTGTGCTGCTGTGGCTCGCTGGAGACTAGGACTTACTGCAGAGGTTCCGGTAACATCCCCTTCCCCTGTTCCCTACAAATGGCCATAAGATTGACACGGTGGCTGCCTTCCCAGTCCTCTCAGTCTGGCAGGGGCCTCTTGATAGACTTTCACTTTAGGGTTTACATTATTTCATTTGATCTTTAATGCAACTTATATTATAATGTAGATTTATATAAACAAATCCATATATATATATATATTTGTGGGTACTTTAAGGTATTTCAAGGATAGCTGAAACTATTGGGCTTTTAGACTTATGAGCTTAATTTAAAATACTAAGCAACCCTGGTATAAAATGGGACTATGCTGTTCCACAACAATTGAATAATGAAAAGTAACAGAAAACGATCTAATTGTATGAAATCAGTCTAAACCCTTTTTCTAAGAAAATCTTGCATGACATCATCTCATTTTTGTGTTTCTTAACGCAAAAAGCAGTATTTTTGTTGTAGAAAATTTCCAAAGAAAGAAATCATTTCTATTCTGGAATTTTTAAATGATAACATATGCCTTCTTTGATCTGTAACATGAACTAGTAGGACAATTTACTTCAAGAAAAATCAGTCTCTTTTACTATAATGAAATGCCTGGCATAGGCTACTTCTGATGGAAAAATAGAGCTTCTTTAGCTCACAGTTGGGGAAGCTGAATGTCCAAACAGCACAATAGGTCCAGTAAGAGCAACCTGCTGGCCCGATAACCTCATGGGGCAGATAATAACTGCGGGACAGGCAGGTGATCACCTCCAGAACCAAGAGTGTGGGAGTGGGCCTGGCTTGCTGCTTTCATAACAACCCCCTCACAAGAACTCCAGGTGTTGCAAGAGAAGCACCTAGGACTCATATAAGGACTACTTCAAGCCCTCAGTGACCCTGGGATTTCTCACCAGTCGCATCTCCTATAGGTTTCACCACCTCTCAAGAGCACCAATCCTTTACTCACACGATCTATTGGAAGTACATAATGAAACCATATTCAAATCATACCCACTCACAAACCACATGAATAAAAAGGACTGTTAGCTTCTTCTGTAGGACTCAATCACATAGGTATCTTTTCTAAAGCATTAAAATTGAGTTTTAAAAAAATCCAGTTTCTAGACATCTTCTCAGGAATGTTTATACATCTAGCAATCCCACCCGGCCCCTGGCTATATTTCATTTGTGTACTTTAAAAAGTGCTAATAAAACCCAATTACCCACCACTTGACAGATGCATATTACTTCTGTCTCTGTTTGGGGTTAGTTTTTTCATAAGACAGTTTTCTGTTGCTCTGATCCTTGGGTTCCATCCAGAACTTTCAATTTTCCACAATGCTTTTGCAGTTTTAATTTCCACCATCACTTTTTGGTTTCAATTCAACTAACCTCAGGTCATACAGACACTGACCCTGGCCACTGGGCCAATACAGTGTATTTTGTAATAATGGGTCAGTTGTCTGCTATTTAACATAGAATGCCTTTCAGATCTTGCATTGCTTTGATTTCATACAACTATATCCTTTTCAATATAGGCAATTCTTTAACATATGATCAAATTATTTTAATTTTTATGATTTTGTAAGAATTTTCCTATAAAAGGATTTCACAAAACAGAAAAGTTTAGGCCACACAAAATATTGCACATGTATTTTACCTACTTGGTCTCACTATTCCAGTCGCTATCCTGAGAGAACAAGAATAACTAGGAGCCTAAGGATGGGTTTTGGGGTTAACAGACTTCTGCTTGGTAAAACCACATTCTCCTCTTGCTCATGGACTCTCATGTTAGGCAACATTGTCCAGCTTCCCTTGCAGCTACATGTGATTTGTGTTCCACCTAAGGAATGTGAGTAGGAGCAATATTAGCCACCACCAGACCTGGCTCGTGGAAATAATCTGTGTAAATTCCTTCACATTTTTTCCCTTTAACCATCTGAATGACAACTACTGTAATACAGCATATTTTTATGTTTTAGTATAAAATAATAATAATGTCACAAATATTAACATAGCACTTTGAAACAGGCCCTGGTTGAATTCGTTTATGCCAAAGATTGAAATGTTTTAAATTTTTCCATGAAATTCATATACATTACCTAGAAAAATTTAAGGAACAAGAATTTGAAAACACTTCATTATATTCATTGTTATGGGCCTTCCAAAAATGGCTCACTAGACACTGAAGGGTTAAGAGCCATTGCTTACATCTAACAGTCCTATGAGATAAGTACTACAGTAATATTGCCCCCATTTTCCAGATGAGGAAACTGAAGTGCACAGGGATTCAGTAACTTCCCCAAGATCACACAGCTAATGAGTGGCAGGGCTGGGATGAGGATACTGCAAACCTGCTCCAGAGCCTGTGCTTTGCCTCATTGCCTCCACTGCATTCTAATTCTTTTCAGATGGCAATATGTGGTTCATATGCTGTGACTACGTTATTTAGCCTAAACATGTGTTTAGTTAGACAGTCTTCATGGGCTAAGAGAATCTCATGGTCAGCTTTCCTAGGAGTTTAGCTGTAATACTACAGACCAATTCCCTATAAACTCATTCTCCAGTTAGAAGAACAGCAACCTTGGATTTGGATTGAAAGCTTCACCTAAGCATCCTTCATTGTTTTTCATTAATAATTTTCTCTGCTAATATTTAGGGACAATCTGAGACTAAAGAAGAAGTAAGTACAGTTAGTCAATGGTATCTCCTGGTTTCTTCCTCTCGCCATCTCTCTTAGAGTCAGGACAGGAAGGGCTTTTCCTGAAGCTATGAGCTCTCTAGGTGCTGAAGAGCTCAGCGGTCGACAGGGCAGGGCGAAAGAGCTAGGTCTTTGTAGTCCAAGACAGGTTAGCTTGAGGTAGGGATGTTCCCCCATAGAACTGCAAAGCAAAAGTGACCCATGCAGTGACTTCATCCTGTGACTTAGTCTTATTGAGTGAAATGTTGGCTGCAAGTTTGCAGTAGGTCCCAATTTTCAGAACCTCTGCCTGGGATGGAGGTCCCACAATATCTATCATTCCATACAGTCTGCTAACTTATCTTCTCCATATGGTCTTCAGCATGTTGGAGAGTATTTCTCTGATCTCTATCTCAGCTCTCAACTCACTTTGAACTCGTGTCTTCTGCCATCAAGCCAAACTGTTTCAGAGGAGTAAACTTATGCTAGATAAACAGATGAGATATTTTTCTGACACTTAGAAGTAATTACTTTATTCTAGTAACTTCATTATTCTAATACATAAACATTTTCCCATCATTCTTGAACTAGAAGTGAATTAATAAACATGTGGGTGGGTCAGAGCTTCAGGAACATGAGAACAAAAAAAAAAACCAAAACAACCCCCCAAAACATGTGGGTGAAAACTATGGACCTTGAATTGAAAAATATACTCAACATCTAATAGTTCAAAGGGCAACCAGAAAGGCTACTGAACTTTACCTATCAAAGGAAACCAGAAAAACAATAAAGGGTAAATTTTAAGACTACTAATAAACAAAATCTTAATGAGTATTTTATAAAACTTCTAATTACCAGCAGGCTATTTCTCCACTGTTGGCCTGGGAAATATTTACGGAGGAATTCTTGGCCAAGAATCTATGCTAAAGCTTCCTTCCCACCAGGTGAAAGGCATAAATTCATATTTGGCAGGGATATTATAAGTAACATAGCTGCCCTGTTAAAAAATAAATAAGAAAATACTGATTAAAATGTCAATTCAGCAAAGCAGTCTGCCTTCTGTATCTTGGAATAATTTAGGGCTCAAAATCTTCCAAATGCCTTTCTGGACCCTTCAAAAATATGTAGAAATTTCCGTCTCTGGTTTTAAATTGTAGCATGTGTTATTGGGAATCTGAAGAGCTTTCCATGCTTCCTTCCCTCATCATACTGACCTCTTAGTGGGTTGGGACCAAGCCATATTTCTTCTGGCCTTTAACAAAAAACAAAAAGAAAGAAAGAGAAGAAAAAAAGAGAGTCCACATGTCTTAGGACACAGTGAATTCTTTGAAATCAAATGGAAGTAGAATTATTGCCCAATCTTCTAAGTGTGTCATGGATTGATGAGTCAACATGTGAAAAGTGCCTAAAAATTCTTAGATGAAAGACCACAGATCTGTATAAAGTATTATCATTACAAAAATAGCTTAGTTTTCCTGTGGCTTTTTAAAAAAGGAATGTTTTGACTGCTGTTAGCAACCAAGTTTTTCTTTAAAAAATAATAACCTTCCCCCCCAAATGGGACGTTCTAAAAGAAGAATATTAAATCATTAGTACTTTCTTGGGCTACAGGAAGGGAGAATAGGTGCTGAGCAATGCCTCTGAAAATGCTCAAGGTGCTGCCTGGAATACAATATTGAAGTAGTGTATAATATACTTTAAAATTTTTTTAATGATATATAATGAGAAACTTTCTAACTTTCTTCTCTTTATTTCTGTTCAATATTAAAGGAAATCTGTATTTCTCCATGATCAGAAAATAAAACATAATTCTTTCACATATACTTCACACATTCCTGATTGTTCTTCCTTTTTTTGGACAGAAGTTGTATTCCACACCCAGGCTGCACACAAGAAGGATTATACTTAACCAACTACTAATAGTATATTCATGCTTTAATGAGAATAAGACATAATAATCTCACTTCCCTGTGTATAGTAGCTCTAACTAGACTGAATTATGTTGGAAATATATCACTTACTACTTGGAACTTTTTTTTTTTTGGTACGGGAGATCGAACTCGGGATCTTGCACTTGTGAGGCAGGAAGCAGCACCACTGAGGTAAATCCCTGACCCTGGAACTTTTTATAGTAACCTGATAAAACAGAGAAGATATTATTGTTTCAAAGTTGTTGCTTAAAAAATTGTAGGAGTAGTACTGTCTTACCCTCTATTAATGTATTAAATATGTAGAGCAAAGGAAACTAAATTTGTTTTTTATGGTTCCCAAATAACTGCTCAGATTCTTTCAGGTTGATGAATTACCTGTAGTGACCAAACCAGATATGAAGGAAGAGAAAATAAAGAGAAACAGTTTTCCAGCTTTGTTTCTTCTTTCAACTTGGGCAGAGTTCCCAGCTCTTAGGGGTACCTCTTAATTGTCCCTGCAATTGTTACTTGTTAAGCTATGCTCTGGCTCCAGATCCTTCCTAAAGTGATGAGATAAAGACCACGCCACCCATCTGTTAATTCCAAAGAACTCTGGAATCAGGACTTAAAATTATATTCTTGGTCAAAAGGCATAATGCTGTTTTTCATGTTCTTTCAAACAAGAGAAATAAAAATAGAGGTTTAGAGAAAGCATTCAAGTATTTTAACAAGGGGGTTTCTCCTAAGTTTCCTTTGGCTACCACGCCAAAGCATTTTTGACAGATACTTGGACTAGAAACAGTGCCCCTGGAAACCATCAACCAGCATTCCCACCCATTAATTAGGTGATTCATTTTCATTTTTTTCTCCTTATTTTTCCCCTGTATCCTTTCCCACCCTTTCCTTATTGCTTTTCCTTTGGATCATCTATACCTCTGCTATCTTCCTCCATCTATTTATTTGTGTTATGACTCACTGCCCCTGGATATATTTCCTTTTCTTACTGCCTCTGTTGGCCTCTGGGTTGCTTCTCTGACAAATCCTCCTGCCTGGCTACTTAACCTCACTGTAAAGATCTTAACCATCCTGCAGGTGAGAAAGCTCTCTGGGGGCCTTCCTTCCCTTAACTGTTCCAACTTACAGTGGTTTTATTTGCCTTAAAGTTCTAAGGCAATGACTGGAACCACACAATTAGTACTTAATTACTGTTTGTTAATCTTTCATGTCATTTCTTTCCAATTGAGTAGGCAGCTACTTCAGGACAGGGAATATTATGCCTAGCTCTAGTGCCTATATAAATTTAACAAACAGAAGCAGATTGAGTAGGATGAGGCATGTATTTAGTGTGAGGCAAATGTGATAACCACTACACTACAGAAATAAGGGATGTATCTAGTGGAAATCAATTACAGCCCCATTGCAGATAATAGGATTTGAGGTTACCTGAGAATATAGGGGACATGCTGGTGTAAGAATCTCGCCAATGGAACATGGAACTTAAAGAGGTACTTCTATTGCTTCATCATGTGATGACCTAATATTACATGGATGTAAGGTTTCTGAGTAAATGAACCCACAATCACTAGGTTTGAGCCCATTTGTGCCATGAATTATCAGAGCTGCCATGTAAGCCAATATTTCTCGGCTTGAGTTTCCATCTCCACAAAATGAGGTGCTTAGACTGATGACCTTTAAAAATCAACCAAGCAAAACAAAAACAAGACTAAAGAGTAATTAGTAGCCTCATTTAGATCCTTACCTGTACGTGATTGCTTACCCTGTCATCAAACTATTTTAAACACATGCCCCACCTAGAGGATCATTTATTCATATATTTATAAAAATGTCATTCTAATAAGTACTTGGAAAAGAAAGGGAATTCTACACACTGTTTTTATTGTCTCTAGAACCATTTACTCCCTAAGATACCATATTATATTAAAAATTAATGGGAAAAATCTTCAAACTGTCTTACTTCTAATTACTAAGAGACAAGATAGGAAAAAACTAACAACTTTGGTATTAGCAAATATCTGATAGGTAAAATACCTTCCAGTCTGGAATGATCAAGTTGATAGGAGGTTGACCCAGAAATTCAAGTGTGTGGATTCCAGTCAACACTCCAACATTAGTAAAAACAGCACATGCCAGAGCTATTTTCTTAAATCAAGCAATCTCTGTGGTAAAGGAAAGGGGATCAAAATATCAAGGCAAGCATGCCACTGGCTTGAGATATGTGTCAGATTTATTGTGACCAAGAGGATTAAAGTCAGCCACCATTAAGGAGGGTGTGTATGTGCCACATTCAGATGTCAGGAAGTCTGAAAATTACGTGATCAAGCCAGAGAGGTTCCTGGGCAGATGATAAATATAGGACATGTTTAAAACAGAAAGACTGAAAAGCAGCCAAAGCCTATAGATAAAGTGTTCACTTAGGTCCTGGCATCACCTATGCCTATGGTTAAGAGTGCTAAGTTAAAGATAGCAAGATGAATGGAGGTCATATGAAAAAACTATAATGAGAGTGATCAGAAAGGTCTTTGACACAGGCTCAAAAATATGGTGTCAGGGTGGGGCATCAGAATGTACTCCAGGCTACTGGCCTCAGAGAAAGGAATCAGAGTCATGTCCATGTTAGGAAAGGGTGGAGGCAGAAGGCTGAGAGAGGAATGGGGAGAAAGATCAGCAGCCAAGGTGTACTGAGAAAGGGCACTAAACTGCTGAAGCTGCGTACTCTAGCCTCACCCAATGAGGGCACATGGGGCAGGTGACAGCTGGCCACCATTGCAAAGCACCCAGGCACAGACAGATCTCAAGTAGGGCAGCGATCCGTTGAGGCCAAAGGCGTTTCTGAAAAAACTTGAATGATGGTGATATTAGTTTTTCTGGCTCTTTCTTCAAAACCACATAACCACTAACATTCTACTTCTTTTCCGACTTGGCCAACCCATATTCAACTTACATATTCACTGTCCAGAAAAGTCACAGCATACAGTTCACCCAGTACCAAGAACTAAGTACTTCTTGCCTTCAACAAGTTTTGATCTCTGCTCAACTGTGGCGTCAGCAAGCCGTTTACTGGAATGTGTAAATGGTTCTGCCTCTGTGGCTATATCTGGGTTCAAATCTTAGACCTAGAAAATGATAAAACAAATACTGGTCATGCTGAGAATCCAAATTTATGTAAAAGCCCTTAGCACATACTGGGCACATGACTGTAGTCTAGAAATGAAAGTAATTATTAATTCTTGGTTGTCTTCTCCTTAAATGAAAAAAATCATCTCATGACCACCCTCCTCCACTTTAAAAACAAAAACAAAAACACGTGGCTTCAAATCCTTTTTCTATCCAATGGCCAAGTGCCCTTATCATATTCCATCTTGCCCATTAGGAAAGAAATCAATTTGATAATGCCACTCATACCAAAGGGTCACACAATAATACTACAAACTCTAAAAAGCAGTGTGTATAATAGGATTGGACATCGCCTACACAAAGGAATAATTTGTAGAGAGACATTCACAGCAGATAGTCTGTCCTTAAATGACATTCTACAGCTAAGTAATTATCCATTCCATTTCTAGGTAAGATGAGCCTTATCTGATTTTGTTTCTATATCACAATATGCTTCCTTGTTTACTAATTCAATCTAATCTAAAGGTAAATGGTGTAAGGAAGAAAACATTATCTACCTCATTCTATATGCCTGTTCCATCCCACAGCATACAATTGCCAAGAGGTACTAGTAAACTTTTCCAACACATATTTTGCCCAGACAATGGACTGAGTGGAAATTGAATGAAACAGATAAGGGTTGATGACTCAAGTTTCCAAACAAATTTCTAGCTAAATACAGCCTCAAAGGCTAATCACTAGATGCAATCCACCCAAGTTAGAAATAGAGCATTCACTAATAATCAACAACTCCCTACTGAATCAAATACTTGGAACCTTAAAGTTAAACTGGACACAAAGCTTACTGCCACGGAAACATGGACAGATTTCAAAAACATACAGTAAATGCTTTGAGAGTAAAAACAAGCTGCAAGTTATGGAATGAATGACTATTCACATTCAGTTTTAAAGTGTGCCAAGCAATACTAAACACACACACACACACACACACACACACACACACAGAGTAAAATAATAAAGACAAGCATGAAAATGAAAAATAAAGTGGTTGCTAGGTAGAGAGAAAGGAATGAAATCGGGGAAGAAAACAATAGGGAGCTTCCTGTACAGTCACACATCTGTGTGCCTCACACTTGGTTAGTTGCTATGTTGGTGCTGTCTTCAAACTCTTCATAATGCTATCTTTGAACTTAAGTGACATCGATAGAGCAATGGAGTATGTATGTGAGCAGAGGAGCTACGCACGTTATGTGTGTCTGCCACTATTCCTTGTTCCCCCTCCACATATGGCAGCCAAAATGCCCATGAACAAAGAATTCTGGTGTTCTCTTGATGCACGGGAGTTCAGTGGGACTCAGAGTACAAGGTAGCTGTGTTATATCTCAGACTGGAGAGTAGGAGTGTTGACAGCCCCTCTTGAGGGAGTCTGCTTTCTATTCAAACTAGAACTTTTAGATGCAGAAAAAAGGCAAAAGTATCCTAAGAAACATTAACAACCAAGAAAACTTAGCATGTAATTTTTTTTTCCAGTTAAACATTCCTGTATTAGCCAACCACTATGCCAAAAGTGATGGCATAGGAGAAAAAATAAGGCAACCCACAGTTCTTTCTCCTTTTAGTTTTTCTGTCTTCACCAATACCAAGGAGGGTACTGGTAGAGCACGTGTGTACCAAAAAGTGAAATAAAACAGCTGGTAGTTTTGTGGAGTCTTTCCTCTACTCTGGAAAAAAACATATGTGTATATGAGTGCAATGGTTTGAATATGGGTTGTATCCCCAAGAGATCATTGTCACGGAAGTCTTGGTCTTCATGGTGGCACTCCTGGGAGGTGATGGAATCTTTGGGGTTGGGACCCAGTGGGTGGTCCTTGGGTCATTGAGGAATGAGCCCTAGGAAGGTAGTTCTTGAGAAAGACCTGGCATAAAAAGTACAAGCCTGGCTTCACCCATTGTCTTTCTCTTGGGTCCTCATTCCAGAAATGACTGCTCATTCTGACATGCGCTTCTGCCATTGTCATCTGCCATTAGCCATGAGTTCCTCATCAAAACTGAGCTGATAGGCCGGGGATTTAGCTCAGTGGTTTTGCTGCCTGCTGCGCAAGCGCAAGGACCGGAGTTCAATCTCCAGTACCAAAAACTGAGCTGATACAGGTGCCATGTCATTGAATCTCCCAAGTTGTGACCTAAACAAGCTTTTTCTCTATAAATTAGATGCCTCCGGTATTTTGTTATAGTAACAAAACTGACTAACATTAATGACTTATGAAGAACTGTAATTTCAATGACTGCACATGCATTAAGTGTCCCTATATTTACACTTTAAATTGGCTTTGCACAATAGAGAGATAAGTAGTAAGAACTCCTGCTAACAATTAAATTTTTGATTTTTTTTTTTTACTTAGAATAACATTAAGTACCAAACAAGACATGTCATAACAAGTTGAGAACAAGACTAAGGAAGGAAGAGAAAATTTTGTGTTTTTTAAAGGCATTTTCCTCCTGCCTTTGTATAAAGGCCCTCATGTTTTAATTTTATAGTTGGCCCTGCCAATTATGTAGCCAGCCCACAGAATACCTAACTACCAAGTATACCCCAAAACAAAAGCTGGCTTCTAAAATTGTGAAATAAGTATCAATTAATTGAAAATGTTTGTATTTAGATGCATCTCCTGGCCAGCATCTTGGAAAACATAGTTTTGGCTATGTGCTTTGAAAAGAAAGAAAAAAATGATACGTTCATGCCATTTTGAAGAGAAGGGAGAAGTGACTAGAAACAGAATTCCTTTTCTAATACTATCTGGAAGTGTTAATCACATTCTCTTCTGAAACCACCTTTTTGCCAAATATTAATAGAGGAACATGATTATACCTTGAATATCCTTGTTAGAATGTTTGTGGGTCTTTACAGACTACATACTCAACACAAGGGGAGCTGAGAATAGAGCCACAGCTCCCTCTGAAGCCTCATTCTGGGCTATCAGCACCTCCCAGGCCTCCTTCCAGTCCTCCCAGTTAGGAACTGAGCTCTCCAGTTTGACTTTTATTTGTCCTATGTAAAGCACTTCACAAACATTCCTGGAATGGCTCAAAAGCCTACCAGAACTAAGATGTGGAACTGCAATAACTGAAAAATTAACATTTTAAAACAGATTTTCTCCAAAATCAGCATAGTTCTGGAAAGCAAGTGATCCTGGAGGATTTGTAAGACCACCCAACTCCCCTCCTCACTCTGGTGAGATGCGCTACCTCTGGTACATCTTGGTCTGGAGGGAAGACTGAGTCACCTGTGCCTCCAAAACACTTTACTGGGGAAATGAGAGACACAAGGCCAGACAGTCCTGGTTCTTAGGATAATTCATGCTAATGGAGCTTGGGAATAACTGATTTTGGTCAGCTATTTAACTTGGCACTGGCTTTGTCTATTGGCAGCTTTGCAATTTTCCTTAAATAATTGACAAATCCTTAAATTGGTGGCCATTGTCAAAAGGCAAGCCTCCTGAGTGTTGTGCCTATCAGATACAAAAAAGCAAGGGGAATATGGATCGAGAAAACAGGAAGGATTTACATTATAAACATGTTACTGTCCAGCTGCTTGTTTTCCTGGCTGGTCTGATGGTATAGTTTTTATTTGACTCTTTTTCATGGTTGAAATGAAAGTCAACTGGCTTAAATTACCAGCACCAAAGAAGCACATAAAAAGCCAGCTTCACATACCAAGAGAAGGTTCCTCGATGTTCGAGGTCAGAATAGACCTTATCAGAGCTGGGAGCATTTTGGGGAGGATGGTAAGCATGCCACCAGTGTCATTCCTAACTTCAGACCAAGCAGTTTGGAAGGGGGGTACATGTGGCGGTCCTTAATGGCCCAGGTATCTCCTAGGTAGGAAACGAGTCAGAAAGGAAATCAGACAGAAAAATAAATCTATTCTGTAGAATATGAGGTGAATTTTATCACTCTTCTAATGCATATTCAAATAATTTGGGGTAAAGTTTAGTAGGGAGAATGCCCTGGATACAACATTTTCTTTCCCTTTGTAAGTCATGTGGAACAGGAAGGCTTATGTGGGGACTGCTGAGGCTGACATTGAAGCGACCTCTGAAAGCAGACACCCCAGTGAAACTGTTATGTAAACTAAATGACTAGACATTCCAGGCCTCGGGTCAGGAAGCAGGCTGTGTTAATGACAGCCTGGCACCTGGAAGTGGCCCACACTTCTGAATAGAGAGTGGATGGAAGCAAAGCCTCTCTGATTTTACAATAAGGGCTAGGTAAAATTTTATAAGTAATGAAGATTAAAATAATGCAAAATTTTAGAGAAAGGCTTTCTATACTTGGTAGGTGGTAATAGGATGACTTTACTCTTTCAAATCTAAATGTTAGAACTGAATTTAATCAAAATGGTAGGCAGCAGACTGAAAAGTGTATAATATAATATAATATAATATGGACTAATGTGTCATTAGCTCATGTGCACTGTAATGAGATTAGCTTCCAATAGCATCATAATTAGATCTTGGAATCTTGCTGGGTTAGATCTATGTCCAAAGAACGTATAGCCAGAAATGTTATAGATCCATTTCATACTAAAAATATGAATTATTTAAATAAAATAATCTTTAAAAAAATCTTTTCATTTTATAAACTGATTATAAATCATCAAACTCTTTAAAACCCATAAGTACACAGTCTGAAAAACTCCAATTTGAACAGTAATTACAGTGATAGTGGTTATATTTTTAATCAATTGAACTTTATTTGTAAAACCAAAGATCTGGTTTTCAACAGTCATACATTTGATGTGCTTCACATCAAAAATCTGCTTACTCAAATTCTCAAATTCTATGAACAGATTGAAATTATCAACATTTTCTAAGGCCCTTTCTTAAATACTCTAAAATATTCTTTTTGGAAAGTGGCTTCAGTGAAGCCTTTAGTGCTTGTTGCATTTTTAATGAACTAATAAGCTTTATTTGTAAAATTTAAAATTTGGTTTACAAATGTCATGAGGCCTGGATAGAATCATCAGAGAGGAGCCTTGTACTTCCTTTGTGCATGAGAGTTAATAGGATTAAGACTTGAAGAATCGAATAAAACCATGGGCTGGTTAAGATGGATGTATCACATTTCAGGGTTCTCATTTCATAACAGGCATGTCCCACATTTCACAAAATAAAATGCACTGGTGAGCTTATTTACACGATTCTTCAGGAATACATTGATTCCAGGAACTTTAGAAGAGAACGTGTATCCATGTTCTCTCTTGAGCCATATGGTGCTTTGTGTACTTGGCCTGCTTGGCTTTAGGCTTCCTCCTGCTTCACAGCCAGCAATTCCACTGCTATGGTCTAGTCACACGGAGAAGAAAGTAGAGATTTCTGTGCTCAAAGAATTTTTGTACATGAACTAATAATTTCTAACTTTCACAATAATGTGATTTACACTGGCCCTAATCTGTAAATGCAGCAAATCGAAGCTAAGATGCCAAAGACCCTTTATCTTTCTCAAGATTATGGGATAAAGCTGGGGGTCTGCTGCTTTCTGCTATCAAGGTGGGTGTTATCAAGTATAATTTTCGGTTGGAAATGTTTGGCATTCCTGTCTAGCAGTAGCCCAGACTGTTTAGAATAGATTTTTACATAGGAGTTTCAACATCTGTCTGTTGTAGGTCAGATTTCTGTGAGAACCTATGCATATAGTCTCTAAACACATGCAGCTGTCCCAGATTAAATAGGAATGGTTTCTTTCATTACAGTGACAACAAGGGGTCAAATTTAAAATTAAGAATATAAGAAGAAGGCTAAGAATGCTAAGCAAAAGGCATCTCCCTGTACAAAATCCTAAGTTAAGGATGGGCTTTGAAGGGTATTTGGGCACCATCCTAGTAAGACTCATTCATCAGCAATTTATAACACCAATATGTCGATGGACTAAAATGCAGCATTTCAATCTCATTATAAATTCCTTTTATTTGTAATTCCTCTATTATAGAGCAAAATTTGTTTGAAGTGAAAAATGCTCATTAAATGAAAGCTATACATTAAACTCCAAAGCAAAGGAACAGCAAATTTTGGAAAGGAAGTTAGAAGAGAATTAAAACAAGCTGTGATGATCTTAACAAAGACACATCAAACCTGTTAGTAGGAAGAATTGTTTGGTCAAATTTCCTGTTTTTTTCCCATGTCCTGGTTTGTTTTAAACATGTCATAAGCCCACAGTTTATTGTTGTTGATTAACATTTCTATATGTTAAGTCCAGAAATGTTTTTCTAGGACTTCTTATTTAAAGATATTACAAACAATCTAGATTTTTCCCCTTTATTCTCGATTGTGTTTACCATAGTTGAGATGATAACCCATGGATCTTAGCAGTTAAGAATTAGTATAAAACACTAAAACATTATTCTAGTTTGGGTTAATGGAGTCATAAAATGAAGGTTGTACAAAATATCTCCTTAACCCTAAGCAATCTTAGTACAAGAATCCAGAAATCAACATGGACTGCTATAAAGTACACCAAATCAAAGCCACACAAGTATCACTGATGGCTCTTTGTTTTATACGCTTAAATAAAATCTCTGCAAAGACCATCTGATTCTAACAGCAACCTAAAATAAAAGTAAAATAACTGAACTCTAGCATTGTATGTGAAATGTAGGAAAATAAAAATTCCTCCCTTGGGAAAGAAGTACAAAACATTAACATTTTTTTAAAGGATTTTATAAATTATGCTCTTTTATTAAACACATACCATTAGAAGTCTCCTCTCTTACTGACAACACTTTTCTTAATGGGCTTTACATGTTTAAATAAATGGCTCCTGAAAATGGGCATTTATATTATATAAATAAAACCTTAATTAATATAAACATACCCAGATATAAACTTTTTAGAAATGTCAGCTTAAAATTTTCCAGTCTAAATAAATCCTTTTATGAATGGTCCAGCAAAGCAATTTTTAACACATTTTTTTCTTCTAAAAAGCTCCTAGAGATTTACAGGGACAATCTGAAAAAAAAAAAACCAAAATAATTTTAATGAAGACTGAATACCTCATACATGTAATAAGCAACTTTAAGTGATATCAAATAGATGGTTTCAGAGACAACTAAGGCTGTATGACTTTCTTTATAATACTCACTATTATCTCATCATTATCTTGTTCATCTATCTGTGCTCCTGTTTATTGTTTGTCTTACCACCTGAAACTGTAATCTTCCTGAGGATAAAGACTGTTTCCCTGTTCTCTGCTCTAATACTTAGCATAGCACTGAGCACATGGTAGATAAAAAGTAGATCATTTAAGAACTCATGAGGGCCAAGGATTTAGCTCAATGGCACCTTGCCTGCCCTGCAAGTCCAAGGTCCTGAGTTTGATCCCCAGTACCAAAAAAATACACTCATGAATGAAAAAAACCAAACACATGAATGAAAAAAAAAATCCTCAAAAGACTATTACTTCAATGTACCTCAGTGCATACAAATTGGCCTATGTGTCAAAGTCTAGGTGGTTCCCCCTTCTACTTGAGTACCCCCAAGTTTCTATGGAATACATGGGCAAATGGAGTAAAGACTCATTTTGCAGTCTCTACTGGAGCTAAGTGTCACTAGGTTTGAACTAATAGGATGCAAATAAGTCAGGTGTGGTGGCACATACTTGTAATTCTAGTTACCCGAGGCAGGAGGACTGCAAGTCTGAGGTCAGCCTGGGGAACTTACATAGTAAGTAAGTAAGTTAGTAAGTAAATAAATAATAAGTACATAGGGCTGGGATGTAGTGAGTGGTAGAGCACCCATGGGTTCGATTCCCAGTACTGCAAAAACAAACAAACAAACAAAAAAATACAAGCAAAAGTATTCTGCAACACCTTCAGGAAAGCTCCTTGAAAGGCAGCTAGTGCAAGCCCTTCAGCCCTACTTCTCCTTTCCTCCTTTCTGATACCTGGAATGTCCACGTAACTGTTGGCACTCTAACCCGCACTGTGAACTATGAATTGACCTTGAAAATGAAAACAGTATAGGAAGTAGAGCAGCAGGAGAGAAAAAGCTTAGGCTCCTGCCACTACAGAGTATACTGCACCTGGCCTCTCTAAATCAACTCTTCTTTTACATGGGAAAAGAATCTTCTATCTTACTTAAGTCATTATTGAATCATGCAACCAAACCAAATAATACTGTTACTTTTTGAAAATAATTTGGAATCAAGCCATGTAGACTGTATGTGTGTCTCTTTTAATCCACTTGTATTTTTAAATAAACACACTAAGAACTCTTTCCATCAAATACATATGTATTTGCAACCACATCTTGTTCCCAGAATTAAGCCAGATACTATGGGAAAATATAAAGAAGTTTAAAGCTGGTTTCTGACCCTTAAGAAGTTAACAACTTAGTGAAAAAGGATATGCGTGAGCCATCCATCCCCTCTCTACACCACACTCACCCATAGGAAACAGCCCAAAGCAACAAGGAACAAACTGCAAAACTGGGCATGTACTGCAATCATGGAAGACTGGAGCTCTCAGGGAAGGGTCCAGGGAGAAGCTTGCCCTTGAAGTGGGCCTTGCAGAACCAGAACCTAGAGAGGCAGTGGAAACTGGCAGTGTGCTTCAGGGTGGGGACCAGCAGCAGGGGAGCCACTGCTTCAATAATGAGCACAGCATGTTCAAGGAGTTGGGAAGGAGGTCAACCAGATGTGTGACCTCTGGAAAGACAGTCTTCCCTTTTCTCAGAACTTCCCTCTCTCTCAGTCTTGAGAAGAGGCCCCATAAAGGATGGCCTACCTCACCATTCACTCACATTGAGAAGATGAATCTTTACTCTAGATTCTCCCTGGCGTGCATCTAACATGTGCCTGGCACTGCTTGTGACTTCTCTGAGTCCTATACTAAGTGTAACCTAGGCTGAGGTTTCAGCTTTTCTGCAGGATCCTGCTCAGACACAGCTCCATGGTGATTTCCAGAGAAATGTGCTTCATGTTATGTACCAGACATACCTCAAGTCTCACATACACATGCTGATGAGGTGTTTCAAATTAAACGGGCAGGCAGAGGCAGTATGCTCTGCCTCCTACCCTATTAAAAAATAATAAAGCAATAAAATGACCAGTCATTGCTTCCAAAGAAGAGGCCAGGGAATTCAATTACTCACAAGTTAATCACAATCACAAGATAAGGAAGCAAATTTCCTAATAAGTTCCCTTTCAGCTGCTCCTAAAGTCATCGACAAAGCCAATCTTGAGTTTTTAAAAATCTCACCAAAGAAACACCTGTAAGTAAAATAGCACTGTCTAGTCCAGTGACAGGGCTTTCAAGAACAATCAGCCCGTTGCAGCACATGTGCCATAGGTTTACCACCACTGGAATGAAAGACTTGGACACTGTTTTGATTTATGGGACATTTTTCTGAAGAGCAGATACTGTTCAGAGCACGAAGGAGGTAAAGTCAGCTAAATGGAGAATCACTATGGAATCCAGGTGGAGCTTAGGCCTAGTATGGAGCACTGAATGATAAAAGGTCTGGAAGTGTTTTTATACCAGGGCATTAGGAGCAATGATTAAAATATCTGGGGTCTAGTCTAAGGTAAACAAAATCAAACTTGACTTTTTCCAAAATTCAGCCTAAAATGGCTTATGAGAATCATTCCTGGCAGTCTGGTGGGGCAAGGACTCCTGAGCCAGATCTCAGCAGATTTGAGCGTTCCTTTGGCTCTGCCTTGCTGATGACCTCAATTTCTTTACTGGTAAATTAAAGGAATTCTACTGGACATGAGCAATCCCTGAAATCCACTACAGCTCGATAAAGAACTCAAGCCAAGGACAGATGAGTGCATAGCAAAGAAAGGAGTATGTTTCCTTCTCTTTGTCTTCTTTTCTGCCCATCCCCATTTCTCCACATGCCCCAAATCATATTAATTGGCCAATTAATAAACAGCCATCCTCAGTTGCAATCCCTCAGAAGCTTGATGAATGTCATGCTTGTCTGGTGACAGCAGCAGCTGCTGCTTTCCTTAAACCACATCCTTCCTCTTCACCGTGAGGCCTCCTGGCTGGCCGAAATTTGCCTTGGCCAGAGCTCCCCCTATGTCAGCTTCCACCAGAAACCGCTACCCATATGCAAAGTTCTAGTTTATTAGATTCTCTGAAGCAGATCCAGCTGGCCAGAGCAGATTCCAGGTGGTCAAGACCAAAGAGTGTCATAACATCTCCCATATATGAAAGCTGAAAGGGACCACAAAAAGGATCTATTTGGATGGCTTCCAATTTATAGATGAGGACATGGATCCCTGAGACATCCATTTAAAATATCTAACATAGCCTAGCCAGAGCTAGAACCCAAGTCTCCTGACTCAGCAGCTAGTTGTGATTTTGCAATAGATAAAAATAGAAGCTACTGAAATAGAAGATACTATTTTTTTTGGTACCGGCGATTGAACTCAGGACCTTGTGCTTGTGAGGCAGCCAGCAGAACCAATGAGCTAAATCCCTGGCCCTAGAAGATACTCTTCATGGTATACTCTGTGCCAGGCACTGTGCTAAGTGGCTTCTTAAACCTAACATGTACCAACTTGAACTCAGTCTTTTCTTCAGATTTGTTCCTCCGCCTGTCCTCCCCACTTGGTCAATGGAGCCCCCATCCTTCTAGCTGCTTATGCCAGGAATCTGGGAGTCATTTTTAGCATGCCCCTCTTCCTTAACAACCATGTACATAAAACTCTGTAGTCTCCAAAACATATCTTACATCTTTCCAACTTTCTTCAACAGCACTATCTCCAACCTGGTCCAATCCACATTGGCCTCTTGCCTGGATTACAGCCATATCTCATGTCACTATTCCACTGCCGCTACTCCTGTCCATATCAATCCATTCTTAAAACCAGAGGTCAAGGCTGGGGATTTAGCTCAGTGGTTCCACCATCTGCCTCGTAAGTGCAAGGTCCTGAGTTCAATTCCCAGTACAAAAAAAAAACAAAACAGAGGGTAGAACAATCTTGTAAAAACAAACCAGATCATGTCCTCCCCACCCCATCCCCACCCCTACCAATGCCTAAGTCCATTGGTCTTCCCAATGGAAGAGCTTTTCGGGGGCAAAAAAGCTCAGATTTCTGGAAAGCCATGCCTTGTCTGATCCCTGATGGCAACAATCTTACTTCACCCCAATCTTTCTGAAGTTTCAAGCTCCTTCCAATAATAGGCTGTCCCTCTGCACAAAATGCTCTTTGTACTCATGGTCTGACTCACATTGCACCACTTTCCAGACTCAGCTTACACATCACTTCCTCAGACGTACCTTCCCTAAGACCTTGCTGGGACTCTCTCATTTAACTCTGCACTTTTTCTGTGTAGCACGTAGCAGCTTGAGGTATATTTTTGAGAACATCTGTTTAATGATTATGTCTCCAACAAGACTATTAGTCCCATGAGGACAAGAACCTTATCTATCTGTTGATCATTACAGTCAGAGAATTTATGTCAGGAACATAAATAAATAAATAAAATCCTAATAAATCCTAAATAAACTCATTGAATCTATTCATTAATCAGTTTACTGAAAACTCAGGTATGATATTGTCTCTCATGCACAGATGACTAAAGGCATAAACATTTTAAGCAACTTGTCCTGGTCCTACAACCAGTAAGTAGTATAGGTGAGATTCCAACACCGGTTACCTGAACCCAAAGCCCATGTTCTTAACATTTATCAGATTACATCAGGATGGAACAGGCCAATAGAAGATATAAGAGATAGTCTTGATGTTTAGTTGACTCATTTGGAACAAATGGAGACTGTGATAAGCTGAAAAAAGCTCCCCCCAATATAGCCACATCCTAATTCCTGAAACCTGTGAATGTTGCCTTATATGTCCAATAAATAAATAAGAAAAAAGGAGGGAGTGGGACTCTGTAGTGTAATTAAGTTAAGGATCTTAAATTAGGCAAATGTTCTGGGTTTATCAGTGTGGGCCCTAAATGCAATCACATGTATCCTTTTAAGAGGACAGATAGGCAGAGGGAGAGCTATCAAACCAGAGGAGAGGATGTGGTGAGACAGCAGAAAGAACATGAAAACTGTCTTACTCAGTTCAGGCTGCTAGAAGAAAGTATCGCTGACTGGATGGTTTATAAACAACACAAACTTATTTCTTGAATTATGGAGGCTGGAAGTCTGAAATCAGCATAGTTGTGTTGTTGTCAAAGGCCTTTTTTTTTATTGGTACATTTTAGGTATACAATATAATGACATTCATCATTGGAAGTTTGCACCTTTACATAATCTCTCTTGGTTCTTATTTTTCCCCCTTCCCCTGCCCTCCCTTCAACCCCTCCATTTCTCCCTATTTACAAAGACTTTGTTTCCATTTTTTCATTTTCTCACATTCCATTCCCTTCTTTCCTTTTCCCTGCTCCTCCCACTTCCCCTTCCCCTTTGCCCCTTTTCTTCCTATTTCACATTATCTATTATACCTTTTAGTCCTTATTTACACTCTCAGTTTCTTACACTAGAGAAACTATTCAGTATTTACACATGTATGTCCTATTTATTTCACTTAAAAGTATCGCCTCAATGTGCATCCATTTAGCTATAAATGTCTCTAATTTCTTGTTTTTTTTATGGCTGAGTAGCACTCCATTTTATTTTTAAAAACCCACATTTTTCTTTATCCAGTCTCCAGTTGATGGGCACTTGGGCTGTTTCGAAATTTTAGCTATTACAAATTGTGCTGCTATGGACATGGGTGCACATATATCACTGTGGTATGATTCTTTTAATTCTTTGGGGAAGATACCCAGCAGGGGAATAGCTGGGTCAAATGGGACTTCCAGTCCTAGTTTCAAAGGCCTTCTTGATTAGAGATGGTGACCTTCTCATTGTATCCTCACATGATGGAGAGCAGAGAGGGAAAAAACAAGTGCTCAAGATTTTTTGTAAAGTGCTAATCCCATTCATGAGGATGCCATCCTTATGACCTAATTACCACCTAAATGCCCCACTTCCCAGTACCATCACATTGGTAGGTTATGATTTATTTTTGGCAGCACTGGGTATTGAGCCCATGGCCTTTGCACTGAGCTACAGCCCAGCCCCCCCTTTTTAATTTTGGGGTCTAGACTCAAACTTGGTATCCTCCTGCCTCAGCCTTCCAGAGTGCTGGATTTACATGCCTGTACCATAAGGCCTGTCACACATTAGGATTTCTACATAAGAATTTGAGGGGATACAAACATTCAGTTCATAGCACTGAATACTGGAGTGGTACTGCCACAAACCAAGGAATGCCAGCTGCCACTAGAAGCTGGAAGAGGCAAGAATAAGAACTGTCCCCTAGAGCCTTGGGAGGAACCATGGCCCAGCCCATTCCTTGACTTCATTCAGCCCAGTCATATTGACTTCAAACATCTGGACTCTACACCTGTGAGGGAATCAATGTCCATTGTTTTAAGCCACCAAATTTGTAGTAATCTGTTACCTCACACAGAAGAAATGAATATAGAATACATAGCATTATTTTGCTAAAACATAGTGGTTTTCCGCTAGAAAGGTTTTTACTCCATCCCTGCTTCCCTCCTCTGCACTACACATATACTTTCAGTCACAGATAAACGTGGAATGTCCACCCTTAGCACCATTTGTTATATAGTCCCTAAGAATTAGCAGTGAGAAACAAAAAAAATTAAGAGGAAAAAATATCAAGAATGAGGGCTGAAAATGACTTTTTGCAAACTACAGTTAAAAAAAAATTTTTTTCCCCAGTACTGGGAATCAAACTCAGGACCTTGTCCTTGCCAGACAGGCGCGGCACCACTGAACTACATCCCTGGTCCTAAAATTATATTTTTTAACTTGGGCTAAAAATGCTTCCAGGTTTAGGACTTAGGTGAAAATCAAAGTAAACACTATCTTAGCATTGATTCCAAAATGTTTTTGGATCCAGAGATCTGCTGTTTTCACTTTTGTAATACCATAAATAAACTTAGTGAACAGCTGTTTTAAAATATAAGATTAAGAATCATATTTCCTGAAATTAGAAGTCTGTACTCTCAAGTTCATCTTTCATTCTAACTTTGAGTCATAAGTCTGTCTCATATATAAAGAGTTTGGCCTTGGCAGACTGATAATTCACTCTGCTTTCAAGATAACCTATGATTTTATAAGATAAAATGCTTTAGAAATGTAAGTTTTCAATGACTTGTCTTAATATGATAAGAAGTAAAATAATATTCATGAGATGAAACTCAATGTGAAGAAGTACACTTCAACACACTCTCAGGATCCCCACCCAGAGGACAGCGGAGAAGCCCTCTTGTTAGAGTCACCATCTTGCTACTATTCCATTTGGAGTTTCCAGATGGGGAAGGGATATTAAGCTGTTGAAGGTTAATCCTGCCAAAGGAAATGAGAAATTTTCAAAGCTGTTGTTGGTATGGCTATGCAGTTTAAATTGAACATATATGAGGTGAATTCATAACAGTTAAAATATGGTTGAAGAAATGGGAACTATAAGAACTGCCATAAAAGTATGTAATAAGAACTAGATGAGGAGATGGAGAAAAAAATATGGTAGAGGGGATTAGGGGAGGTGACTGAGTCATGACAGAGGAAGAGGCAAGAAGGAGAATGTATTTTAACATAAGACATTTCCTGAACAGAGCTATTTCTCAGAGATCCCAGAGCAGTTTTAGGAAAAGTATTCCACTTATCGTAATATGTTGAGAAAGAAAAGAATTCTTAATTCAATTCAGCCATTTAATAAATGAGAAACTGAGGCCAAGAAGGGTTAGCTCACTTCCCCAAGGACAAAAAGCTGCTAAGTGGTTGTGCTGAGACTCCAACTGATGCCTGGTAGACCACCTTCTAGTACTGTCAGATGTACCATGAACAGATGTTTAGTCTGGTCCTCTTTATCTCAAATGTTAGAGGTGTGTCTGCCAGCTAACATAATAGCAAGCCATCTTTTATTTCTTAGAGGCAAATTAATTTTAAGCACTATGAATCTATTCTATGAAGAGCTACTTCAACCTGATCGCTTTTTACCAATTATTTCCAAAATGATATTCAAACAGAAACAATGCCCTACAATCTCCCTCCTCCTTCTCCTTGATGATAGATAGCTATTTGGTCAAATAGTTTGTTTTCATTGAGATGACCCAGTTTTATACCTGAGGTCTTTCCAGCCATTCTGATAACAATAGCTTGTGCTGACACTGTACCTTGACTGGGGGGGCATGGGCATCTGTGAACACATGGCCTGACTTAACATGCATCAGAGGTAGCACGTGCCCAGCCATTCATACTCAGGGACAGTAAGCTCTTTGCTGCTATGCCCCCACCCTAGATATGGGGCCTGCAGAGGTGCCCCAGTGAGGGCTTTCTTCCTGGCTTTTATCAGTCAGAATTCAGGGTGTGAGCACCTCCACACATGAAAACGGTGTGCTATATATGTCCTGTTACTGAGGTTCTTATTCTACTGCTTCCACAATGGTAACATCTGATGACAGGCGTACATCTGTGCTCTGTCATATATAGTCTCTGAATTTCATCCCAGAATCCAAGAAGTCAGTGTGACTTTGTATAACACAGCTTACATATAAGGATAATTTGTAAACATATTTTTTCTGTCTCTAGGTCACTTGACCTCATGCCAACCACTAGTTCTAAACAAATTAAAAACAAGACTCCTCACATTATTTAAGAGACAAACTAATATTTGATATTCTAAAATTATTTTAAATAATAGATTCACATCAGTAAGGATATCGTTTATAGTATTTAGCTAATGTACATCTGACTATATAGAGTATAGTATTATATATATGCAGGCATGTATATGTATAATGACAAATAGTTCGATGAGGGCCAGGGATTTAGCTCAGTGGCACGGCGCCTGTCTCACAAGCACAAGGTCCTGAGTTTGATCCCTGATACCAAAAAACAAACAAAAAAAAACCCCAACTGATCCCAATATAACTTTTTCATTCTCTGTCATGGTTCACAATACAATCATTGACCAAACTAAACGAAACATTCGTCTCTTATGATGTGGGTTTTTACTGAACAAAAACTCATCAAGCAATTCTCTCTCAGATAAGTGCTGTGGATCTGCCAAGATTCTGCACATCACTGGCTTTGCTCAAATGTAAAGTAAAAGATCTGCTAGCATGCACATACAATGGTGACTGCCTTTCCAAGATTGTGCACAGATGTTATATAATTCTACTGAAGAAGCTTTGCCAATACTCTATTGTGCTTTCTCTGAGCACTACACTTATCATTAACCCTGTTTTCTCTGGGTAGAGTATGAACCTGACATTTTGTCCTCTTTTCTGATATCACTACAGAATTCATCCATCTCATTTTGAGAAGCACAATTTTAGATTTGTTGTGTTTTGAGAAAACCTGATAGCTTTATCTCTTGATAGATTTGAGTGTTTAAAAATAATAGAAAAGCTTTCATAACATGATGCCACTATTTGCTAAAAGCACAGTACACAGTGAAGCAGAGTTGAATAGACTGTGGATTCAATAAATCTAACTTCAGATATTTATCATTCTTTTTTCCTTTTTTGGCTGCTTGAGTTAAACCATCCTACCCAAGAAATCATTTGTCCCATCAGTTACAAGTACAGTTTCTATTTTTGCATTGGAATTCTATTCACTATTTATAGTTCAAACATTTTCATGAGTTCTATTATTTACCTGATTCATTCCATCTCTACTTTTATCCTTCAAGATTGAGCATTCTTAAACATTAATATAGACTAACTATAATAAATTCATATTTATGTGAACAGTTATGGCAGATAATGTAAAAAAAAATTAGCTGAGGGCTGGGGATTTAGCTCAGTGGTTCCGGTGCCTGCCTCACAAGCCCAAGGTCTCGAGTTTGATCCCTGGTACCAAAAAAAAAAAAAAAAATTAGCTGAGATGAACTGCCTTCAGCTGACCAAATATTACCCAAGACAAGGTCTTTCTAACATAAATATAATCTTTAAGAAGATAAAGATTCCTGCAAAATTCATCATCAGTATTATTGTAATTAGGAAAATGTGTAAATAAAATGACTTCACTGATTCTCCTCTGAAGCTGCCAAAGCATCTGCAGATCACCTGTCAGATGTCAGGAGGTGGGGGACTACCCAGTGATTTATGTGTCACACTGAGAAACTGTGCTCCTAGCTTCCTAGCTAGCCTCATCTCTATACAAGTCAATTTTGTACACTGCTGTCAGCGCAAGCTGAACTTCATGAAGAAGTGTCTATGTTCACGCCTTATTCCTTATACCCTCTGTCCCGTTTCCAGACACCTTCTTGCTATACTGGTCTACCTAAACTTTCCCTCAACATCTCAGGTCAGAAAGCTTGGGATAAGCCTCTGTTAGACTTCTAACATTGAATTAGGGTCAAATCCTACTGCTGTTTCAAGTAGACAGCAATTTGCAGCTTTTAAAACTCATAATCACCTAAAAACCTTTTTAAAGTTACAAAGCCCTGCTGCCTCGACTCTACCCCAGATCAATTTAATTAGAATCTCTCAGGCAGGATACAAATACCTATACCAGTGATGGCAAACCTTTTAGAGCTTTCAATGATGCAAACAACCCACTGCAGCAGGCATGCCACAGGTTCACCACCACTGCCCTATACTTTTAGCTTCCCTGGTGATTCTAATGCACAAACAGGATGAGCACCACTGCCGTAATGTGGCACCATCATAAAGCATCTCCCACAGTAGTTGCATAATTGTTATACCTGCTGGGCTACCTATGTTCTGGATTTATCATTTCTCCCATCAGGGCTACAATGATAAGCTCCTTCTTGGAGTCTCTGGATCTACTGGTATCTATTGACACTGGTTCTTTTCACATCTACTGTTATCAGTTCTCAGAGCAGTCTTCATCTCACCTTTCCCTCTGGCTGTTAATCTCTCCCTCCATGACAGAAGTCCTCCACTTGACTGCATGTTGGAATCACCAGGACTGTGCCCTACATCATATAAATCACCACCCCCAGGAACAGCAATGAGACATGAGTGTTGCTAAGAAGCAGCCAAGATTGAGAATCAGTACTCCTGGGGGTGCAGTATCTAGCTGGACCATCACATCCAAGGTAATTTCACTACCACTACTGAGCTTGCTTCTGAGCTTCCTGACAACCATTCTAATAAGGGACTGCCTTCCTCAAGAGCTTAAAGTCCACTGGCAGAGATAAAGTTGAAAGATCAATCATTAAATCATAGGGGTATAAATGCTATAACAGATATATTAAGAATCTACAGGACACTAAGGAAGAAACAATTAATGGCCTGTAAATTTGGATAAGGTTTCTCAGAGGAAATTACATTTAAATGACATCTGGAGGGGATATCTAGCCCAGAGTAAGGTGCAAAGGGCATTTTCTAAGAAATATCCACTTACCCTTTAAAATATTTTTATTAACACACACTGACATATATGCTTCTATAACATGTTTCTCAACAGTTAGGACAGTGTTTCCCACCCCTGTAACACAAGAGTAAACACACACACACACACACACACACACACACACACACACACACACCAGTATGTTCCTGATTAAACACCACAGTTGCTCATGGCTACAGGTAATAGTCCTGGGATTCTGTCTTCCCTGTTCCTCTTGGTTGCCTGACAGCAAAGGGCATCTCTATCTCAGAATACCTATAACCTGTTTGCAGAACACCTAGAAGATGCTCCTAACTAGGATACCTTTGGCTACCAGGAACAGAAAAGCCAATTCAATGTGCATTAAATAATGTGAGGTCTTGTTCTCTTACAGGACATAAAACACTGGGTTGAGTGTCTCAGGTGTAGCGAATTCCTGGGCTTGTCTATGCTCCTCTACCACTTTCTTGACTATGCCTTTTCTTTAGGCTGGTGGCAAGATCACTGCCACATTGCTAGATATCGTGTCCTGACATGAGATGGTCACAGGACTAAAAAAGATGTTCTTCCTTTGTGTATTTCTCTCAGTGTTTCCTTAGAAGCCCAAAGAAACTTATTTTTCATATTCCTTCAGCCAGATTTATGTCACATGTCCTTAACTATCCAAATTCTTGGTGAGGGGAAATGGGGCACCATGAACACCTTAGATGAACCAGGATTAGAACATGGAAATGTGGACAAAATCTGTCTTCTCTGAGACACACAGGAGGGGTAAACCAACCAAATAAAATCAAGACTCTTCCACCAAGGAAGGAAGTGGGACTGGCTGTTGGGCAGACCAGGAGTCAGTCTGCATTGTATCAGAAAGAGACTGTGTGGCATAGTGGGTAAGGGCACACCCTCTGGAGTCAAGTAGTGGGCTCAAATCCCAGTCTGCCATTCAGTAACTGCATATGTAAACATCAGGGGTTTTTTTCTTTCTGTCCAAAACAGGAATATTAAATAAAAGTTCCTAATTCACAGGGTTGCTGGGAGGATTAAATCAGGATTCAAGGTACAGTGCTTAGAACAGAATATGGCCCATATTGTGGTTCAATACACATTAAAGGTCATCTCCATAGTGTCTATCTGCTATAGGTTATAAACAGCTAACAGGTGGCAGATCCATGGGTAGGAGAGTCTCTTGGATTAGCACTAAGCAATGCTGTGCTCAGTTAAGCATTCAGTAAGTTCACTTGTTTTTCTACATCTTAATAAGTTAAAAAGTCCATGCCTTCTTGTTGCTAGCAAAAAGACGTTACTGACTAAAAGGTAATATTTTAAAATTGAAAATACTTCAAAAGCATTGATGATATTACTGCCAAAAAATGTTATTGTTACTAAGACATGATGGATTCACTGCTGAATTCTGTAAGAACTTCGAGAAGATCGAATGGCAATACTCAAACTTTTTAATGAAATTGAAAGGGAAGGAGCACTTCCAAACTCATTCCTGGAAGCTAGCATTATTCTAATTCCAAAACCAGACAAAGACTCAATTAAAAAAGAAAACTACAGGCCATTTTCTTTAATGAACATAGAAGCAAAAATCTTCAACAAGATACAGTACTGGCAAACAGAATATAACAAATTGTCCAAAAAATGCTTACATCATGACCAAGTAGGCCTCATCCCAGGGACACAAAGAGTTCAACATATGCAAATCAATAAATGTAATACACCACATAAACAGAATCAAGGACAAAAATCACAGAATCACCTCAATAAATGCAGTAAAAGCCTTTGACAAAATCTAACATCCATTCACAAAAAAATAGAAAAAAAATAGATACAGAAGAACCTTATCTCAATCTTTTTTTTTTTTTTTTTTTTGGTACCAGGGATTGAACTCGGGTCCTTGCGCTTGCAAGGCAGGCAGGCGGCGGAACCACTGAGCTAAATCCCCAGCCCCCTTATCTCAATCTGACAAAGCCATTTATGACAAATCTACTGCCAACATCATATTAAATGGGGAAAATTTCAAAGCTTTCCCTCTAAAATCAGGAAAAAGACAAGGATGTCCACTATCACCACTCCTGTTCAATATAGTACTCACAACATTAGCCAAAGCAATCAAGCAAGAGAAAGAAATATGTATAGAAAAGGAAGAAATCAAACTATCATTATTTGTAGATGACACGATCCTCTACATACAAGACCTAAAAAATTCCACCTAGAGACTTCTAGAACTAATAATCAAATTTAGCAAGTAGCAGGATACAAAATTAACACAAAAATTAATTGTATTCCGATACACCAATAATGAAAAAAATTAGGAAAATAATATACAGATCATAATAGCTTCAAGAAAAATTAAATATGAAGGAATTAACCTAGCTAACAAAGAGAAAGACTGCTATAATAAAAACTGCAGTATTCTGAAAAAGATCAAAGAGGGCACCAAAAAATGGAAAGATATTCTCTGTTCCCAGATAGGCAGAACCAATGTCAAAACGGCCATACCACTAAAACTAATACATACATTTAATGAAACTCCAATCAAAATACCAAAAGCATTCCTCATAGAAAGTAAAAACAATCCTGAAATTTATATGGAAACTGAAGAGGACCAGAATAGTAAAAGCAATCCTGGGCAACAAAAATAAAGATGGAGGCATTCACAATCTCAGATTTCAGGCTACATTACAAAGATGTGATAAAAATAGCATGGTACTGGCACAAAAAAAGACATGTGGATCAATGGAACAGAATAAAGGATGTGGAAATAATCCCAACACATTCAGCCATCTGATCTTTGACAAAGGAGCCAAAAGCATACACTAGAGGAAAGATAGCCTGTTTAGCAAATGGTACAGGGAAAATTGGTTACACACATGTAGAAGATTGAATCTAGACCTATACCTATTACCATGCACCAGAATAAAATAAGAATGCATCAAAAATCTAGCTATTAAAACAGAGAAAATCTGCTGGAAGTAAAATATGTAAAACTCTAGAAGACATAAGTACAAGAAAGGACTTGCTAAACAGAATCCCAAATGCATAAGAAATAACATCAAGAGTCAACAAATAGGATTACTGTATATCACATTTAAAAAATTCTGCACAGCAAAAGAAACCACCAACAAAGTAAAGAAACAGCCTAAAGAATAAAAACAATTTTTGTCAGCTACTCTTCAGAGGACTAATATCCAGGATATATAAAGAACTTTAAAAAAAAGACTCCCCAAAATAAAATAATCAAAACATAGGCATAGACTGAAATGAACAGATACTCCTCAGAAGAAGTATAAATGGGGCCGGGGATTTAGCTCAGTGGTGCTGCACCTGCCTCGCAAGCACAAGGTTCTGAGTTAGATCCCTGGTACTGGAAAAAAAAAAAGAAGTACAAATGGCCAATAAATACAAGAAGAAATGCTCAACATCTCTGGCCACTAGAGAAATGCTAATTAAAACAACACTGAGATTCCAACCTTACTCCAGAAAGAGTGGCCATCATCAAGAAATCAAATAATAATAAATTCTAGAGAGGCTGTGGATAAAAAGGAACCCTTCTACATTGTTGGTGGGAATGTAAACTAGTAAAACCAGTATGGAAATGAGTATGGAGATTCCTCAAAATACTAAAAATAGAAATTTCCATTTGACCCTGTTATTCACCTTCTAGGTTATCTTCCCAAAAGAGCTAAAGACATCATTATTATAGTGATACATGCATATCCATGTTCATAGCAGCACAATTCACAATAGCTAAATCTTAGAAGCAGCCTATATGTCCATCAACACTTGAATGGATAACAAAATTTGGTATTTATACATAATGGAGTACTACTCTGCCATAATGAAGGATAAATTTGAGTCATTTGTAAGAAAGTGGATCCACCTTGAGACCATAATGCTAAATGAAATAAATCAGACATAAGCTTTAAATCACATTGTTTCTCTTATATGAGAAACCAAAATTATAAAGAGCAAAATAAAAGTAAGAAGGAGAGAGATGGATCTTTCTCAAATGGGAAGGGAATCAAGCGATGAAAAAAGGAATTAAGATTTGTTATGTATATGTACCTGCTCCCTATAATGAATGTATTCATTATGTACTACAAACATGCACTAATAAATAAATGAACAAAACGTTATTGGTCTAGAGGTGTAGCTTTGCAGTAGAGTGCTTGATAAGCATGCATAAGGCCTGGGTTTGATACCCAGCAAGGGGGAAAAAGTTATTGAGTCAAACAGTAATATTTTATAACTATAATACTTCAATGTATTGCTTCCTGGAAATTATATTAAGTAAAATAATTATTATTATTTATAATGAATACTTATTGAACTATTAGTGTGTGCTGGGCATTGTTATAAATGTCTTATATGCATGATTTCATTTAATCCTAAAACCAACTTGTGGAGTCAGGTTTATCAGTAAAATATTCTTAAAACTAACCTCAAACAACGCGTAGGTTTTTTGTTTTGTTTTGTTTTGGTACCAGGGATCGGACTCAGGACCTTGTGATTGCGAGGCAGGTGCGGTGCCACTGAACATGAATCCCCAGCCAGTAGTTTTGGTTTTTTTTAAGCGCAAACTTTTCTATAATATAATGTTAAATGGAAATTTGAGGTACTCAACTTTCAGTCCTAAGACATGCTTTCTCCCCTTCCTATCTTCCCTTTTCCTATTTTAGCATCCTACAATCTATGCTTACACTTACCATAATAATGCTGTCTGGCTCTCCCTCAGAATGTGATTACTTAGCAGGACATTCACAGAATCAAGGAATCCCAGCAGTTACAGCCATTTTGGGGTCTGGCTCCACCGTTTTACTCATTAACCAAGTATATATGCAGATGAGATGCTCTCGACCACAGAGGACCTTAATGTGGGAACATAATGATTCACTGCAATATCATGTTTCTCCTGGTGTTTGTAGCCAAATAGTTCTCACTTTAAATTGTAGAAATTATATGAAACAATTTAAGCCTGAATGCCAAAGACTGAGTGATATGCCCTCAACCCTGCAGGTGGTTTACATTCAAGATTTATCATTTTGCTTCCCTATAGGACCAAGTAAAGAGCTGGAGATTCAAGGCTAACACTTCAATCCTGGATGTATCATTAATTTGCTGTGTGCTGTGTGCAGTGACTGAAATGCCCTGGGCTCTCCTCCATCTGTTAAAAGATATCACTGTCCCCACAGAAGGTTTATGGATATTAAAAGTAACTAATGAGATTGTTTCAGTTCCAACATACCTCACATTCTCTCTCACTTGTATCTGTTTCCTCTTACCACACACAAAGGCCTCAATCTCCCACCCCATTAAATGATTCAACCTATTAAGGAAATCAGCTATTTGCCTGGCAGCTAAAACAGTTCCGCTTCATTTCTTCTTGAATTAATTCCATTTTCCTCAATCTTCTATAAGAGTATAGCTATTAAAAAAATAGGTAGCAGAAAGAAGCAAACAAAGTTCACCTGATCCATAGCAAGAGCTTCTAATCATCCTTCTGTCTTCAGTTTTCTCCACCAAGCACAGCCCCACTGGTCTGCTGGGATTCCTGCTACATCACAAGTCAAAATATGTGTCATGATCCTGCACTTTCTATCCATCAATGGCTCCCTAGTGCCTATAAATGAAATCCAAACCCCTTAGGAGGGTAGAGGAAGTTCTTCAGAATCAGTGCCCCTCCACCTTTCTGGCTTCAGGTTCCATCATTCCCTCCTTGTATCATACACTCCAGGCATGGCCAACTCTTCTGCTTCTGCCATGATACTTTTTCTGGATGGATCTGAAGACTAGGAATCTAAATGTGAGAGTAGAGAGAGGTCCTCGGCCTGAAGGAAAAGGCTCAGGGACTGATGCAAACACTAAAGACCCCTTTCTGGAAAAGGTGGAAAGCTATAGCAAATACAGAGCTTTGTAGTTCCTATTTTGAAGTATGCATGCGTGTGTGTGTGTGTGTATGTGTGTGTGTGTGTGTGTGTGTGTGTGAGAGAGAGAGAGAGAGAGAGAGAGAGAGAGAGAGAGAGAGAGAGAGAGGATAAAAATGGAACTTCCTAACTCTTCACCACCAAATCTGCCAATCTCCCTGGACCCACCTCCTCCACAAGTACCTCTCCTTGGACAGTGAGTGAACCTCTGTATGCCCAGCAAAGACCTGCTCTACTCTCATTCTAGATCCCACCCCTCTTGCCACCTCCATGTGTGCAGCCACTGCAATCATCTACTGTCTTCTGTTCTCTCCTTTCTCATTAGCTTCTTCCTCTTTTCCCAGGTCACTCTTATCAGCAAATATATGTATTGCACTCTTAAAACATTCTTATTATATGACATCCCATCCTTCTCCAGCAGCTTCTCTGTCTCTCTACTCCTACACTGGGACTCCTGAAAAGAGCTTCCTATATCTGATTCTCAACTTTCTTGCCCCCTCCTTTTCTCCTTTAATCACTGTCTTTAAGCTTTCTTTCTCATCCTATCAAATTGCTTCAGGGCATGGGTGTCCTTCCACTGAACCAAACCACACAGTCTATTCTAAGTCCACATGTGTTCCACTTCTCAGAGACTGAACCATTTGACTGCCACGGCTCAGTCCCCCACACCTCTTACACCTCTTATTTTCTCTTTCTCCCTTCTTCTGTAATATGCTCCTCCTATGATTTTACATATATGTATCATAAAGACAAGCCCCCAAATATACATCTCCAGTTTCTTCTTGAACTCCAGCTACATTTCATTTAGACATTCCAAACTCAAAAAGTTTAAAACCAACCTTGATTTTCTCCTATAAACTTATTTTTCCCCTGTCATCCCTAACTTAACAAAAGGCCATTAACATTTTGTTCAGGCCCCAAGTCTTGAAGTTGTTCTTGATTTCTCTTTCTCTCACATCTTACATACAATTCATTCAAAAACCCCAACCACTCTCTCTGCAATATACTCCAAATTTGAACATTTCTTACCTCATTCCCTGTTATCACCTACCCCAAGCTTCCATTATCTCGCATGTGGATTTCTCTATTGGCATTCTATTTGTATGTTTCCTTCCTCTCTCCTGCCCTTTTCTTTTCCTCTTCCCTCCAAATCATGTATCTGTCCACCATGATCTCTTCCAAGTGTAAGTCAAATCACGTCACTCACTGCCGAAGTGGCTCCCTGAAAATCATTGAATAAAAGACCTGCATGGCACTGTGTAACTGGGTCCACAACAACTTTGCCAAATGCATTTCTTTCCCCTCTTCTCAGTCTTCATTCAGCAGCCTAGAATCCTGTTAGCCCTCCTGCCCTGCTAAGTAAACTCCTACCTCGGAGCCTCTGACTCACCTGCCTTCTCTTGCTCCCTTTGGGTCTGTGCTGAAATACCATATTACCAGGAAGTCCCACCTGAACTTCCCTTATACAACGGCAGGATTTCTTGCCTTCATTTTCCTTATCTTGCTTCATTTTTTCATGCAATACTTTCATTAGCTGAAAAGATATTATGTAATCATTTAAAAATCTCCCCAACAGAACGTAAGCATTGTACTGAAATGGTCTTGGCTCTGAGCACCTGGACTAGTATCTGGCACCCAGCAAGTGTTCAATAAATATTTGTTAATTGCTAGACTGAATGAAGGTTAAATTCTAGGATTTCTTCCTATTTTTTTTCCTGAAATTTCCTTTTTTCTATTTCCATGAGACAACCACTATCTGCCTTGGGTTACCTGTGCCCTCACTCACCAAGATCACACTACCCATCTGACTCTATCCTCAAAGCAGCCCCTGTCCAGCCCACTCCCTTCTGGAAGCAGCACTAGGAACAGAGTCACCAGCCCTTGAGACTGAGAGTTCTTCCAGGGCACTGATTTTAGCCTTATCTTGTACCCCAGTACCAAGAGATTCTGGCACAAAGTGGTGATTCTGTGTGTGTGTGTGTGTGTGTGTGTGTGTGTGTTTATTTAAATAATATGCCAGGTATGACCGAGCAACTCCATGGAACTCCATATGGAGCCCAGATACAGTTAGACGTAGTGTTAACTCTAATTGTATTTATTCATGCATTATTTTCTGTAGCACAGATAGCAGTAATAGAAAAAAACCCTGAAATACATATATAAGAAGATGAAAAGTTGTATTTGAGGGAAACAAAACACCAAGTATAATACTATGATTTGATTATAAGAGAAAAAACAATAAAATTATATAATCTTTCCCTTTCTGAATACTAACATAGTATTCAAGCGCCATAATCATGACAGGAATATTAGACAAGATGAAAAGAGAGTTTTGGTTAAACTGAATGAGTTTTGTCAGTAATATCCATTAAAAAAAAGCTTGATTCCAAAGGCTCATGGGCATTCTATGTCTTGTACCCAACCTGTCCCAGGGGATGAAGAAGCCAAAATGGTGATATCAAACTAGTTACCCATTCTCTGGCTGAGCCTCTTCTACATGCCAGACACTGTGTCCATCACTAAGATCATTGTATAAGCAAGACACCGTAGACCATGAGCTGCTAGAGAACTCAGGCTCAGAAAAAGAGAAACAGACTACCACAATAAAGCATTAAAAGGTCAATAATACAACCACGGAGAATGTACCATGGTTAGAGGCTAGAATTAAGTCACTCTGGGTGGTCAAAGAGTCCACAGAGGATAAAATTCCTGATGTAAGTTTTCAAGGATGGGTAGAAGGTTGCCAGGCACTGGGGAGTGAAGTAGGGACACAGGAAGAGCAGTTTAGGCCAAGAAAACAAGATGAGAAAGGGTCCAGAGGCAAGAAAAATCCTAGGGCATAGTGGAATACAGACTGAAAAGAGATCAGTGTTTATGTTGAATATAGCTGGCAGAGTCACTGGCAGAGATGGTAGCACCGCTAACCAAGATAAAAGATGGAGAGGTGAAAGAGTAAGTTACCATCAGCATGCTCCCCTCAACTCACAGTGAGTCCCTATGCTTCCACACTACTCCTGCTCATCTAGAGCTTCCAGAGCCAACCTGAGCAGGAGCAAGTGCCCTGGCCTCTGGCAACTCTGGAGAAACCCAGTGCCATAGGGTAGGGACACCACTGACCTGGCACTGTGTATCCATACTTCCTGCACCATGGAAAGGCCACATTAAATAAAGCCAAGATGACACTAACTACTGACAAAAGCAGTGAAAAGATACAGCACTTGGAACCCTCCAGTGTCTAAACAATACATGTTTATTGGCACATAAGGAATTTCTAAAGACCTCAGTACTTTCTTACTGCTTCAGTTTGTTTCTTTGTAAGTTATTATTTCCATATAAGATAAATATTCTGTCAACCAAATTTAAAAGATTTTTGAAATTCACTCATTTTTTATAAACAAAAATGGATTAATAACTAATAACTACCACTACCATAATCAATTCCAACAAGGGCTTAATAGCTTCGTTCTAATACAGACTTTGAGCAAATATGAGGAACACCTGCTACAGTTTGGATATTAAATTCCCCCAAAGGATCCTGTGTTAAGGGCTTGGTCCCCAGGGTGGCACCTTTGGGAGGTGGCGCAACCTTTGAGTGTCTGGGTCTAGCAGAAGATCCTCAGGTCACTGGGGGAATCCAAAAGACATTGTGGGACATGCCTCCCACAGAAACTTTTTTGCTTCCTGGAGACAAACTGAGCAGTTCTGTTCCACCATATGCTCCTGCCACCATATGCTACCTCATCAGAGGCCCAAAGCAACAAAGACAACCACCCACAGATGGGAATCTCCAAAACTATGACCCAAAATAAAACTTTCCTCTTTACAAATGATTATCGCAGGTATTTTGTTATAGTGATAGAAATCTAACATAGTACCATAAAGTCTTTTGAGGACAACTTTTTAATCCTCATATCAAAAGCCCACTTCACTCTCTTGTCCCAAGGAATGCAATTCAAATATTAAGAGTAAGATACATAGAGCAATTATTTGAAGGCTCTGAAAAGCAAAGAGTAGCAGGGTCTTCTAGATGAAGACCAGAACTCAAAGAACTATTGAATTCGTGGTAAAATTCCCTTTCTCCTCCAGAATTCCTGGGATTGGACTCACAGCAGCCTGAAGCCCAATGTTAGGCATGAAGGCATGAACAGAAAGAGCTCCAGGAGAACCTCTCTAATTCAAAGGGGCAGCAAGAGGGAGAAAAGTAGAGAAAATGTAAAGCTCAGAAAGAGAAAGTGAAAAAGAAACTCCTACTTCTTGTTCTTATTTTTTCTTCGCTCCCACCCCAACCCCAGACAACCCTGAGTGGGTGCAGTAACGCACAGTGGAAGTAGATAGGCAGAAAGCACCTACAGCAGAGGGAGAGAGCATTCCTTCACACTAGAAATGCTGTGGTCCCAGGGGTTGCGCAAACACCCACTTCCTACATCAACATCCTCCTGTTTGTCCTGGACATGGGTGGGCATAGTTATGTGTGACAGTGACTAAAGCTTCAGCTTTGGTGCCAGAAGACTGGGAAGCTTAAGAAACCAGAAATGACCAGAGAAGCTGCAAAGAGGGAGGGCCCTAGGGCTCAGCCACAGCCCACAGCATAGAGATCCAATCCTAAGTACATACCAAAGTCTTTGAGAATTGTACTGAGAGACGGAACTGTGCCCACAACCCAGACTGGCCACTGGTGGTCCACCTGTGACAGATCCAAGCAGCACTGCAAAGTCTTTAAAAAGAGAATGGACAGGGCCAGGGATTTAGCTCAGCGGCACCACATCTGCCTTGCAAGCACAAGGTCCTGAGTTCAATCCCTGGTACCACCAACAACAAAAAGAGAACGGACATTGACACTGTGTCTTGGAGAATGCTGGTCAAAAATTTGCAGCCTAAAAGAAACAGACCCGAGGATCAGTGGAATAGATTAGGAGATGCAGAAACAACTACAGACATACTCAGCCACCTCACCTTTGACAAAGGAGCCAACCACCCTCATTGGAGGAAAGATAGATTATTTAATAAATGGTGTTGGAAAAACTGGATTTCAACCTGTCAGAGATTAAAACTAGACCCATATCTATCACCATGCACTAAACTAAGATCTAAGTGGATTAAAGATCTAAATATTAAGACCAGAAACACTAAACTTGCTGGAAGATAAATTAGGTAGAACTCTGGAAGATATTCGCATAGGAAAAGACTTTATGAACAAAACCTCAATAGCAGGGGAACTAGCACAAAGAATCAACAACTGGGATTTCATCTTTTTTTTTTTTTTTGGTACTGGGGATCAAACTCGGGTCCTTATGCTTGCGAGGCAGGCAGCAGAACCACTGAGCTAAATCCCCAGCCCTGGGATTTCATCTTATTAAAAAGCTTCTGAACTGCAAGAGAAACCACCAACAGAGCTAAGAGACAACCTACATTGTGGGAAAAAATTTTTAGCAGCTGTAACTCAGACAAAGGGCTACTATCTCGAATCTATAAAGAACTGAAAAAAAAATCAGACACCCCCCCCTAAATTCAAAGACTCAATTCAAAAATGGGCATCTGAAATGAACAGACATTTCTCAGATAAAGAAGTAAAAGCAGCAAATAAATATATGAAAAAATGTTCAACATCACTCGTCAGTTGAGAGATGCAGATAAAAACAACACTGAGATTCCACCTCACCCCAGAAAGAGTAGCTGCTATCAAGAAATCAACCAATAACAAATGCTGGTGGGGGTGTGGAGAGAAAGGAACCCTTCTCCATTGTTGGTGGGAGTGCAGACTGGTGCAACCACTGTGGAAATCAGTGTGGAGATACCTCAGAGAACTAGGGCTGGAGGTCCCACTTGACCCAGCTGTTCCCCTGCTGGGTATCTTCCCAAAAGAATTAAAAGAATCATACCACAGAGGTATATGTGTACCCATGTTTATAGCGGCACAGTTTGTAATAGCTAAAGCTTGGAAACATCCCAAGTGCCCATCAACAGGAAACTACATAAAGAAGATGTGGTTTTTTTTCTAAAATGGAGTACTACTCAGCCATAAAGAACAAGAAACTAGAGTCATTTATAGCTAAATGGATGCATGTTGAGGCCATACTCTTAAGTGAAATAAATAAGACACACATGTGTAAATACCAAATAGTTTCTCTAGTGTGAGAAACTGAGAGTGTAAATAATGATTAAAAGGATTAACAACTAATAATTGATAGTTTGAAATAGGAAAAGGTCCAAAGGGGTAGGGGTGGTGGGAGGAGATGGGGAAAGGGAAGAATGGAAAGGAAAAATTATGAGGAAAGAAAAAAAAATAATGGAAATGAAGTATGTAAATAGGAAAGGGTGGAGGGGTGAAGGGTGCACAGGTAATGGGGAAAAAATAAGAACCAAGATACATCATGTACAGGTACAAGCACCCAACGATAAATGTAAACGTATTGTATACCTAAAATGTACCAATAAAAGAATTTAAGCAAAAAAAAAAAAAAATTTACAGCCTAAACCCATCCACATCAGTTATGTGCTTTAAAAAAAAAATTATCCAAGCCAGGCATGTTGATTCATGCCTGTACTCGGAGAGGCTGAAGTAGTAAGTCTGTAAATTCAAGCACAGTCTGGGCAACTCAGCAATTTAGCAAGATCCTGTTTCCCTCCCTCTCCTAAAAAAGGCTGGAGATGTAGATCAGTGCAAAGGTCCTAGGTTCAGTTCCAATACCACCTGACACTAGCCACATTTTTTTCATAGATTTAAACAGTACCTCAACTCTCAAAATATTCAAAATATCCAACCAAAACAACTTGACATTTGAAGAACAAAATTTCAAATCATATGAGAAAAGACAGATGACAATGTGGAGATGACAGATACTGAGATTATCTGACAAAGATTTTAAAATAGTTATTATAAAAATGTTCAAGGAAGGTTGAACTTTGAACATCAGGAAAAAAATTTGAAAAAAATGCTAAAAGTCTCAAGGAGTTGTGGAACAATACTGAAAGCTCATTAGTGTCTCAGAAAGAGAGAAGAAACACATCAGGGGAAAAAAAATTTGTTGAAGACGTATGGTTGAAATGTAGCCAAAAATATAACTTATGAGTCCAAGAGATAAGCAAAGCTTAAACAGGTCAAATTAAAAGAATTCAACTCCAAGACAAATCATCATAAAATACTGAAAACTAAAGATAAAGGAAAAACTTTTGAAAGCAGCCAGGGATACCCTAATATTAGTTATAAAACAAGTATGATTTGAATAAGAAATTTCTCATCAAAAATCTTGGAAGCCTGAGGGCCAGGGATGTAGCTCAGTGGCGCTGTGCCTGCCTGGCAAGTGCAAAGTCTTGAGTTTGATTTCCGGTGGAGGTGGGATCTTGGAGGCCAGAAGAAAGTAACAGCATTTTTAAAGTAGTGAAAGAAAATATCTACTTTTAAAAATGAAGCTAACATAAAGGCACTTTCAAATGAAGGTAAATTAAGGTAATTTTTTAAAAGCAGATGTTCCAAAAAGAATTGTTCTAGTTCTTTTTTTTTTGGTACCAGGGATCAAACTCGGGTCCTTGCGCTTGCGAGGCAGCCACCGGAATGTTCTAGTTCTTTAAACTCAAAATGAAACTAGAAGGAAACAAATCTATCACCAATTAAAGAAGAATAACAAAAATGGAAAATATCTGAGTAAATATAATAGATAATATAATTCCACTAAAATATATTTCACAATTGAAAACAAATTTAACATTGGTGAGATTTTCAATTTTGCAGATATGAGGTACCTATAACATAAAGGAAAAGGAGGAGGGGAAAGAAACATAATTAGCTTAGATAATGCAATAATAGAATTTTAAAAATATATATGGAACATTCACCAAGATACATCATATCCTGAGCCATAAAAACTTTAAATAAATGAAAAATTGAAACCACAAAACATGTGTCCTCTGACAATAACTGAATTAACTAGAAATCAGTAACAGACAATAGGAGGGTCTCCAAACAATCGGAAATCAACACACTTCTAAATAATCCATAGATCAAAGATGAAGTCTCAAAGGAAATTAGAAAATTTTAAATGAACAAAAATGGAAACACTGAAGTGTGTACATTAGCTAAAGCAGTGCTTATACTACAATACTTTTACATAAATGATACAGGCTAAAGGTTTATCACTTGTATTGATTTTTTCAAAGAACTAACTTTTGGTTTCATTGATTTTTCTTTGTTTTTCTGTTTATAGTTGAACAGATTCCTGCTCTTATTTTCATCATTTCCTTCCTCTGCTTCGGATTTGTTTTGCTTTTCTTTTTCTAGCTTCTTAAGATAGCTTGTCTTACTGATTTGAGACCTTTTTTTCTAATATAAGCATTTATGTCAAAGTATCATTTATGTAAAAGTATTGTAGTATAAGCACTGCTTTAGCTGTTATATATATCTGCATGAACAAAGATGCAAATATCCTCAACAAAATGTAAGCAAACTGAATGCAGCAATGCATAAAACGAAGAATATGGCGTAACCAAGTGTGGTTTAACCCAGCAATGCAAAGGTGGTTCAATTTTTGAAAATCAACCAATGTTAATTCACCATACTGACAGCTAAAAGGAGAAAAATCACAAGATCATATCAATTAATATAGAAGAAACATCTGACAAAACTCACATCCACAATAGTTTTATCATGATAAAACTTCTCAACAAACTAGGCCTAGAAAAGAGTGTCTTCAACCTGGAAAAGACATTTTGAAAAGCCCACAGCTAACACCATACTTAATGGTGAAGGAGTAACTGTTTCTTCCCTAAAATAAGGACGTTCATTCTTTTTGTTGTTCTTTTTGTTTTGAGACGGGGACTCACTATGTAGCCCAGGCTAGCCTCGAACTCATGGTGATCCTCCTCTCCCACCTCAGCCTCCTGAGTGCTAGGATTACAGATACGTACCACTATGCCTGGCTAAGATATTCATTCTTACCACTTCTGTTCAACATCAGACTGGAAATCCTAAGAGCTTCAGTAAGGCAAGAAAAAGAAAGAAAAATCATAGATTAGAAAGGAAGAAGTAGCAGTATAGCTATTATGCAAAACAGTACAGAAGTTCCTCAAAGAACTAGAACTAGAACTACCATATGATTCAACAATCCCATTGCTAGGTATATATCCAAAGAAATGAAATCATCAAGCAGAGATACCTCCTGCATTTCTATGCTTATTGTAGCACTACTCACAATGGCCAAAATACAGAATCAACCTATGTGTCCACAGATGGATGACTATATAAAGAAAATATGATGTGTATACAAAGACATAAAAAGAATAAAATATTATCATATGTGGCAACATGGATAGGATTGGAGGATGTTCTGTTAAGTGAAGTAAGCCAGACACAGAAAGACAAATACTGCATGTTTTCATTCATGTGTAGAAGCTTTAAAAGCTGATCTACGGGCCCGGGGATTTAGCTCAGTGGTTTCGCCGCCTGCTGCGCAAGCGCAAGGACCTGAGTTAGATCCTTGGTACCAAAAAAAAAAAAAAAAAAGCTGATCTAAAATTAGACAGTAGAATAGTGTTTACCAGAGGCTTCAAAGAATAGGGACTGGTGGGCCGGGGATTTAGCTCAGTGCTTCCGGCGCCTGCCATGCAAGCACAAGGTCCCAAGTTTGATCCCCGGTACCAAAAAAAAAAAAAGAATAGGGACTGGTAGGGGAGATGAGAAAGGCTTGGCCAATGACCAGTAGTCAAAATACAGTCAGATGGGAGGACTAAGTTCTAGTCTTCTATAACACTAACGTGTGTAGTTTAAAACGATTTCTTATATATTTCAAAAATAGCTAAAAGAGGATTTTGAATGTTTGCAAACCAAAGAATTGAAATGATGGGGCTGGGGATTTAGCTCAGTGGTTCCGCTGCCTGCCTCAAAAGCGCAAGGACCCGAGTTCGATCCCCGGTACCAAAAAAAAAAAAAAAAGAACTGAAATGATGGGCTTGCTAACTTTCCTGATTTGATCATTTTATACTGTATATATGTATCAAAATATCACATTATACCAAATAAATATGGACATTTATGTTTCAAGTAAAAAAAAAAGGAAGAAATAAAACTGTTTCTGATAAGGAAATAATACAAAACAGGGTGGGCCTCCCCTTTGTTTTTGCCATAAAATGTTCTGTTCAAGCAATGTAAACTGTTGGTGCTGCACAACGTTTCTACCTAAGGTTTCAAGAATGTTCCGTTAATTCTGCCCATACACCTCAATGAGCATGCTTGCCCAGTAGGTGGGCCCACCCCACTGCCTGGTAGATCTCTATATAAGGTTGCTTTCATTTCTGTTCTGGGCTCAGACTTTGGAGTACACACTCCGCTGAGCCCACCGGCGTAATAAAGGTTCCCTCCATCTTTCTGAGTGTCACTCGACTTTGTCTCCAGAGACCTTCGGATAGCTGTAACAATTGCCTGTAACACAGGGCTGTAACACTTGGCTGTAAGGCTGAGCTGTCACACTATTTTGTAACATTCCTATTTATTGATTCTAGAACTAGGAAATGAAAATATGATCACAGGATATAGGTCACAAAAATGAGTCGTATTTTTATATATTAGATATGAAAACTGGAAACCAAAACCTAAAAAGCCTATGAGTTACAGTAACACTTTCTTTTGAGTTATACTTTTTCTTTCTAAAAAAAGTGAAAGTCAGGTATTGATCTAATAAAACACATATAGGAGCCATATGATGTAAACATTGATGAAAGAAATTATAGACCTAAATAAATGGACAGATACATGTTCACAAATTGGAAAAGTCAAAGTAAGGCTCCTAGTAAGACTGTCAACTCTTTCCAAATTTACCTTAAGATTTAAAGCAAAAATGATGCAATTCTCAGTATAGTTCTTTGTAGATATAGATAAGTCAATTCTAAATTTTATATGTACAATAAAAGAGCCAGACTAACCAAAACAGTTTTTTAAATAATAAGGATAGGGTGAGGCATGGTGGGACACTCCTATAATCCCAGCATTCTGGGAAGCTAAGGCAGGAGGATCACAAGTTTGCACCAAGCTTGAACAACTTATCCAGACCTGTCTGAAAATAAAAAAACAGAAAAAGGAAAAAGAATTGAGGGTGCATCTCAGTGAAAAGGGCTCTGTGTTCAATCCCAAGTATCAGTAAATAAGTAAGTAAAAATAAAGATGAGAAATAGCTCAGTAGTAGAATACTTGCCTAGCATGAATAAGGCCTTGGGTTTGATCCCAGCATTAGAAGAAAAAAAAGGGAGGAGGTTGTTAGAAGAATCATACTCAGTCTTATAATTTAGCATAAGCTTCAATAATCAAATCAGGTATGTTACTGGAAAAGGGAGACACTCAGAGATCAATGAAACAGATTAGAAAGTCCAGAAATAGATCTACACAAATATGTATGCTGGTTTTTGAGGAAGTTACAAACTCAGTTCAACAAAGAAAGGACAGTGTTTCAACAAATGATATAGCCAGGGATGGTGGCGCATGCCTATAATCTCAGCACTTGAGAAGCTGAAACAGGAGGATCACCATGAGTTCAAGACCAGCCTGAAACACATAGCGAGACCTTGTCTCAACCAAACAAACGATGTCACATGAACATTGGACATACACAGGCAAAAAAATGAACCATCAGTTAACCTTATACTTTATCAAATATTGCTCAAAATGATCACAGATCTAAATATAAAGAACAAAACTACTGTATAGCATTAAAAAAAAGTAGAAAAATCTCTGTGATTTGCAATTATACAAAGAATTTCTACACAAAACACTAAAAATACAGTCTATGAGAGAAAATATCAATGAACTGGACTTAAAAAAATTAAAATCCCTGGGGCCTGGGATTTAGCTCAGTGGTTCCACCTCCTGCCTCACAAGCGCAAGGTCCCGAGTTCAATCCCTGGTACCAAAAAAAAGAAAAAACTTAAAATCCTTTTCTCTGTGAAAGACATCATCAAAGGAATGAAAAGACAAAGCTACAGACCAGGAGAAAATATTTACAAATTAAACATCTGACAAAGGACATATATAGAAGATAGATAATGAACTCTCAAAACTTAAGAACCAGAAAACAATGGGCAAAAGATCTGAACAGATACTATATTAAATAAAATAAGCATATGAAGAAATGTTCAAGACCATTATCTAGTAGGGAAGTGCAACGAGAAACTATAGAGCTCCGCTACACACATACCTAACAGAATGACTAAAATTTTTAAAAATGACAATGCTGAATGCTGACCAGGATGCAGAGCAAGGGGAACACTGGTTCACTGCTGATGGAAATGACTGGAAAGGCAATTTGCAAAAAAGCTAGGAAATTTTTATAAAGTTAAACATATATTTACTACATAACTCAGCAATCCTTTTCCTAGATATTTATCCTAGAGAAATGAAAATTTATTTTCACACAGAAGCCTGTACTATGTATAGGAGTTCTATGCATGTCTTTAGTTCCATGACAATCATATTTTCATTGGTAAAGGTCAACGTGTATGTGACACACATGCACATGTGAACACGTGTACACACACACATACATGTACAAACTGGCAGCAAAAAAATCAACCAAATACAGGCAATCTCATCAAGACACTTTCCTACAAATATCCCTAGCTCCACAAGCCTCCCCTGCACCTCTACATCTCTGACTCAATATCCTCTGCTCTAGGACTGATGGACCAGGTTGTGGGGGTTGGGGGGCAGAAACAAAGATAAAAACAAAAAAAGTCAGAAGAATCCAGAAAACTCACTAAAGCATTAATCAAGAGATCAAAGGAGCTTTTGAACATAGAATTGCCAGAGTCCTTCACTCCCTCCACTCACTCATTCCTTGGAATTTTACATAGATACCACTTCAACTGAAGCAAAAAGGAAAAAGAAAAAAAAAGGGTCAACCACTTGCTTATAAACTTTGTGTTAAAGTCTTTGCTCTGGTCTGGTTCAAAGAGAAAGAGAGCAAAATTTCAAGATAAACAGTCCCAACTCATTTCTCAGAAAAGTCTTGCACCTCTAACTTAAGTCACTGGGACATGCAGTGAACTGATTTCAGAGCATGAGAGCAAATCAGACTTCTTTTAAAGGACAAAAATAGAGGTTATTATTTGGTGGTTGAAAACTTTCCATGCCCTTTTCCATCAGTCACCAGGGTTCTCATTTCTAGTGATGTACAGAGTGAAAGAAAATACTGGCCAAAGTTAGGAAGGCACAGACCAGGGGTGACCAGGGGTCAGACAACAACTGAGTCAAAGCAAAACCCTGATCACATCAATTCTTAGTTGTTGTGGAAAACGTTCTATTTCCCGTGATACTCCTCTGGCTAGACTCTGCCTATCCAAATTTATTCTGATCACTCATCTACATAAAAGAGAATGCACTCCTGGAGAATGACAGTTGTTCCAGGACCATTTGTTGAAGACTGTCCTTTCCTCTCACGAATTAACTTGGCATTTCTGATGAAAGTCAACCAACCAAATATGTGTGAGTCTCCTAAACTCCCTATCCTTTCTCAAGAACCCATAATAACTCCTCATTGTCTGATAGATCAAGTAGAAAGTTCCCTCTTTGACATTAAAAGTACTTCAATCCAACAATTCGTCTCTCTCAAATAAATATTTCAATATGTAGCTCTAAAAGGTAAGGACTTTTTAAATCAAAACCACCATATCACTGTTATGTCTTAAATAACTGAATAATTCTTTAATTAATCAACTATTAGGTCAATGTTCAAATTTCCTTGATCATCTCATAAGCGTTTGTTTATAGTTGGTTTGCCCAAACAAGGCCCACATACTGCCGTAGGTTGGCATTTCTTTTAGGTTTCTTTTATCTCTCCTTTTCTTTGTAATTTGTTGAATAAACCAGATTGTTTGTCTTATACAATTTAAGATTGTCCTGGGCCAGGGATGTAGCTCAGCAGCGGTGCCGCGCCTGCCTGGCAAGTGCAAGGTCCTGAGTTCAATCCCCAGTGGGGTGGATGGGATTGTCTAGATTTTGTTCATTGTATTCCTCTGGTATCATTTAATTTGTTTCCCTGTATTTCCTGTAACATGGTAATGAGATATGCCTGATTACCTACTGTCTGTCAGATATACCAATATTCTGTATTCCTGTAGTGTCATTTATATCGTTTCTCTATTCTATGTATTTCCTATAAATTGGTAATCAAATCTAGAGGTTGGATCAGATTCAGGATGGTTTTAGTTGGGCAAGAGTATTTCAAAAGAGGTGTTATGTACTCCCATTAGGAGGCACAAAATGATCACTGTCTACATTAATTACAGATTGCAAAAAGTAATACTCACATTCTCTCCTATAAGGAGAAACCCCTCCAACAATTTCTGCTGAGATGCAGTGTGTATAGGGAAAACAGACTAAATGCTTTCTCCTTATTTACTAGTTTCCAAAAAATGAGTTAATTCCCGTATCTTTAAAGGTGGCCAATTACATGATTTTATTTTTATTATTATGAAAGGACTTAAACATATTTGATGCATTTCAAACGATTGCAGTTATCAGGCCGGGGATTTAGCTCAGTGGTTTCGCTGCCTGCTGTGCAAGCTCAAGGACCAGAGTTTGATCCCCGGTACCAAAAAAAAGATTCCATTAAAAATAAATAAATAAATAAACATTGCAGTTATTATCCTATTGATGGTCAAATGGTTCCTAAGGGGACTTTCCTATTTGGTTCCTGAGACCTTTGGCTATAGCTCTAGCAATCATCAGGAGCTTCTTTCCTTTCTACTGTGACAAGAAACTCCAGGCACAAATACTTCATTTCCTGACCCAAAATTGGAAACAAGAATTTCTACAAGAAGTCATAGTTCCTTTTAGTGAGAAATGGTAATTTAAAAAGCTCATATTGAGTGCTAGAAATGCTTGTTGCTACTGGATTGAACACTTCCTCAGCCTCTCAGTTATCACAGGAAGGAAATGCTTTTTCTCAACGTTAACTACCTTAAGAACCCCTGACTCCAGCTCATAAACACCCTTGCCATTCAAATTCATGACCAGATAATTTTCACACAACCTAACCTCATCAGTTTTATGTCAGTACCTCCTTGCTTGGAATAGTTACTCTGCTGTTAGGCCATCCTTTCGGAAACATAGTTAAGTCCATTTGTTTCATTTTCTTTTTAATTTTTAGGACTGGTTAAAAAATCAAACATTGTGCCTAAGTGCAAAGTCCTGAGTTCGATGAGGGGGGGGAGATCAATCATTTGGCGGCACAGGGTATAATCCCAGCCCTTGGGAGGCTGAGGCAGGAGGATTGCTGTGAGTTTGAGGCCAGCCTGGGTTACATAATGAGTTCAAGGCCAGTCTGAACTACACAGTGAGACTTATCTAAAAAAAAACACAAAATAAATGAAATTGTTAAATAAATAAACCATAGTATAATTATATGTAATATTTACTTGGCTCCCCTGTTCTGAGAAGTCTGGTTACTACCACTGTCTGTTCCACCCTTTTCCACTCCTTCTACTTTAGGTAACCATTATAAAAATTTGTTATCATTTGTATCTCCATTGTTTTTGTCAAATACCAGTGCAGATATTTATTGTACTGTTTCTTCACCTTGCTCTTTCCAGCTACTAATATATCCTAACAACTACATGACTACCTCATTGTCTTTTTTTTTTTTTTTTTTTTTTGAGACAGGGTCTCACTACGTAGTTCAGGCTGGCCTCGAACTCACAGCAATCCTGCCTCAGCCTCCGGAGTGCTGGGATTACAGGTGTACCCCACCACACCCAGTGACTACTCATTGTCTTAGAGATAGTGCACATTCCTTTTTATAACCACATACCATTCCATTGTATACCACACACTTTCTATAAATTGCCCCAAACTGACAGTTTTATGTATTTGGGTTATTTCTAGTCCATTGTGTATTTTTGATAATACATCTTTAGAATAAGTTTCTGGAACCTAGAGTCAAAGGCCTGTCTTATTTTGCTCCAAGGATATGAAGCCCCTGGGGAGTGGAATGCCTCTTTCTCTGTAGCTCTACCAACAGTTTGGTGTTAAACTCTGGCATCTTTGCCAATCTGACAGGCAAACAATGCAATCTAATTTGTATTTCACCTATGAAAAGCAAAGCTGACCATTTTTTCATAGGCTTCAAAGACATTTGCATCTCTTTTCCTATGAATTGTTTGTACATCTCTCCAGCTCATTTTTCTATATAGTTGTTGCTTTCCCTACTCTGTTTTTAGAAGCTCATTATTTGTTTGTGGTATAAACTGCAGATATTTTTTCCCCAATGAGTCATTTGCTTTGCTTATTTTTTTTACATGCAAAAGCTTTTTTTTTCATGAGTCTAACACAATCATCTTTCCTTTTATTGCTTCTGGTTTTTTGTTTTGTTTTGTTTTTTGGTTTTGGTACTGGGGATCGAACTTAGGACCTTGTGCTTTTGAGGCAGGCGATGGAACCACTGAGCTAAATCCCCGGCCCTGTACTGGGTTGTGAAACCAATATTTTTCCACTTTCAGGTTAAGAATGAATTCACCGGGCTGGGGATTTAGCTCAGTGGTTTCGCTGCCTGCTGCGCAAGCACAAGGACCTGAGTTCGATCCCCAGTACCAAAAAAAAAAGGAATGAATTCACCAATGGTATCACAGAACTCAACATTTCCAATGATCATTACCTTTCCCCCTTCAATTCCTTGGAGAACATACAAAAGCCTTATATCCAGTTATCTCACATGGTTGGAAGCAGCTCATTTTCCCCTTTTAAAGTTAAAATGCAGTCACTCTCCTCTTGCACACACATGAACCTCTGGGATCATGCAGGCCAAGTGCAGAGACATGCATGGATGTGTCTTTGTGTTTTTCTTTACAGACTCCCCTGTGCACCCTGCACTTGTGAGCTCAGATGGTACCCAACCCACTCAAGTGCTCCAGTTGTCAAAGGAGATCTATAGTCAAGGCGTTTTGTTCCATCTCTAGTCAATGAACAAACTGGAGAGGAAATATAAGTGTAAGGAGGGAAGGATTCTCCCAAATCAATCCACATCTACCAGTGGCCAGGATGAGTAGGGAGACAAGAAAAGAATTTGGTAAAAGAGGAGCTGTAGCCAGCTCTCAAGGGGACTGCCTGTGCCCCAGCACAGTGGGCATGGCCTCTTTTATGAACTGCATCCAATTTATGATGAAGGAACAGGTTTTTTTACTTCTCTTTCCAGAGATATATCATGTTTCCAATCTAAAACATTTCTTCATCAACTTTTGAAAGAATGACTTCTACAACTGCTGCCTGGTATGTGACTAGACAATGGCCTCATTTCTTTGGATCTCAAAAGAAGGCCACAGAAAAGTTCTGATTTTTTTTTTTCATGTTGAAAAGGATAAATAAATGGTATTTAAATATTTGCCAATAATCTAAGAGGAAATAACCAGATCTAGCTTTCAATATATAAAGCAGTGATTCTTATACATTAGCTATATAAGAAATACATATTAAATATGTAATTTATATATGTATATATATATTAATAGCAATACAGGTAATTCTAATGTAGGCTTCCTCATTTTACATTTTGATAATCTCTGCGCAAGAGTCTAATTCCTCCAAAAATGAACCTTACTTCCCAAATTTCTGGTCCCACTCCAGGTTCTGAGACACTCTGACAATGATGAGTTTTGGGGGTTTTTTTTGGTACCAGGGATCAAACTTGGGACCTTGCGCTTTCGAGGCAGGCAGCAAAACCACTGAGCTAAATCCCCAGCCCACGGATGACTATTTTGTTGACTATTCTATCCTTGGCATCCAGCACATGCCCTGGTACATAACAAATACATCCAAATTTGTTGAATTCAGAAATAAAATCTGAGACAAGTGGATATCCACATGCAAAAGACCCCTACCTCCCACCACACAAAAATCAATTCAAAATGGACCAAAGACCTAAATGTAAGAGATAAAGCTCTTAGAAGAAAACATAGGTGAAAATCTTTGTGACCTTGGATTAGGTAATGGATTCTTAGTTATGACACCAAAGGCACAAGCAATTAAAGAAAAAAATAAACAAATTAGATTCCATTCCAGAAAAATTTTTTTTAATTATGTTTCAAAGGGCCAGGGATTTAGCTCTGTGGCACTGCGCGTGCCTGGAAACCAAAAGGTTGTGAGTTCAATTCCCAGTACCAAAAAAAAAAAAATTCCCTAGTACCATACCCCATAAACATTCCTCTTCATTCCTCTTTTTCTGGCTTTATTTTTGGGCCTCTTCTTTCCCTTTCTTCTCATCTTCTTTCTTTTCTCTTTGTTCATACTTGTGTTTTCCCTTCTCTTATTTTAGAAAATACAACTTATATTTTTATAAATGAAAATTAAGCAATTTCTTTCTTTTTATCTTTTTCTTTCCTCTTTTTTATCAGTGGAGAACTCGTTTGAGGATTAAAGAGCCTGGGTACCACAGAGTCTTTGCTATCCTACAGGTTGCCTGCTTCTGTATACTTATCCAAGGCTTAAGAACAGGCACACACACACACACAAAGTAGGCCTTTGATCCTGAAAACCTAGGGATCCCACTGGGATGAGGATAAATATTTATCTCTATTTGCTTTTTTTCTGTTGGGGCCTGGTTTCTGGCTTGCTCAATGTCCTATTTGGCCAAGGACCAGCCAGGTCAGGAAAAGATCACTCTACAGTTCCAGCCTTGAAAACATGTGGGAAGAGCCTCCAAACAGTTCCCATATGAATTTTAAAAGGGTCATCTGAGTACACTACCAGTATAAGGAAATATGCAGGGAAAAAAGACATTCTCTTGCCCATACCAAGTTAGAGAAGAAAACCAAATATGGAATATTCTCTTAATAATTTTTTCCCATACCATCACCTAAGACAAGAAACACTCTACAATGTTTTAAAAGCACTGAATTCACGATCTGGTACTGCAGTGGGGAAGAAGTAAAGGGCTTGAAGTTTCACAGGGCAATGTTTTCAAATCTGAGTTTTGTTAATTAGGAGCCAAGAGTCACTTTCCTAATCTATGCAAACAAGATAATAAAATAGATTTTACAGAGTTGTTGGAAAGATCTATTAATCTCACACAGGCATAGCATATAGGATGGTTCCTGGAATGCAGCAGAAATATCAGATATGCCCCACTGTCTCTGTTAATGAAGTTCCAGAGCTCAAGTCACCATGTTCCTTGCTCCTGACCGGGAAGCCATAGAAAGAAGAAAAGTTGTTCCTTGGCTCTAGAATGGAGACGTGCTTCTAAAAAGAACAAATGTCTACCTCTTCTCCAAACCAAATGCAACAACGCCCACAGGCAAGATCCACCAAAACCAGTTTTAAACTCTACTGGCATACTTTGTATAGGGACAAGACAATGGCAATTCCCCAAGCTGCAGCTTTCTGAGAACAGTTCAGGGAGGCAGAAGTCTGTAAGTTACATTGTTGCTACCACCATTCATGACCACTGCCACTCACCTCACTCCCACTGTGCAGATCACCATCTTCACTACTAACAGCAACAACACCATCACCGTGACAGACACCTCTTCCTCCCTCATCACAACCACCACCATCATTATTATCACTACACAGTATCAACTGAGACCGCAGATGATAAAGAATAGCTGAAGGTAAACCTGCCAAACAGAAAGACTTAAAGGTTTTATGTGAAGAACTTTTGAATCACTTATGAAAATATGTCACACTCATCTCACAGCATGCTCCAAAACAGCCCTGCCTAAAGCAATTTGCTACAACAAATTCCACTGAAGAGATGCTCTTAGAAAGGCAAACTCCTTCCTCACCTTCCCCACTGAGGTGGATCAGGAGAAGGGACACAGAAAAAGAGTTGGGAGGAGGCTCCCCTGGTCCCCAGTAGACCTCTAACATAGTTCTGCACCTGCACTATTCTGTATCCCAACACGTACAGTCCAGCAGGCTAAAGCCCTTTGGGGCAGGAGAGTACTAATAGCTTCATGAGTGGAGCTGGCCATATCTGCCAAAAGACTGCTGTGCACTGCGTGGCCAGGAGTTTTATGACAATGAACTTGAAACCCACAGGTAAAACAGCTTTGCCAATAGTCATACAGGAAGCTCAAGTTTTGGAAAAATAAGGGGGGCATATGCTAGTGTCCTGTCTGCTGCCATGTGGAAAACTATACTAATATTCTTTTAAAATTGCTTTCACAGACATTTTGCTGTATTTTCCTTTGAAGACATAGAAAAAATAAAAACCTTATCCATATTTTTAAAAGTATGAGTCACAAGTTTGTGCTCAAAAAAACCAACCCCGGGCCGGGGATTTAGCTCAGTAGTTCCGGCACCTGCCTTGCAAGCACAAGGTCCCGAGTTCAATCCCCAGTACCACAAAAAAAAAAATTACAAAAACAAAAAAACCCAGCTATTATTACTTCCTTGCATCCACGTAACTTAACAAGTTATGAAGAGCTACACTGAATTTTTAATTATTCTTTTTTAAAAGACCATGTAAAAAGTAAAGGTTATTCCTAGGTTGACACTGGATATGCCAGGTCTGTAGCTAGAAGCAAATTTTTACAGCTAGTTATAAACCTCTGAAATATGAGTTTACATTGGAAAAGCTGAAGCAACCTTAACTCTAGCCACGCCAGTGGGCGCCACTTTAATTACAGTCCCAGAATCAAATAAAACACAGTCTATCTTCTACAGTAGCATCACAAAGAACCCCATTAACTCTCCAATTACTAAATGAGGAAACAACATTCTCTAGAACTCCAGCCAAGGACAAAAGAACACTGCAACTTCAAATTTTAAAAACGGGCTTCAAAGTTGCAGGGAGGCACTCCTCTGAAGGTAATGTTTACTTCACTTATTTAAAATAAGTAAGCGCCTTGGCCAAGCCTCACATGAGACTATTTGTTTAACAAATAAAAATGTGTGTTTCCTGGAGTGTTTCTAATTGGGATTGGAGATCCCACCTCCTAAGAAATTCTGGGCTTGGCTGGCCCCCACAAAATGTCTTCCACAGTGTAGGTCTCTCCACTAAAGGGGAGGGAAGGAAAGGGGATGGTGATCCAGAGAGAGCCTGTGCTTGCAAAGAGATGGGACAAATGGCTGGTTTCCCACCAACACTTCCATCATGCTGTCAACAGGAAAGAAAACTGGGGAAGGTCAAAATGACATCCAGTAGGATTTGTAAATTGAGCTATTCAGTAGGCAAGCAAACTTTAAAAATAGTAACCTGGGGGAGGTCAATTTCCCTCCACTCCTCCATTCTTTCACTCTTTCCTCTTCAATCTGCCATGCTGCCCCTGCAGACTTTGTAACAGAAGTTCAACAGCCCTGTTTTCAAAGCCATGCTAATATCTTGGGAAATGCCAGGGCAAAATCAAAGATTCTTTGGCTGGGTGTGTAATATAAAACTTGAAGTTGTTCCTGTTAAATAAAAACAGCAATGTTAATTTTGGTGCCATTACAAACACAGGAAAATGAGCCAAATGGAAAAAAAAAAAGCTTACCAAATGGGAAGCAGTTGTATTTTCGAGACTTGGGAGTGGTTTTACGAAAACTAGAGAGGAAAACTGAATGAGGAAAAAATAAGTGTAAAAGAAGAGCTACTTTCTCTACTTAATTACTTCCCTTTATCAATGTAAAAGGATGTGTTCATAATTTCCTCAACGAGACACAAAAATCAAGTCACAGGAATTTCATTCCTTCGCTCTTGAAACAGGAAACTTCCTTGCTTCAGCTATGAGGTCCTGGTTCTGCCCTTTTGCAATCATTCTCAATAAAAATGCTCCCATGGTTTACAGATTAACTGAGCTGTGCAGCCACCTGGAAAAAATATTGTATTCTGTCCTAAACACTGTGGTTTGAGGCCAGGGATTTAGCTCAGTGGTTCCTCTGCCTGTCTCACAAACGCAAGGTCCTGAGTTCAATCCCTGGTACCACCAAAAAAAAAAAAAAATCCTGTTTTGAGCCAGATTTGACAAATAGGTAGAAGAGCAGAAGTTTTCTCTTTTTTGGTTCCACCTGAAAATTAGGGAACACTCCCATGAGTTCTTCTAAATACCAGTGTTCATAAGTATGGTATATTTCAAGCTATTCTTACGAGGACAGATACAGTTTCAAGAGATTCTCTGGAAACCATCCTCAGCTGATTGGTGATTCTGACATCTTTGGGTATCTAAGAAGGGGCCATGATGCTACAGAGCAAGAAAGAAACCAGAAAAAGAGAAGAAAAGAAAAGCTAAAGTATGAAGACCCTTGAAATAGTCTTTTCGGGGGCGTGAAGAGATTCTGAAACATTGATTTTTTTTTTTTTTGTAACTCCTAAAAACTGTACTGTGAAAGGGTATTTTTTACTTTTATTTTAATTTTAAGTTATGATTCCTGTCTTACCTTCCTCTGGCTAAACTGGTATTCATACACTGGGGATATCACACTAGATGTCTTTGGCAAAAAGTAAAATAACTTTCATCCTCATAGCTATCCTTATTCCCACAACCATTCTTTCCTCCACTCAGTAAACAGCAACAGAGGGTCCTCTCCACATCAGAGACTGTGTAAGGGAAGGTGGTTATGACATAATTCAATGTAGTTTGAGTATCTTTCATAGATTGTACTTTTGTTCCAAGGGTATGACTTCTACAACCAGGCATCTTCACAGTGGATCTCAGGGACAACAATGAGTGCATGACAAAAGAAAACCTACAGAATAAAAAAACATTTTTCCAGCTACTCCTCAGAGGGCTAATATCTAGAATATCTAAAGAACTCAAAAAAATCAGAGCTCCCCCAAATAAAACACCCAAAAATGGGCAACTGAAATGAATAGACACTTCTCAGAAGAATAAGTATAAATGGAAGAAATGCTCAACAGTACTGGCCATTAGAGAAATACAAATTTTAAAAATACAGAGTAGGGGCCAGGGATTTAGCTCAGTGGCTCTGCCGCCTGCTTCACAAGTGCAAGAATGGCCATCATCAAGAAATCAAATAATCCTGGGCATGGTGGCACATGCCTGTACTCCCAGCACTTGGCAGGCTGAAGCAGGTTTGCCATGAGTTCGAGGCCACCCTGCACTGCAAAGCAAGATCCTGTCTCAAAAACCAAAAAACAAAACAAAAAAGAAATGAAATGAAATAATAACAAAGGCTGGGAGGCTACAGAGAAAAAGTAACTCTTCTATATTGTTGGTGGAAATCTAAACTAGTGCAACCGTTATAGAAATCAGTAAGGAGGTTCCTCAAAAAAACTAAAAATAGATATTCTATTTGACCCAGTTATTCTCCTTCTAGGCATCTTCCTAAAAGAGTTAAATACATCATATTACAGTGATATATGCATACTTATATTTATAGCACCACAATTCATAGTAGCTAAACGTTAGAAGCAGCCTATATGTTCAACAGATGAATAGATAACAAGGTATTTATACATAATGGAGCATTACTCTGCCATAAAGAAGATAAACTTGAGTCATTTGTAAGAAAATGGATGTACTGTAAGACCATAATGTTAAGTGAAATAAATCAGAAACATAAGCTTAAATATCGCATGGTTTCTCTTATATGAGAACCCCAGAGTAAACGCAAAGAGCAAAATAAAAGATACGTAATAGGAAATAAGGAGATAGATCCTTCTCAAAGGGGAAGGAGATCAAGAGATGGAGGGAGGGTAAAGGAAGGGAAGGAGGGAAAAGAGATGATAAAGGAATTAAGATGTGTTGCCCGAATCAGCCCGCTGCAGACAGGCAGGTCCGCGGACGCCGTAGCAACGCCGCGAGTTGCGCAGAACGCGCCGAATCAGCCCTCGCCCCGGCAGCAATCCACTGGACACCCCCCATCCCGCTCCTCTGTACAGCCACCTGGTTCCACACTACAAAGACGCAGAGGACACCGGACCACCAGACCACTGTACTGGGTAAGTTGGAGTCATCTTCACCTCCCATCAGGACCGGGACTATCTTCAGGGGAAGGGCAGC
>NW_004624753.1:16248509-16296021 GCF_000247695.1 Heterocephalus glaber | reverse complement strand
AATAAATAGGACACATATGTGTAAATACCGAATAGTTTCACTAGTGTGAGAAACTGATAATGTAAACAAGGGTTAAAATGATTAAAATGAATAATTGATAATTTGAAATAGGAAAAAAGGTCCAAAGACGAATGAGTGAAGGGAGGGAAAGGGGAAAGGAAAAGAGGGAAAGGAAAAACTAGGAGAAAAGGAAAAAAAAAAATGGAAATGAAATCTATGTAAATAGGGAAGGGCAGAGGGGTTGAAGGGTGCACAGGTAATGGGGAAAAAAAATAAGAACCAAGACATATCATGTACAGGTACAAACACCCAATGATAAATGTAAACAAATTGTATACCTAAAATGTACCAATAAAAGAACAACAACAACAAAAAAAGATCTGTTAGGTACATATACCAACTCCACACCAGGAATGTAAACATTATGTACTAACAAAAATAAAATAAAATTTAAAAAATGAATACATGATAACCCTGGATTTAAACCAAACTCCAGATTAAATTTCTGTAGTGCTGAAGTTATTGTGAAATTTCTAGTGAATTCTCCAAATTTGTTGCTCACTCCACATCTCCTTCTATTCAGTCTGCACAGAAACCTGAGGAAAGCCAAGGGAAGTGTTGGGGGGCGGCATCACAGAAGGCACTGGTCTAAAACCCCCCACAAGGCTCACCAGTTAAGAGACCTCATTAGATCTTCCAGAGGATCAGGCCAGAAAAGTCTGAATGAGAATTCAATGAGACTCAAAGAATTTGGAAAAGTGTTTCAATAAAATGAATTTCCAGGAACACGTGCAGACCAGTCTGAAGTAAGGAATAACTAACCATGTGTTAGTGAAGTAATAAAACGGTATAGAACTGTAATGATTTCTAAGTGGAAAGTAAGTCAGCTGCCCAGGACAGTTGTTAGGGGAATGAGATCACGGCACCAGGCACAAGTGGTTCAGACTATAGGCTCCACAGTAGAGACAGCTTGGGGAAGCTTTCTGCTGTGCCTCAGAGGAGATGGGTGAGATACAAAATGACCCTTTTCTCAGGATCTTCATCTGCAAAATGCCATAATAGTGGCTTCTATCCTGTAGAGATTATAAGGCTTAAAAGGGCTAAGACATGAAAAGTACTCAGTACAGTGCTAGGCAGAGGTGAGAGCTTAATATAATGGTTCCTGTGGTCAGGTATGGAGACACCTTTCCAGCTAGCTATGTCTAGTTTTGGTCTTCTCAACTTCTAAGCAGTGAAGAGAATTAGAAAATGATTGAGGGGCGGGGGATTTAGCTCAGTGGTTTCGCTGCCTGCTGCGCAAGCGCAAGGACCGGAGTTCAATCCCCCGTACCAAAAAAAAAAAAGAAAAGAAAATGATTGAGCAGAAAGCAACTCAAAACTGTAGGGTTTATCCAGCTGAGAAAAGAAAAGGCTGGAAGGTTTAGTAAAGAAGTAAATAAACAAGAGTGCACTATTCACCATGGGGTAATCAGTGACTAGGCTGTGGAATTAAGCTGTGAAGAAAGGCATTTTGTGGCAGCAAGAGAACAGTGAGCATTAAAAAGTTCTTTTAAATTTCTCTTTCAGCAGCGTCATTTCCCTTGGTGTTAGAGACCAGACAAGCACAAGTCTATTTCACATGGAATTGGGCATCATTTGAAAGCACAACAAAAATGACCCTCATCACATCCTTAAAGGGATCAGAAGTACTGGAGGGGAGAAGGAGGCTGCACAATTGACCACCCGCTCCCCTCACTGTACTCTCTGAGTCTCTTTGTCTGGCTTCCTCTACAGGATGAGAGCCTTGCCAAACCAATGTGGGGATCACTGTATTCTCTGTGTGTCTATAGCAAATAACCACAAGAAGATCAGCAGGCTGAGTGTGTGTGTGTGTGTGTGTGTGTGTGCGCACATAGTAAGAGGTCTACGGTTTACATTGATTTTGCATTCACGAAGATGGTTGCTCTCTAGAGATACAAAAAAATAATTTGCTATGCTGGTAAGAAACATTGTCTGAATTTGTTCTTTCCTGTCATGCCTTTTTAAGGTTGAGATAAATCACATCTACTGCCTCCCTCCCATTGATGTCACTAAGTAAAATTAGATTAGTCTGGCCAATGTGAAACCATAATGGGGTAGCAGCTTAGGTTTAGCCTATTTAACACTGAGTTACGGGGTGAACGTTGAGGGTGGCAGTATATGGATATTCAACTGAGTCTTTTAAAAATGTTTTGTAAGTCTGCCCCAGCTAAGCCCATTAATTCATTGAGGAGCCTGGAAATTCGGACACATTTAGTTGTTTCCATAACCCACTATTTTCCACTTCTCTTTCTGGCATCTCATTCCACTTTTTCTGTATTCAGGTCACGCCTGGACTTCACCCAAGTCTGAAGATTAAAACCATCAAAGACTCTGTCTTCTCGACATCCTCCCCATTTAAAAAAAGAGATAGCATTAGCCTTCCCTTCATTTTTTTTTCAGTGTGGTTATTCTCCCTTATTTTGTAAAACTGGTCTGTCATTTAGCCTAGGCTTTGGGTACCCTTGCCTGCTCACGTCTGGACTGAAAGCCCAGAAGCAGGTCCCCACACCAGTCAGTTCTATGCGCTGACACCAGGGTGCCACCTAAACACAACCAACAGTCAAAATAGCATAAATAAAATCTAGTTCTTTTTTTAACCAGAAAAATAGATAGCATTTCTTAATGCTATTTTAAAATGTCAAATACATAGGTTTTTCAAAAAAAAAGTTCTCTCTTTTTTTTTGGTACCAGGGATCAAACTCGGGTCCTTGCGCTTTCGAGGCAGGTGGCGGCACCACTGAGCTAAATCCCCGGCCCCAAAAGTTCTCTCCATTTATTCATTCATTCATTCATAGACAGGGTCTCACTATGTAGTTCATGCTGGCCTCAAACTCATGGCAATCCTCCTGCCTCAGCCTTCCAAGGGCTGAGATTACAGGTATCACCATGCCTGGCTAGGAGTTCTCTTTAAAGCTCCAAAGTTAATGAGAATAGGATGAATATAACTTTACAATTGTTAAAATTAATGAAATCTGAAGAAAAAGATCAATAAAACTGCTGAAAAAGAGCCACCATGGTGTCTCCTTGGCTTATTAAATAAAGCAAGATCTTTACAATGACACATGAGGTTTAGAGTGAGAAATCCATTATTCTAATTTCTATCCCTGTTTTATCATATGAAGGTTTCTCCAAGCATTAGTTAACTACATAAAATATTGACATTTAATTGCTTTTAAAATTTCCCAAGACAGAAATTTCATGTGGTTCCACCTTTAGTTACCAAACACTAACGAAAGACTCATAAGATACAAGCACACCCTGCTTTACCCAATATGGTGGGTGTACTGATTAAATCTTTGTTCACTGTCTCTAAAATGTATCAGGTAATCAGTGCAGCATTGTTTACACAATGAAATACTGGAAAACCTCCAAGACCCATATTTCAGAAAAGAAAACTGAGAATATCCACAGAATAAAACACTATGCAGCTAAAAAGAAAATAATGAAAAAACTGTTTAAAGCCTAATAACAGAAAGAAATCCAGAATACAATTTTAAGTATCAAACCACAGTGAAAAACAGTATGCATTGTGCCTTCATTTTGCTTAAGAAAGGAAGGTGGGATAATCTATCTCCTCTTACTGAGTTGCATCTGCCTGAAGAAAACAAAAAGCTCCTGAAAGTACCTAAGGAATGAGAAGAATAAAGCAGATGGGAACAGACATAGGGAACAAAACTAGAAAAAAAAAATGCACTAAAGAAATCATTCACTGGCTTTTTAAGGTTGATCCTTTTGCAAAGTTAAAATTCATTTTGCAAAACATGTCTTAAGGCATTCTTATTCTGGCCTATAGGATTATCTCAATCAAGACAGAAGCATAGTACTCATAAAATTGCAGTGGGACTAGCATTCAAGGGAAGAGCAGCATGCAGGAGGAGGCCCTGACACAGCTGTTGGCCACAGGCTTGGTCCTGGCCTTCAGACTCGGTCCTGGCCTTCAGACTTGGTCCTGGCCTTCAGACTCGGAGCCTCTCTAGCTCCATTCAGCAGAGGCAGGTGTGATGACATAGGGTTCTTTTGGAAGTTTCCATCACATGGTCCTTTCAAACACAGGTCAGATAATGGCTCTGATAATAGAACAGATCAGATACAGCTGCTTTAGGAGCTGACAGGTCTTAATTTATTATCCAAAAGTGAGAAGAAAAGAGGTCAAGGACACAGCTTTGTGTAACTGGTGGGACCAGAAACCCCAGGGGGGCTGGAAGCCAGGCAAATACACAGGGTTCAAATGGTCCAGTTGAGTCCCAAATCCCTGAAAGGTCAGGCACAAGATTTCTTTTTGGTATATGCTTTTAGATGTGAAAAGGGAACTAAGAAATGTATTTTGTCCTGAAATAAAAAATATTGGTAGTTTTATTCTACTTTCTTCATCTTTGTCTTGGGAAGAAAAGTTAATATGTATATTAAAACTATTAAAGTTCAAGCTACAACCTTGAAACGAAGAGCTAACAAAAAATGTACATACTACTCTAAATTCCTCCTTCAGTGAATTGAGAAATTATTTCTGTTGAATCTAAGTAATCCAGCCTCAACAACTCTTTGTAACAAATCTTCCAAGTTGTCTTACTACCACAATAACTTATCACATTGTTTATTTTCTCCCTAGAGCTATTATTTTAGAGAATTATATGTATTCTGGGGTTGTTAAGAATTGTAGAATTTGTAATTCACAATAACACACAAGAAATCTTATGCGTTTTGACCCACAAAAAATATCAGAATTCTCTAGACCTACTGGAACAAAGAACCAATATTTGCTGAGGACCTAATATGTACTAAGCATCTGCACATGATTGTATCCACTCCACCCAAGAGTCTCAGAGACTGGTCCATGACAGTTTATAGGTAAGCGTCTGAGAAGGGTTTCACAGCAGTCAATGGCAGAGTTGGGATTAGCACTGGTCTTTTGCAGTGGCGGGGGTGGGGGTGGGGGGGGGGGGGGGGGGGGGGGGGGGGGGGTGAGAGTGTCTAGAGATTGAACCCAGGGCCTTTGCACTGAGCTACATTCCCAGCCCTTTTTGTTTTTCTCATGTTGAGACAAGGTCTCTACAAATCACTAAGTGCCCAGGGCTCAAACTTATAATCCTCCTACCTCAGCCTCCCTGAATGCAGGGATTACATATCTGCACTACCATACTCCACAAGCTGGCACTGGTCTTTCTGACTCTGAAATTAGCTTTTTCCATCATCTTGCACTGCAGCCCATAGAGAACAGGATATAAAGTATGTTTAGTTGCCTGGGTCTTGCCCTTCTATTACAGACAGCCAAGTTAGGTAGAAATATGACAGGCAGTCAGACAGGGTGAGGCCCTCAAGACAGTCAATGCAAAAGATGAAAACACATTTCAACTGTGGCTAGAGATGTATCTGTTGGAGGCCAGGCCTCAACATAAAAATGAAATGACCAGACCTACGTACCTCCCTAGGTATGAAATAAGTGGTAACACCTGGTCTAATGAAGTCTAGATAGACACCAGTCACCTGAGTGGGTGACCAAGACCCTCGGAGCCGCTACCTTCCTGAGAAGTTCTTTGTTCTTTCCATGTACAATTGCTACTCGACTTGCTCCTCCACTGGATCACTATTACCTAAGTGACTACACTTGTACCCTTATTGGTTGATCCTAGCTTTAACCCACTCTGTACCCATGTGGTTGTGCTTTATAAAACTTCCCCTGAAAAGTGGGATCCTTGGCTACTCAGAACCCCTCCTGCCTCTCAGGAGCTAAAATCTCTCAATAAATATTTCCTACTCTTAACCTCTGTTGATCCTAGAATTCATTCTTTGATTTTAGAGAAAACAAACTAGCTATATATTTCCCTTATATCATTCGGAGGTCTGATACCATTTCCTGTATCACTTCCTAAGCTCACAACCATGAGTGGGGGTGGGTGTATGTGTTCCTACTGCTCAGCTCAAGCAAACAACCCATCATTAGGATCCACTTGCCCTGTACCTCAGAGGCCAAGAGTACAGAAGCCAAAAAAAAAAAAAACCAGTACAGAAGCCTAGGCCCTGATCTGCCTGTCAACACCTGGTAGGACTCATCACTCCACATGATAAACTCCTGGGCTGAGCAAAAAGCAGAGCTTGCCCATCTAGTGGGTGGAAACTCCCATCAGAAGCAGGGCAGAGAGGCTTCCCTGAGTAGCAGGGATTCCACGTATCAGCACAAACTGGTGAAACCCAGGACAGCGCTTGCTTTGAAAGAAGTTAGTTGCAGGGAGCCCATGTCAGTTGGGCCATGGAAGGATGTGAGGTCACCTATCTGAGAACACTCCCCAAACTGTAGAGAGTTAAAGTCAAGTGGTATCTTCGTTAAAGAATCCAAAGGCCAAAAAGGTTTACCCAGAGCCACTGACTCCCTTTTCCAATTTTAAGATCTAACTGATGCTTTTGTGTGTAGGAGAAAGTTCCCCTTGTATATTAATCGGGGCTGTGGGTGTAAACAGCTGGAACCCAATTCAACCAGGGTGGACAAAATAGAGCTCTTATTTGAAAACCCAAGACCTATGGAAAGAGAAGGGGCACACAAGCAAACGCTACTCTCTCCCTTATTTCTGCTTTTCCTACTATATTATCTGAGACTAGGCTCCACTCTTCTCAGCCTCTACTCCTCATTCTGTGGTAAATCCCAGGGAGAGACCTGCGCTGGAAGTTATGAAGATTCCACTGCAGAGATGCTCCTAGAACAGAGGGTCACAGAGAATAAGTGGCGGAGTCTCTTGGAGGGAGATAACAGGGCACACTGACATAGCCTGAGGAAGTTTCTTGGCTCTGTGTAGAACTTGTTGACAAGCACTGCTTTTTCCCCCCAGGTCCTAAGTCACATTTCAACAAGACACCTAAGGGACTAGGCTGGGACCATGTCCTTCATACACCTGTGAGCTGTCAGTGGTGGTATCCACTGGAAAGGTGAATAGGCTCACGACAATTGAGTTAGAGTTACCAAATGAGATGGACATTTAGTCTTGAGAACAAAGGACTCTCTCCCTCCTCTCTACCTTTAGAAATTATAACACAGATCTCCTTCCACAGATTGGAGCCTTAAACATAAAAGCCAAGGAGGAGCCATTTCCTAAATAAAGAGGTTCATCTGTATCCTCTAATAACTTGAAACTGCCCTACAGCTGATACACACAAGGATTTAGTGCAGTGCCCGGGGAACTGGGCCTGAGGCTCCTACAAGTAGGGGCACTGTTTTGAGATCTGGGGCCCATAATCTCTTGACTGCTTGCAGCTCTGCAAGGAGGTATCATACCCAAGAAGAAATGGAAGGACTGATAGGGAGTAAAGGGTGGGGGGGAGGGGGCTGAGGGCAGGGAGGGGAAGGCCAAGGAAGAAAAATCAGACTTAAGTGAAAACAGCTTTTGGAGCTGAGCCTCTTTCAGTAAAGGCCTGCCATGCATGCATTAACCTTCCATCAGTGAAAACAAAATCCAGGGACCAGGAGCCTGCCTGCTGGGGCACATAAAATTTAGGGGTATAATATCTTCCAGGTGGGTGTGCCCAGAAGCACACAAAGGTGCTTGACAGCTCGTTTAAAACTGACTGTCAAGGTCAAAACAACACCACCTGCAGGCACAACTGAAATGTCTTCATTAATTCCCCTCCTCTGTTGTTGTTTGTTTTAAACCAAAGCACAGTTTGAAGGGCAGACAAGCCTGACAACTGTTCAAACACATGTACATGCAACTTATTAGCGTGCAAATGGAGATATCCGGAGGCTAAAGTGAGTTGGAGGGAGGGGACAACTAAGTCAGTAACTCTGAGGGGGCCAAAGGAGGGGTCTGAGCCATAAATTGCTGGACTGAGGGAAGAAGGCCTTTTCCAAAGAACCAGATCTGAATGTAGTACAGTGGTGCCCAAGTTCATAAACCCAATTTGGTTTGCAAACAAAAGCATTTGGCAAAATTTTGGTTTTGCTTGCAAACTCTACATCAGATGACAAACACAACTGCAGCCATCTTTCCTGCACAAACACAAACATGGCTATCTTTTCCAAAATCAAGGAACAAATTAAGTTCGTGAACCAAGGTACCACTGTATTTGAAAACACTTTTGCATTTGGTGGTGCACAGAGCAGAGGCTGTTGTTATGAAAGTAAAGGGTCTCTGCCCTTGAGATGTTTATTTTGCAATTAACTAGAGGTAAGAGAGGCCCTTTCTGAAATTTATGCTTAGGGGCCTAAAATGTAAACGCCTACTGATGCCTAAGTGATGGAATACAAAAAAAAAAAAAACAACGAACCCAGGCTCATGACCTAACTAGCTCTTACATCAAAAAGAAAATATATGTGTATGTTAAATTGCTGAACAAAATTGAATCACCCTCCCCCCTCCCTGTTCAAAATAAAATCCCTAATTAAATCAACTAATGTTAGTCCTCTAAGACATTCTGCAGGCTATTTAAATCAACCTCATTACCGCAGTAGAAAACTAGGACAGGGAGGCCCAGTGGCTTGCCAGGCCAGGGGTCCCCAGCTGTCACTGGGTGCAGCTGCAGCTCCTTGGAGCACAGCTTCTTCCGAGCAATAGACAGGCAAGAAACATCACCAGAGAGCTTCTCTCACACAGTCACCTGCCTGCCTCCTTCTCTTGCTTCAGTCTGACATTCCTACCTGAGAGGGTATGGCAGGGTATGGGGTCTGTTAAGATTCCCAAGTGATCCTTCCGGGGAAAAAGACACCCCACACATTCCTTACCCAACACACACCACATTCTAACACCTAGGAGTGCCTATAACATTCCAGATACCAAGACCCTGAGGCAGGAGAATAGGGTGTGGCAGACTGGCTGGGGAAGTAGGTGTGACCTGTTAATTATAAAATCCCACAACACTTGTGCATAAACAGTTCCCAAGTCCCTCCACATGCTCTTTCTCCCAAGAACTCCAGCAAGATTTCATAGGATGGCCTAAGCCTGAGGAGTGGGTGGTACAAAAAAGACAGTAGACATTGAGCTCTCTGGCTACTGTGTTTTCTCACTGTAGGCTACTTGGATCCTAAACAGTGTACTTATTTTACCACTTTTATATGGCTGAAACTCACTCTACAGAGCCTGTTTCTTTTCCTGTACCTTTAATAATTGTAAAACCTTGTGCTTGTCTTGACCAATTCTTTGCTCAGGACTGAAAGAACCCAGAAACTACTTCAAGAAGGAGACTCCAGCATCCCCAAACCTAGTAACATATTTGGGAAGCCAGGCAGGAGCAGATAAGGCCTTTTCTGGCACGTTTCTCTCTAAAATCTACAGCTGAGGTTTCTTTCCCTCTCTCTCTACTCTAGGCTGAGGAACTTAGGAGCTTTCTCATGGGGCTAGGAACAGTTTCCTACTTTTCCCACCACGTGGGAGATGAGAGTGCGTGCCTTCTGTGTTTCTCCCACCCAGTAAGAGGCCCATAGGCCCGCCTCAAGTTTATCTCCCCTTGTCTTTTTTCTCTTTCCCATTTTTCATCACTTATTGTGGGTATGAGTCAGTAAAGAGCAGCCAAAGAGCCTGTTATTAACTCAGTTACAGAACAGATCATTCAGTTTCCATATCTGTGACCTAGAATTTAGCATGTCTTTCTGTCCTCATGTTTCTGTTCTCTATGATACTTTGCTCAGCTTTCTTGACCTGGGAAAATGAGCTATTGGAAACTTAGTCTCTTGCTTAAATACCTGCCTAGCCCAATTTAACCCTGTTGTGCTCAAAGTCTCAGGGTCTTATTTTCTTTCTAGTCCACCTTTCCACCTGTCAGGTAAAAGTGCCGAACACCAAGACCAGACCAGGCCACAAGCCTTTATTAGGGGAATTAATCTGCCGGGTTGTCTCTAAACAAAGGAGAGACAAAAGCAACATGGCTGGGGCAGGCAGAGTCTTTTATAGAGACAGGGGTGTGGTTCATAGGGGCTGAGGCGGGGTAGAGTGAGGTAGTGATCAGGGAGTGGAGGAGGTGGTGACGTTACTAGATGGTAGGAGGTGAGCGAGCATTAGGTTACTCTCTAGGTACAACCAGGGACATGCTGGGAAGAAGGGTTTGTTCTTTGGTGGGAGCAACCATCTTGGCATGATGTCACACAGGGGAGGCTGCAAGGCACCACAGGAAGAGGGCAGCTACTATACATAATGGCTGCTGAGGTAGTGGAAGACCTATCACCACCATGATTGGCAGCCACTTTGGTTCATCATGTGATTTAGTCACATGGATCAGCCAATTTGGTTCATCAAATGGGTCAGCCACACAGATTCGGCCATGTTTGTTGGCCATTTTAGTTGATCATGTGGTTCTTCCATGCTTGTCTGCCTTTTTTTTTTTCTTTAACTGGCCTCATGGTCACCAGGAAATCTCACTCTTGTAGATTAGATAGGAACTAAGCCTCCAATTTTAGGGAATATATGGGCCTCCTCACTCTTCTCTTATGAACTGGGTTGGATCGCCTCCTTGTTTCAAAAATTCAGATAATTTAGACACAGATGCCTGACGGTCGAAGAATAAAAGAACAGCCAGTAAAGCTCAACTCAAGTAGCTGTGAGTATGCAAAAGTAAAGCTATCCTTGTTCTTAGAACTTTTTAAGGTTTTTTTGGGGGGGGTACCGGAGATTGAACTCGGGTCCTTGCGCTTGTGCAGCAGGCGGCAAAACCACTGAGCTAAATCCCAGCCTTTAAGGCTTTTTTTAAAAGAAGCTTCTATCCCTACCTTAATCAAAGCACCAAAATTTTATTATCAGAATGAATATAAAAGATCATTTTTCTCAGGTGGCTCCACCCTGGTTTCTTAAGAATGCACTGTTTCTATGCAAAATAGACCCATCAAGTGGCACCACCCTGATCTTTAAGAGTATGCTGTTTCCCAAGTGGCCAAGGGAGTCTCTGGGTGTGGGGCTCTACCCTGATCTTATGGGAATTTCCAAAACAGTCCCTAGAGGGCTCCACCATTCTCCTTAAGGAGTTAGTGGGCCATGGTATGGAGAGTTCTAAGGCTGAGAGCCCTCAGGGGGCCTCTACTCTTCTAAGGAAGACAAAGGTGTCACCGCAGCTTTGAGCATAGATGTCTGCCTAGTAAGTACTTGTATCTCACAAGGGTCACTTTGTGGACTCAATGGGTCTCCTCATCCATGGAACATAATCTGAAGGACCCAAGACCTAGTTCTCTTTCTCTCTACAGGACCCAAGATGAGCCATGAGAAATACCATGAACAGCACCCACAGATCCCACCAATCTTGCCACTGGGCTGTATCCTTGATCAGTGAGGACAGTTTGACCATGCCAATTTATTTTTAAAATCTATTATTATTCCAATATGGTTTGGGTCCAGTATGAACTAAAGGACAGTGAGAGATAAGTACAGGATGACAGTTTAAATTACAATACTATTTTCCCATTAGATCACTTCTGCAAAAGGCAAGGAAGATGGTGTGAAATCCCTTACGTTGAGGGTTTTATGGCTCTTTTTCTCTGAAAATGCCCAGAAACTAGGGTATGTAGAGTGGCCCCTGAGGAAGAGGGGAATGATCCTGTCTTCAAATCCCCACCTGTCTCTCAGAGGAATATCTGTTTAATGAAGACAACCATACTGGGAGGTCTCCTAAACTTCCTACTTATAATCTGCAGACCAGTAAATTAGTCCCATCCCCTTCAAGTGACTCACGAACTCTACCAGAGGCTAACACTCCAGAGGAACTCACTATTTCTCAACCCCTTCAGCAGGCCCCTTACATAGCATTAAGCCCCACAGTACTTAAAGTGGCTCTTCTTACTCCTCCAACACACAACTTGTGCTGCCCCTGAGAGAGGTCCTAGGAGCAGAGGGGACTATTGAGTCAAGGTTCCTTTTGCAGCTGCAGATATCCAACGATGCAAAGAATGGCTAGGCTGACTTTCAGAGGATCTTGGTGACCTATCATGGCAAGATGTCCAATTCATCTTGGCCATTTGCTGTACTCCAGTTGAAAGACAAAGAATTCTAGAAGAGGCTAGGGGATATGCAGATGAACAATATACTGCAAAAAGGGAAAGAAATCACCTGGGAGAGGTTGTTGCCCTTCAGGAGACCCAAACTGGGATGAGTACAGCACTCAGCTTAATACTAGCAATGGGCTCAAAATGTCTAACATGATAACTGCTCTTACCGTGGAAATGAAAAGGTACATTAAGAATCTATTATTTATGAAAGGATGAGAGATCACATAGGACAAAGAAGAAAATCCAGCTGTCTCCCACAGCTGATTAGTAGAAGCTGTTCATAAACATCCAAAAGTAGATCCATCTTTCCAAGGTGGGACAGGCACTGATAGGACATCATTAGTCAGCCCGATATTTGGTGTAAATTACAAAAACTTCAGATGGGCCCCTGGACCCCTATGACCCACCTGCTGGACACGGCCTTTTCTGTGTTCAATAATTGGAATCTAGATGAGGATGAAAGGAGAAGAGCTGAGAAAAAAGACAGGCATAAATTATGGTTATTGCAATTGGCAATGCTTTAAACACACCCAAGACAGCTAAGGGAAAAGCCCAAGGACAATCGAGAAAAGAATTCCTATTTTAAATGCAAGAAGACTGGACACTGCACACATAGCTGTACCAAGCCACCGCTTGGGTCATGATCCAAGTGTCAGGTGGACAATGTACCTGACTCATGGCACTAGAGGACTGACTGTCCCCACTTCCAGAGAGCCAGCCAAAATGCTCAACTCCCACTCTAATGTAGATTGAAGGGGCCCAGGACAACAACCTTTAATGCCCCTGTCCATGGACATCACCATTTACTGTGAGGAACTCCAGGTGACCGTGGACATCATGGGTGAGCCAAATCAATTACTTGTAGGTACAAGGGCAGCTTATTCTGTTTTAACTTCCTTCTCTCTGGGAAACCCTCCTTTAGCCATCCATAATTGGGGTCAAGAGGCCCCCCTACTCAGAGCTTCTTTACTCTTGCTCTGACACATCACTTCAAAGGCCAAATGTTTAACCATGAGTTTTTAATTGTCCCACAATGTCCTACTCCCTTGCTAGGAAGAGATTTATTAGCAAAACTGAGGGCAATTCCCAAATTCCTGGAAAGGTGAAAGCAGATTTGACCTGTTGGAACTATGTCAGGTCTCCATGACCTAATTAGTCAACAGGTGGATCCTGCTGCATGATGTAATGGAATACCTGATACGGCAAATTCAGCTACATCAGTAGTTATAAAACTAAAAGACCCCGGCTGGTTTTCTAATTAAAAGCAGTATCCACTCAAGAGGCCTCCAGCCTCTCATAGATAGCTTTCTCAAACATGGTTTTCTGTGGCCTTGTCAGTCCCCTTTCAATACTCCCATTCTCCCTGTAGAAATGCCTTCAGGAGAATATAGGATGGTAAAAAGACTTCCACCTCATTAATGAGGCTGTAATTCAAATTGACCCTCTGGTGGCAGATCCAAATACAATTAATTCTCTCTCAAATTCGAGGAGACACAAATTAGTTCTCAGTCTTAGACCTCAATGATGCTTTCTTTCCTATTCCCCTCCACCTAGATTACCAATTTCTATTTGCCTTTGAATGGGAAAATACCATTTGAAAGAAAAAATAGCAGTATACTTACACAGTTCTACCACAGGGATTTAGAGATAGTCCTCACCCTATTTGTTTGGGCACTAGAAAAAGACTTAGGGAACCTAGAGTATAAACAAGGAACCATCCTATAGAATGTAGGTGATAGTTTAATCTGCAGCCCAACTTGGTAGTTAACCAATCATAATACTATACAACCTCAATTTTCTAGCTATGAAGGGATATATTCTTATATCTGGGGAACAATAGCTGTCCAGGGACCAGAACCAGGCTATTTGTGATCTCAAGCCTCCCACCACAAAACAACAGCTTCATTCCTTCCTGATACCTGACTTTGGTCTAATGGGAAAGCCTTTATATGAAGCCTGTGTATATCTAAGACTGTGATCTCAGAATGGGCAAAAGTGACTGACAATGCCTTTCAAGAAACAAAACATGCCCCTACTCAGGCTCAATCACTGGGAATACTTGACTTAAGAAAACCCTTCTTTTAAATATCAGAAAAGAGAGGGATTTCTTTGGGTGTCTTGACTCAAAGGCCAGGACAAGAACTCTGCCCAGTGGCATACTTTTCAAAAAAAGTTAGATGGAGTGGCTCTTGGATGGCTATCCTGCCTGAGGGCAGTGGTAGCTACAGCTATGCTAACAGAAGAAGCTGCAAAACTAACTTTAGGGCAAAAACTAGAAGTCCTGACTCTCCATCATGTCAGGACTATTCTAGAGATAAAAGGTTACTTGTGATTTAACAAGGGATTTGTTTACCAAGTATCAGCCCACGCTCTCAGACACCCCTGAGGTTACCATAAAGACTTGTACTACTCTTAGTCCTGACTTTTTGATGTCTTCAGGCTCAGAAGTTAAGCACTCTTGTGAACATGTGATTTCCCAAACCTACAGGAGTAGGCAAGACATCAATGACCTGCCCTCTAAGACCCTGAGAAGCTGTGGTTCACTGATAGATGTAGCTTCATCCAAGAAGGACATTGAAAGGCAGGCTATGCAGTCATCAGTTTACAGCAGGTCACTGAGCCAAATACTTTCACCCAGGCACCTCTGCTCTAAAAGCAGAGCTCTTAGCTCTTACACAGGCATTGATGTTAGGATAAGGCAAAAAGCTTAAAATCTATACAGGCTCCACATATGGCTTTTTGGTACTGCATGCTCATGCAGCAATGTGGAAAGAAAACTGCTTGCTAACTAATAAGCAATCATCTATAAAGCAGAAGCAAGAAATTCTATGACTCCTAGAAGCAGTCTATCTTTCCAAGCAGGCCACTGCTGTGCTGGAAGGAACAACAAAGAGAAATGCCTAAAGTCTCTTTAGGAAATCAAAAGGGGATAGAGAGGAAAGAAGGGCAGCTTTATACCCCCTCAAGACCCTACTCTTATTCCCAGTTCCTGAGGTGCCATTAAAGTGGTCCTTCCTCAAGGTATGCAGTGGAAAGCTATTAAAACCCTACATGGAAAATGGTCATTTGCATTTTTAGAGGGCTAGGACTAATGGCAACACTCAACAGGTCTACAAAGATTGCCCACTCTATGCTTACAATAACCCTGGAAAGCTCAAACCACTTCCTTCATTAGAACTTGCACATACCCCAGGGTGGACTGGCAATTACCCAAATGCCAACATGTGGGGAATTTAAACAAATATTGATTCTAACTGACACCTTTACAGGTGGGATTGAGGCTTTCCCTACCTGTTCAGAAAAAGCTATAGTCAGGCCGGGGATTTAGCTCAGTGGTTCCACTGCGTGCCTCACAAGCGCAAGGTCCGGAGTTCAATCCCTGGTACCAAAAAAAAAGAAAAAAAAAAAAAAGCTATAGAGGTAGTCATGGTGCTCCTCAAACAAATCATTCCCTGGTTGGGGCTACCCTAGTCCCTTCAGAGTGACAATGGGCCTTCTTTTACCTCTCAAATAACTGAGAGGGTGGCAAAGGCTTTAAGTATAAAGTATCATCTCCATTCTACATGGAGAGCCAACCAGACCCTAAAGCAAGCTGTGGCAAAACTTTGCAAAGAGACGTCTGAGTATTGACTCTATTGCCAGTGGCCTTCATGAGGGTTTGAAACACCCTCAAAACCGGGCTAAAAATAAGTCCATTTGAGATGTTATATGGGAGGCCTTTTCTATCTTCTGATATGGTAGTAGACCCAGAGATCAGAAAACTCTTACAATATCTGATTAATCTAGGCCAAGTACAATAGGTTATCTGAATGTATGGGAAGTCCTCCCAGCTCCTGGCCCATGGGGACCACCTAGTATCTGCCCTGGAGGCCAAAGTACTCATTAAAACTTGGAAAGAAGGGACTCCACAGATCAATTAAAAACAAAATGCAAGGGCCCCTTTTCAGTGATCCTTGCCACATCTACTGCACTATCCTATTTCTAGGATAAAGCTACCCCTGCTTGAATTGTCTGAAAAAAAAAAAAAAGAAAAAAAAACCCAAAAGAAGAAAGCTCCTTCTTTGAACATCTGGAAGACCTGAGGTTCCTCTTCAAAAAGCAAGACTCTAGTATAGCTCTGGGTACAGATAAGTAAACGGGCACTTGTATTAAAGCTCCTGTTTTTAATTAGCTCCATAATATAGGTAATCTTGGTAAGGCTACGGCTCTCAGGTTCTCAATAATTTACTTAACATCCATCTTTGCCACGCTTTCTCCCCAAAAGGAAGCATAGATATCTGACCCATTCCTCATGTTTGGACTCTACATCCCCAAGCTAATTGTAAAGTTACTTTCCTGACAAATTCGCCAACATTTCTCCCATTGACAAATTCACCAACATTTCTCCCAGCTCATATAAATACTAACACTCTTCTCATTGTCATCTAACAAGTTTTCTTTTTCTTCAACCCAGCTGATGAGCCACAACACACCAAGGTAGTTGGAGAGCACATAATCCCCAGTGAGTATGGCCTAAGGCCCCTTTCAGCAAGAAGTAGCTGTATGAAGAGTAGACCTCCACTCCTTCCCTTTATGAGATATGTGTCTTGCAAGGGAAAATGGGGCAGGAGAATAGGGTGTGGCAGACTGGCTAGGGATGTAGGTGTGACCTGCTAATTACAAAATCCAAGGATTGCAGATGTGCAGAATAGTTCCCAAAGCCCTGCACATGGACTTTTTGCAACAACTCAACAGGGGAAGGGGGAAAAAATAAGAACCAAGAGAGTATGTAAAGGTGCATATCTCCAATGATGAATGTCATTATATTGTACACCTAAAATGTACCAATAAAAGGATATACAAAAAAAAAACTCAAGCAGGTATTCAATAGGGTGGCCTACATTTGACACCAGCCAGAGGAGTGGGTGATACAAAAAGGACAGCTGACACTGAGCTCTCCAGCTATTGTGTTCTCTCTCAGAAACCTTCTGTCATCCTGTAGAATGTACTTAATTTTCCTACTACTTTTTTTTTTTTTTGGTCCAAACTCATTCTGCAGAGCCTGTTTCTTTTCCAGTGTTTAATAAGTGTAAAACCTTGCTACCATTTGCACTTACCTTGATCAATTCTTTGCTCAGGACAGAAGGAACCTAGAAACCTCTAGGAGACTCCAGCACCTCAAACCCTGGCATTAAGTCTGTCTCCATGATGGGCCCTCGACAGATGCAGGAATCCCAGAGGTAAAGGAAGAAAATGAGGGGCCAGGGATTTAGCTCAGTGGTTTCGCTGCCTGCTGTGCAAGCGCAAGGACCCGAGTTCAATCCCCGGTACCAAAAAAAAGGAAGAAAATGACAAAATCCATTTTTATGAAATTGTTTTTTCTCAACCTGTGAAATTTTCTATTTGTGTGTTTTACAGTGTACCTACTATATTAATACCACAGGGCAGGTAATTGTTCAAAAAGGGGCTTATAATTAGAAAAGTGTGGGCTTTCCTATACTAAGCTATGAGCCCCCCAAAAGGCAGGGCCTACAACAGCTTCCGTGCTGTTACAAAGAAGGTCCTTGCCCAGGGCCTGATACATGCAGGTCTTCAATCACCACTGGCAGAATGAGAGTGGGATTCCATAGCCAGCTGTGGACTCCTAGATATTTCTGAATAGAATCATTTCCCAAAATGTAATTTGAGGAGGTGGTTTCTGGGACCACAGTGGTCCCATGAAATGCTCACTTGTAAAGGGGGAATCTCTGGACACAAGTATGGGGGATACTGCTCATTGGGGGTAACATTCTAGCTCTGTCTTTGAGAAGTACAGATATACCAGGACATTAAATCAGAAAATAAGAATATTAAAGGCTTTCTTAGAAGCCTTCCAGTTAAGAATGCCTTTTAACTTTGTTTAATCCATTCATTTCCCAAACTAATTAACCCACAATTCCTTTCCCCACATTATTAACATTCCACAAAACTAGTCTTCCTTGAAACACACTTCAGAAAATTCTGATTGAAGCTCAAGGTCTCACATGTCCTTATGGCCAAGCATCACCAACATGTATCACACTTCTCCATGGAAATGTGCTTAATGAATGAATTCTTGGCTTTGTCCATCTATCCTGTCCCAAGTCCCAGCTTTCAATGAGATGTTCAGAAATTTCACAAGTATGAAAAACTCCAGAAATTGCAGCTGACTTATTCCTAAAGAAAACCACCATCCTTACATTTTCAGAGTATCTTTTTAGAGAAGACCAAGTTAAAAACTAGGACTTGCCAACCAGTTTCCAAAAACTCGGTATGGTAGCCTCTAAGGCACGAAGGTCCAATGATGGGTCACCAGGCTCACAAAAGCACCTCTCTTCCTGCCTATCCAAAATATTGGCAGGAAAACCCAATTGTCATCCACACTCTCTTGGAATGAAGTTATAAGATTCCCATCTTTTGGTGAAGAGCGGGGAGGTGATTATTTTTAGCAAACTAATTGGGAAGGTAAAGGGCAAATATGGTTTGCTGAATGAGTGCAGATCTGGCATTCTATCTTCCAGGAAGAATGTCTAGACTTTCTGAGGAGTCACCTCTATAAATAGCATGGTTAGTTAACTGAGAAATAGAACATGTTCTACTCTGGGCTGTCTTCTGGGTTAAATCAGGTTTGATTTTTGAGTCATACCCTCTAATTATTTGGGGGGGGGTACCTGGAATCAAACTCAGGACTTTGAGCTTGCCAGGCAGGCACAGTGCCACTGAGCTAAATAAATCCCCGACCCTGTATCCTCAAATTCTATATCAGTAATCAATGTTTAAAGAAAGTAATCCATTTTTAAAAGAAGTCTTTCCTCACATTTATGACCTTTTAGGATAATCAAGTGGACCTTCTTTTTAAGAATCGTAGCTGTTTCTTCAGTTATATTTTAGAGATGAGGCAATTTTTCACCCATTGTGTGTAAACGGGCTTCTGTGTCTTAGATGTCTGTCAGTTCCAGCCACACACCAGCTGTACTACAAGACAGGGAGTGCAGACCTGTTCATACATTGCACTTTGCTGGTAGACTATTTCTGGAGTGGGTGTTTGCCCATCGAGTTGATCCTTAAAGGGAATATATACTGTACAGAGCTCCATGCCCCCATACACACATAACAGAAGTTTACTCTGTGTAGTGGCTAGGAAGTAAGAGCCTGAAAGTTGGGAATATTCCAATTCAGGCAAGTTTTTGCATAGATTCCATTTTTCTTTTTCACCCAAAGAATGTATGTCCTATTTAGTTATGATACTTCTGTGGAGAAGTGAGAAGCACAAGAGTGGAGTGGGGTGGAGGTGATCCTTCACAATGGTAAAATGGCATGGTAGTACCGGCCCCATTGTGCTCAAACACTGGAAAAGATTTGTTACTTATGATGACATCAATAGAGAGAGAAGATAACAAATGTAGGTAGAGGAACAATTGCTTTAGGAAGGCCTTTCAAAGGCCTGACAACTTCTCTTGAAGGATGGCCCTGGCACTGCTTTCTGAAGGTATGTCTGTCAGTCTATGTGTGTGCAGAACAGTTCAAACAAAACAGAACACTTAAGCATAATCTTTCAGAGGGCAAGGGATCATGGCATAATGATGATAAAATGCTACTTTTGGGTGTGATGAGAACATGATTTTGGCTAAGCTGAAAGCTGAGTTCACTTTTCCCAATGCTCAACAGAAAAGAGAGAGTCTGGCCCCAAAGTACTCATGTCATCCAGGAATTTGCCTGGTTTCCAGGTTCTATGGCTGCCTCAAAACTACCCCACAGTGAATGCTGGTCTTCAACATTATCTCCAATTCCAGTGACACTATGATTTCCACAGGGAGACCCTAAGGCCAATACATATATCCTCTGAGACAGTTACAGATAAGTCATGCCTTTTCCTTAACCCCCAGACTCTCACTACCCCACTTAGTACAAGCTATATTGTCAAGACCAACAAAATCTTAACACCCAAGGGTTCCCAGAGTCCCAGAAGAACATCACTTTATAAAGAGCAGTTGCTATTTCAGGAAAGAAAAATCAAAGAACTAGGATACATTAGAAGGAGAAAGCCCCCTCCCTATAAGATAGGAGGGAAACAAAATCAAATACAGTGCTGCTTTGGTTCATGAACTTAATTCTTTCCACGATTCTAGTTGCAAACTGAATTGGAGGAGAACCGAATCAAATTTCCCCATAAGATCAACATTAAACCTAACCACTGAATTTGATTTGTGAACCAATGTACCACTGTAAATTTCTCAAGAAAGAAAAGGGGCTGCCTGTGGTGGCACATACCTGTAATCTTAGCACTGTGGGAGGCTGAGGCAGAAGGGTGCAAGTTTAAGCCGAGGGTGGGCAATTCTGAAACTTAGCCAGGCCCTATCTCAAAGGGGAAGAGGGGACCCAAAATGCATAGCATATCAGAGAAACAAGATCTGGCAGCATGGTGAATTGAAAGGCACACTAATTTAAGGCTCAGTATCATCAGCTGTTTGACGGCAAGAAAATGCCAAAGGTGGCGTCCTACCTTGAAACTAGGGGTCACATTCCCTGAAATTTTAAGGAAGATTATTTAAAACTATGGTGCTTGTGGTTTGGGAAATCAAAAATCCAAGTACAAACTAACAAAGAACAAGCAAAGAAAAATTTCCAAAGCTGTGAAACCTTGCTACTTAAGATAATGACAGAAATTTATGACCGCTTCCTTTCCTGGCAGAAAGGAGCACAATTAGAAGGCTGAAAACAGCAGGCCCTTTGTACCAGCATGTTATGTTTTGCTTATTCTATTATGCATTGGCTGGGAGATAAGAATAAACAGGACAACACCCTGTCTAACCCCAGGAGGAGGGGGTGGAGGGAAAAACTGGTTATGTTCATTCTTGGGCAAGTATGTGCACACTGTTTATTTGCAAATTGAGGTACTTAAGAAAATTGTGCACGTAACAGTCAGGAACTAGTATAATCATTCAGAAGTCTTTTTATTGCACAATCCAGTCTTTAACAAACAAGCTGTATGTAATAGGGAGCTCCACCATGAAATGCACTGAAGATATTTTAAGTAATTGGTAATTATTTCTGTAAACTTTTTTGCTCAGTCTCTAAAAGAACTTAAAAATGAGGATGAGCAAAAGTATAAACACAACTTCGCTCTTTGTGAGCTACTGTGTCAAAAAAGTTTGCAAGGAATCAACTAGGTGATCTGAGACTTCTTTCTTCTCTAAAAAGGGATAGCTGACAGTCTGAGTGCCAGGTGCTCTGGTAGTTCCAGCAACAGAGAATTCTGCTCAAGGACAACAGCAGCTAAGCCAATCAGGTTCTAACTAGCCAGTCATGAGACAGTATAGCACCTATGGTCCCAAGAAAACCAATACAAAATTGAACCTCCCTGCTGGCTGCCTTCCCACAACCTCTGGCTGCCTGAAATGATCAACCCCAACTGTCTTAGTGTCTCTCTCTGCTCCTCCTCACATGGGTATGTGGGTGGCTCAGCTGACCTAAGACCACCCTGATGATGTTACCTGTTCTATTCTGTCACTTACTTGGTTTTATTTTCTTCACAGTGCAGATCTCAATTACTTTTTTTTGTTATATACTGTTTTCCTCCCCTGACTAGAGTGCCCATTCCATGAGCAGAGACCTCATTAACCTTGTTCACACTTATAGGCTCAGCATCTCGGTACTACCTGGCAGAAAGTATGTGCTTGATAGAAATATATTATGAGACTGAATAAATGAATACTGTATATAAGCCAACAGTGAACAAATGAGCCAAAGAATCACACACAACAGGTAGAAAGGAAGTCAAAGCAGAATTTAATCATCTATAAGTCACCATCCTGCTGCCATTTTTTCCCCAGTTTTCCCAGTGGGACCAGCTGTGAAACTACATGTGAATGGTTGAGCTAGAAAGCAGAACTTTGGGCTTTCTGATTCTATTGCATTAAAAAGAAAATCACCATTCTGAAATAACGTGCAGAAAACTATCAAAATTCAAATATGGAAGAAGAGGTGTATGTTTGGATTTCAGCAAGGTAATTCTGCCAAACTAATTATGCCTCCTGACATGTAATTGTGAACTGCTGAAAGACAAATGGTGAAGCAAACCATTTATTATAAACACATATAGAGGTAAGCCTGAAGTGTTAATTTTTAAGCAACTGTCATAAATCTGGTTCCAGGGTATTATTCCATGAACACTACTGCTATTATAACAAAAGAGCATAAGTGTGACGATGTGCTCCTTTCAGGTATGAATATTTCTCAACAGGAGGAAATTAGGCTTGCTATTCAATCTCTATCTGAGACATGGAGGATATAAGAGAGCATTATGAAAATGGCAGAATATTCATTATACCAATAGGAAGAGAGCTGTCTGTACATCAAATACTTAGTTAAAATGCATTTGTGTCTTCACATAGACCTCATAGTGCTTGATCCAAGAAATGTTCACTCTATAGCTCCTGATACAGTAGATTCAGTCCTTATGGGAGGCAAAAGTAAAATGAAATAAAAACAGAAAGCCTGCACACCCTAAATGGGAAAAGCATGGCAATGGAATGGCCAGTGAAGTATCCGAAAGGCAAACTAGTGGTTTTTCTCAGAATCAGAACAGATTAAAGCACCTCCCTGGGAAATGTGATTCAGAAAAGGGTTGGGTTGGGGCAAAGATGGGGCCAGGAAGTTGTGGCTCTTGTTGTATAAAAAAAAAATAGTAAAAATCATGAAGTACAGTACTGATACTCTGCCTACTACTATGTCTGAAAAGCATTCCAAATTCTAAAACACTATGTATTATTTAACTTCCTATAAATTAATTGTTCATTATCAAAAATTCAAGTTATACAAATGTGTCCCTCCTCATTTCACTGAAATATCAGATTATGCTCAAAAACAGAGTCAGGAGAGTTTTAAACTTATTCATACAAATTCTGATACGTAACATTTAAAATCAATTTTGGACATTATTTAAGAATTGGGAATACTATCCAAAAATTTCTTTAATTTAACACAATAAGGATGTACTTGTTTTAGTTCATGCAGAAATGTTGACTGTAATTTGCCAAAAAAAATACTAAAATGGTATTCATTATAGTTAAGACCTAATCACTACAGAGTCCAGTGGTATGGAATTAAATATCCTGCATACGTGTTTATAAAACACGGACTTGGGAAAAACCCAGTTAATTTACCAAGCAATCCTGTGATCTCTCAACATATTATAACTAACAGGACAATGGGAAGTTTCAGTGTGGAAGTCTTTTCCTAGTCTTAGGACTTTCTCTATTCCTGTTTAGAGTGTACAGAATGACCTACTGCCATTTTTGTTCCAATTGCTTGACAGAATCTCAAGCAAAGCCCTGACCATAAAAAAAGTAGTAGGGTCTCAGTAGCCAGCTGAGTCATAAACCCCACTCAGCTGCATGTGACTCAAGGTGTTGGGATCCCAAAAGAGTCAAGCCAAGCAACTGGAATCAATTTAAGTCAGAGTTTGGAAAATCAAACCCCACCCCACTTCCCTACCCCAACTGGCAGTGGAAGACACCACAATCCTTCTCCCACAGCTCAAGTACAGAGACAGTAACGAAGCTCAGGAAAATATCTAGACCAGAGCAGACTTTATTTCCACAGTCTAAGAAAAAAAAAAGGATATTTGACAACCAACCACAAATTTTTAAATGTACAGTTCTCCTGTTTTTAAGGATAAAAGCAGTCTCTTTGCTCCAAAATTATCACCATCCCATTTTTTGACATTTATGCCCAGTACTATTTGGCCCTTGGGTACTTAGGCTTATTACTTTGAAAATACAGAGTTAAGCATGTTTAAATCACTTTAAATATCTCAAAAAGCAGCAAACACCCAGCCTACCTGCTTGGGCATGCAGACTTGAAAAGAGAAGCTTTACAGAATGGCCTGCAGGTCAACAAATTCTGGTCTTGGCAGACTAATGTTAGAAAAGAGCTATAGAAAATAAGGTTCTGCATATAAAAAATACTCTACCTTTGGTTCCCTCAGGCCAAAACTTGGAACTTTTGGCAAACATGCTGTGCAAAACTACAACTCTCATAAAGTGCTAAAAACTCCCAAATATGGTCACTTAAAACTGTATACAAATAAGAAACATTTAACAAACAACCCTTGCTTCACCAATAACTCTGCTTAAATTAAGTCCAGGAGACTCTTCAAAGGGACCAGAGAAGTCCCCTTGTTAAGACAAATTCTATACACAGACATGCAAGACAATTATATGATGCATGTAACCAAATATATATAATTAACCTAGTTTCTACATTCCTATTATCTTTATAAATATAGGATGAAAATCAGTCTAAATGACTTTCTCAGACCTCCTCAAGGATTAAGTTGAGCCAGCTAGCCTTTAAAGAGTACATGTACGTAGCAAAGATCAAAAGCAAATGTTCTGGTCAGTTCTTTTCTACTCATAGGTTTTACTAAGAATGTGTGCAGTTTTCAGGGAAAACACCACAAATGACAGCTGTTCAAAAGCAGGGAAATTAATTGGCAGCAGGAATTTCCTTGACTAATAGGGAAAAACTTAATGTCACATGTTTTGATGAGCTTGTTTTTCCCATCCTTAGTCAAGCATATTCAGTGTTAATGATTAAGTCAAGCAAATAGAAATATAACCAAGGAAAATCAGGAGTATATTATCTTTTCTCAGTAAAACATAGCTACTCATTACCAAATGAACAATGTGTTAATGAGGGATTTTAGCTCTAAGCAATAAAGAGAGAAAAAGTTCTACTTGCAGGTCTTGATTTTTCTGTAGGAAGTAAACCAAGACACGATAAGAAGAATGTGCTTTATTGTATTTAAAAAAATAGTAGGAAGACAAGTAACTCCTCTCACTCCTACCCCACAGTAAGCCATCTGCTTTGAGCTGTTTTTCCCACAGTGAGGATGGATTTATATTGATTCATCCACAGTCTCTCTGGCACAGGGGCTCTCCAGTCGTTGCCTTATGACCAATGGTGAGAATGGATGAGACAGCTGGTCAGGATTAGGCAGGCAGCCTGTGGCTCTGGGACCAGGTCGTGTTACTGTGCCCAAAGCCTGACACTATAACCTTGGATTCATTAGCATTATGCTCTCATCACCCAAGCTAACAGCCACTGATCAGCCATGACCCAACATACATCACTCTGGAGGCACAGTGTGTTCTCAATCTCCACAACAATGAGAGCTTTTCATTTTTCAGGAAGTCTGAATTGAGCCCATGACACTCACAGGCACAAGCATGATGGAATCTACTTGAAAACTGTCTTTCAAGGCCTCAATAAGATGTGCTAGAGTGGGCAGCATGGCCCTTCCATCTGAATCAAATGCCAGCTCTGTGGCATAGCTCAAGAAAAACAAGACATTGCCAAAGCATGTACTCCCAAGTGGCACAACAGAAAAACATACCTGGCCATTCCCAGACTTGAAAAGTTGGCAGGGACAATGAGTATATCCAGGCGGGAGAATGGGTGTGACCCTAAAACAGAATGTGCGGCTGAGAGGCAAGGAGGGAGCAACCGCAGAAGGATCTCTTGGCAGACTCCCTTGAGGCAGCCCGGAGCAAAGACTCGATGAGGAATGACCTTCTGGGTGGTGGCCGCAGCATTCTGGAAGCGGCAGGGGTACTCCATGTGACTGCAAACACCAACATACCTGGGAACAGCGTGAAAAACACACACTGGTCAATTGTGTTTATTCGTCTTGTGGAAGAGGTAAGGAACTCTTGCAGACATGGGCAACTTTTAGGAAACAGTGGTTCAGACAGGCTCCTAAACAAAAGCAGTCCATTTGAATTCTTGGCTTATCTGTTTCTGGACATTAGTGAAAATTTACAGGTGAAAATAATTATCAATGTGCTTGAATCAACTGAGTAGCTTCAATCTACTCTATGTAAAAGCAGTGAAATCTTGTTTTCAAGTAGACTAGATGGAGGGAAAACCTAAGACAATAAAACTACTTCTCACCCCTATAAAAACAATTTCTACCCTCAGTACTGTGCTTTAAACATCATCATAGGAAAAATCTTCCAATCAGGAATGATTTGTAACTCAGACAGGGGAGGGGCATGGCAGTCAAATTAAAGATACTATTTCAGGGCCAAGGATTTAGCTCAGTGGCACCACACCTGCCTCGAAAGAACAAGGTCCTGAGTTCAATTCCTGGTACTGGAAAAAAATAAAGATCCTATTCTGGAATTTCCTGGAATGAAAGACTCTCAGGTAGAACAATAAACCAAATAGCAGGCACAGGTACAACTTTTCAAAAACACACAAACCATTTTACTGAAAAGTAATCTAGAAGTTCTTTACCAAGTCGATCAGAAGTTGTTGGAGAACACAGAACGTCATCTAAAATCTAAAAGAACTACTTTTGATACAGTGTCTTCTCCAATCATTTTCAATACAAACTTAACTGAGACAACCTTTTAAGAAAACAGATCCCAGCCCAGCCAGCACCCTCTGACCACTGCCAGTTATTCAGTCAAAGGCAGAGCTGAAAAAGAATTCCTACAACCTGACTCACAGGGCTCAAGAGAACTTATTTAGGGCCGGGGATTTAGCTCAGTGGTTCTGCCACCTGCGAAGAAGGAGAGAAGTAGAGAAGGAGCGAAGGAGAGAAGGAGAGAAAGGGAGAGAGAGAGACAGAGAGACAGAGAGAGAGAATGAAAAAAGAGAGACAGGGGAAGAGAGAAAAGTTTTCAGAGCATGTTAAATAATACTGAAGGTGTACATAAATTTAAATTCTATGTACCACACAACAACACTGCAAAGAGGCATTCCATCTAGAAACACATAAGAACAAGCCTGTTTCCATGGGGGAAGATTATTTCCTATACCCAAGAATACCAAAGGTTAGAGAGTAGATGAAGGTAGCCAAATCACATCCCCAAAATCCCATTTGTTCAAAGGAAAAGGTGAATTAGATTTCTCTCTGGAAACTACATCATGAAGATGATTCCAGTTGTATGAATTAGCGCCATTTTTTACGGAAAGGCGTGGAAGAAAATGCAGGACTTTTAAGGCAATCAAGCTACAGGCAAGTAAGACCAGTAAGGCTCCCAAAGGAAATGTAAATGTCAGTATCATGAGGAAAACTATTTGTGGGTTCCTACATGGAGACCAGAAAACTTAGGCTTCAGTGGCTGTTCTCAGATCTGCGGCCACCTGAGCAGCTTGATACCTGGAGTCTCTTCTTCCTCATCTTCCCCATGGACTCACCACAGTGGCTGGCAGAGGAGGGAAGGAACTGATTGGAAAGGAATATGAGGGATCTTCCTGGGGTGACTACAGTTCTCTATCTGGTTTAGGGTATATACAATGGTCAGAAACTCATCTAGCCAAATACTCAAGATCTACACATTAAGCTGGACATTAATCAAACTTTAATTAAAAATAAAGAAGGAACCTAAAATGCTTTCTAAGGCTTCTTCTTCTTCTTCTTCTTTTTTTTTTTTTTTTGGTACCGAGGATCAAACTCAGTACCTTGCGCTTGCAAGGCAGGCAGCGGAACCACTGAGCTAAATCCCTGGCCCTTCTAAGGCTTCTTCTTGCACTATGATTCTACAACAACTCACCACCTCAGCCCCTCTTCATACAATAGCCTTGTCTCTGAAGAGGTACAAAGTCATCAATAGTGTTCCACAGATCCAGTATCAACTCAAAGATGCTTTCTCTTCCTTTCAGGGCAACTTTTCATAGTCTTTATAGCTCTAAAGAAGACATCTTTCCCTGTGAAGCCTTCTCTATTTTAGAATGAATAATCCCAATGCCTTTTCTTCTGCTTCACAGTGTCCATTTTCCCTGCCTTTAATCATTTTTGCTGAGGTCCTCTGGATTTTATCCAAGTTTCCATACTGTGCATAAGCTGTATGGCCTCAATAAAGCCCTTGAGAGGTTAAATATAATACAAAATTCCCTTGTGGCTGAAACCAAATGAAATTAATAAACTTTCGACAGTTTATCTGAGTGCCTTATAGCTAATGGATTTAGTGAAATGCTCACCCAGAGTGGGCTGGCGCACGTGTGAAACTGGAGCTGGCACAGGGAATGTTCCTTCTATAATTCAGCCCATGTAAACAGTGATCAAAAGTTCAGTGGCTGATCCTGTGGCCAAATTTCTGGGACCCAGATGAAGACTTTAGGCAAATGAAAGCCTGTGGAATACAAGGCCCCTGTAAAAGTTAGATTTACGTGAATTGAACCGGTGTTGTCAGGAAGGTCTGAAACAGAAAGAGGCCTGGGGAAGGCAGAGCGGAGCAGATGTGAATATAACCAGAAACACCCCTGCGATTTGTACTTCAGAGCACCTCTGTAGCCAAACCTAACACAGAGTCAGAGGTTTCATGGGTAAAAACACAAAGTCTCCTGAAGACTACACAGCACACATGAAGCATGAAGCCAGGGCAAGATTAAGTAAATGTAAACTATTATTTTATCAGTACATTTCTGATGGATAAGTATATTGATAAATGAAGGGAAACTATAGGCATCATCTGCAGACCTGGAAGGCAGAGTGGGAGGAGCCCCTGCTACAGGCCTTACAGTCCATAAAAAGACATACTACCCTAGAGAGGCACACTGGACCTCTCCCTCAGCTTCTCTAATGGGCTGGGCCACCTGGGCCTTGTCTTTGTGGACCTGCTCGCCCACACAGAGGGCACTTCAGGGCCTGCTATGCTACAGCTAGGCAGGCTGTGTATGGAGGGATGGAGGCCAGCAGCAGTCTAGCTGAGTTGATAACTACATGGGGAAACTTATCAAATTTGGAAATAGAGTATTAGAAAGTCCACTTGAGCATCTACTCAGTACAGCTTTTGTCAATAATACAACCTTTATGTCCATCTACTTCTGTCCATTTCCTCCTGTGGTTCTGAACATAGGAGGTCAAGAGAGGAATAGTAGTTATGCCTTCTCTGAAATCCCAACAGGAATTTTAGGCATCATCTCTTCCCAGAACCCCCATCTGATTTGGCCATGTCCTCTTCCTTTTGGAATAATGGTTGCAGGACAAGTGAGAGGCCCTCAGCTGTTTCCAAGCAGGAAGAAAAAGCATACAGGAAATTGTTGCTGCCCATTCCTTCACCCCTTATCTCCTGGGAACATGGCTAGAAGGCCAAAGTAACATTGCTTTCTCCTATCCTTTTTAAGGCACTCATTTTTCAAGCTCATTTCCTGAACAGCCAATGAGTCTTTAGATGAAGAACAAAGTACTTCTTCACCATGAAGAATTTGAGAACCCATGAACACGGTCTTCATTCTATAGAAAAGGAAACTGTACTTTGCCCAAAGTGCCATATCCAGCTGGGTGGCACCTTCAGGCTCAAAGGCTAGTTCTTGTTCTAAGACAATCTATTCCAGTCAGTATCAGTAGCTTCATCATGGCAGTGAACTCTCCAGGTAGGAAGCTGGCTCAGAATCCAGGTGGATGCTGTGTACAGTTTTTTAAAACCTGCAGGTAAGATTCTAAATCACCTTTCTAGGAGGTCAGACCTGGGTGTAAATCCAAGTATTATTACTTAGTAGAGAGAAGAATGTGACCAAGTTATTGTCTGGGCCTTAGTATCCTTATCTATAAATGGGAATATTAAATCCAATCCTTCTTATAGGCCTTTCCTTAGGATTAAATGAGACAAAACTTAGATCAAGACTTTTCCTGACTTCAGGCAACCAATAGCTTCTCTATCACTTCAGTATAGGCTAGGAGAGTGGTGCTGAACCTATGGCACATGTGCTGCAGCCAGCTATTTGTTTTCATTGAAAGCTCTCGAAGGTTCTCCATCCCTGGACTAGAATGTGTTTCAATAACAAAGAACCCCAGCATTTCGGGGCCTTAGTACAAGAAAGTTTATTTCTCACTCACTCATCTGCTGTAGATCCAAGTGACTTCTCAGGGTACCTGCCCACCCTGCTCAGTTCAGGCTGCTCACAACTGCAAAACAAAACCTACTCTGGGGTCCCAGTGCAAGCAGAGAGAGCAGTAACTAAATGTCCTCACATGAAAGCAGCATATGCCACTTGTGTACACAATTCTCTTCTTCCCTTAAGAGGACAAAAAATCTGATAAACAAGAATATTCTATATAGCTCAGGAAAGACTCTTCAAAATAGGCATTCCTTACTGAGCAAGAAGAGGAAATTAACTCTCTTCTGCCAAAAAAGCAAAATGTGGGAAGTAATACATGCCTGTTAGAAAAAAGTAACACATGGCTTTAGCTCCTAAAGATATCTACAGTCACTTGTGGTAAGATTAAAGCAGCATGACAAAATAATATCAACTCAAAAGGAACTTGCACTAAGAGTGGGTCCTGGTTGGTTTTCAAGAATGAACAGGCCATCTGTACCATTTCTCTGGACTGTCTCCACCAGAAAGAACTGGCTTAAAGGATTTGGTAAAAAGGAAAAGATTCAGTTGAGCTGGGTGTGGAAGTCTCCGGGATGAAGCATGATGTGTACTTCTGCATCCCTTCTGGGCAGTTCCCTCCCTCCCTTTCTCAGCTCTCAAAGCTCCTCCCTCCCCACTTCATGGGAGGCTGCAAGCAAATATCCAATGGCCTATATGAATTTTTAACAACCTCACATGGGTCTTCTCTGATCCATTCCAAAAAGAAAAAAATCAGCAGGATTTCCTGAGCCCCAATGGCTTGTGGCAGTTTCCTTGTGTCCTCTGCTCCCACTGGGGGAGGCATCCCCTCCAAGGCACTGCTAATTGCAGTCACCAGAACCAAAATGGCGGAGTGGCCTACAAGGCCATACATAGATGAGCAGCTTCTTTTTATTAAGTTTCTTTTTGAGCAGATAAGTACTAAAAACCAAAGTTAAAAGATGTAGGAAGAGGGAGAGTGGTGAAGCTGAGGATTCTTTTAAACAAACACATAAAAATATTTCACCTGACTTAACAGAGGATTTCATATACACTTATTTTCTCCTCTCTTTCTACATAAACAACATGCCCACATTTCTGCCTCTCCACTTTCTTTCTTCCTGGTCAGCCTTTTCCTGCTCTGATGAATCCTATTTTGGTTTGGTTTCTCAGCAGAGATGACTCATATTCCCAGAGCCTGGAAGACATGCATCATACTGCTGCTCCCTCAAGTGCTTGTTTTTCAGCAAGTTCCCAAACACATACCTGCAGTCAGTCTCAGAAAGTGGGAAGGGTCTCTCTATCATCAGATCATTTGACGACCACTTCTTGGGCACTACTTCTGTCCAGCATCCCACCGCGATTGTGAAGGTGGAGGCTGGCATCGGCATGGTAACATAGTAATGCCAGCTTGAGCACCCTACAAACAGAGAACAACCAGAATGAGGCCAGTGCATGGCTCTGGACCTTACCCTCTGTTTTCTTTCTTGAGGCACTTAAAGAGCTTGTGAGATAAACTGGTAAGGGGCCATTCTTAAAGGTGGGTCACATTAACTGAAGGAGCACAATTCTTGGTGACAGGGAAAACAGGGGAGAGATGATGGCTTCAAGGTAGCCAAACAGGTCTGGTGTCTTCCAGTGACCAGTTTGAAGACCTCAAGTGAAGCTAAACATAAAGGGATGTAGTAGGTGGTCGTGCACAGCTGCCAACAAGGAAGAACATAGATGGTGTATTCCCAGAGAGACAAGAACTTGTCTTATTCATCCTTATTGCCTGGCATATTATTTGATATAAAAAAGGGAAGCACAATTGATATTTGCTGAATGAATAAAGAAATGATCACTTTTTTGCTGTAACTAAGCTACTTTGCCTGAACTCAGTTCAGGTCTATCTGAAATGGCTATAGCAGAAAACTGAAACTAGGGAAAGAAAATGGTTGGGTTTTAGTCCCAACTCAGAAACTAACTAGTTATGGAGGTTCAGGTCCTATCCTTCACCTTTTTTTTATGATACACATTTTTTATTGGCATATGTTTATAATACATGAAATTTACATCTGTTTTGGGGGTTTGGTACATGTAACATATCTTGATCATTTTCAATCTCCTCTTTCCCGTCCCTCCCCTTTTCCTTGATTCCATATACTCCTACCCCAAAGAGCCTGCTTTTATTTTTACTCTTAAATTTTTTTTTTAAATTGGGCATCCTTTTAATCTGTTCAACTGGTCTCCTGCTCCTTACTACACAGATGAAAAACAGAAGTGGAGAATTCAGTGGGATCAAGGACTCCCAACGAGTTTATAACAGGGGTGGGATTACTCCAGGGTGAGGGTATACTCTCCCCACTTAGTCCAAACCACAAAGGAACAAAGAATTGATAACTTATAGTATAACTCTACTTCTCTCACTTCTAAGATGGGAAAATCATTTTAATGTTTCTGAAATCTAAATGTGTCACATAATCTTATTTAACAGCATTTTTGAGGATCTGCTATAAATTGACAATGTGTCTTAAGATATGTATGACTTTATATTATAAAACACATTTCTCCATTCCTAATGTCCAATGACAGGAAATTTGATTACAGTAACACATTTCTTTCAGCCTGCTTATAAGAACTATTATTCTCTTTCTTGCTTTAAATTTTATAGAGTTAAACATCTAGGGAGTGGCCTGTGATTGTTCAATTTGATGAGTGAGTGGATGTCAAATTCCTGTCCACACTGGCCAGCAACACTAACGTGCCATTTTTCAAAGTGGTTTTATCATTAAAAATCAATAGGACTGGGCTGGGGATGTAGCTAAGTGGCACCACACCTGCCTGGCAAGCTCGAGGTCTTGAGTTCGATCCCCAGTACTGCCAAAAAACAAAAAAAAAATCAATAGGAAGGGCCAAGGATTTAGCTCAGTGCTGCCACACCTGCCTCGAAAGCACAAGGTCCTAAGTTCGATCCCTGGTACCAGGAAAAGAAAATCAATAGGAAAAGCTGAATTTTGATCTCTATATTCCTGGCTCCTTTATCAACCAATTCTGAACACAAGAAAGGTCATTAGTTATTATCCTCAAACTCTAGCAACTTAGATTTAAAGAAATATAGTGTGGAATTCCTCAATGAAAAATAAAAATTTAAAATAGGAAACAAAGATGTAAGAAAAAATAAGTATAGTTTCTGATGAAATTCAAGTTTGAAAGTCACAAGAGGATATAACTGAAGGAGATATACATAGGGGCACATGCAGCATGCTGGCAATCTAGCACAGGGGCAGCCATTCTCTGAAACTTGCTTGTAAGTTGCATCCTGCTTCTGACATCAGGTGGCTTCCCACCCCACCCCCCTACCATGGCCTTCATACTGAGCTACGTCCTAGTCCCTTTTTTATTTTGAGACAGATCTTGCTAAGTTTCCAGGCTGAGCTCAAACTTATAATCCTGCCTTTGCCTCCCAGGGTGCTAAGATTACAGGAATGTGCCACCATGCCTGGCTAGGGTGGCCACTCTTGAGAGCCCTCTCTTTATAGCTGACTATCTCTTTAAAAAGGAGATCCTTCAACTTCTCAATCAAGTCCAGAGATGTTGGAGACATGCCAGTGATGTATATAGCTTCTATTGGGCCAGAAGCAAAACTATATCCTTAAAGAGAATCACTGCCTAGATCCCAAGCCACTTAGAAGTGGGAAGGAAAGTGGTTCTGCCGCCTGCCTTGCAAGTGCAAGGTCCAGAGTTCAATCCCTGGTACCAAAGAAAAAAAGAAATGGGAAGGGACAGGTAGAGAAATCTTGATAAAAGCATGACATGGATCTGACATGACAACCTATAACCACATCTACCTCCTTCATTTTTCTACTTTTCCATTAACTACCTCCTAGTAAGTGGTGCAGTAAAATGCATATCTTTGGGAATCCAGTAAATAAATAGCAATGGTGAGACTTCCAGGTGAAAATGGAGGCTTGAATGTAGAGGGCCACCTTTCCCTCCCTTTAAAACCCCCATTAAAGGACAGTAAAGTGAATTCTTTTTAAAGCCATAAACCAATATGAGCAGGGAGAATAAAATTGGAGATAACAGCTACAAGATAAGGAAGAGTGGCAAATAATATAGTAGACCTGCAAAGGGGAAAGATAAAACCGGCCTCATTTTACCCTCTAGAAGCCCCAAAAGGGTCTAGAGTAAAGTATGTGCTAAACTAAGCAGACCTGGATGAATGTCCATCTAAGAAGTGACTAGATCCAGGAGCACCCTCCCCCACTCTACACCTAGGCTATCTGTCCATCCCCCACAGACCCTGGCAAATACCAGGAATTTTATTTTTCAGAAAACAAAAGAGAAGACTTCTGTACTAGAGGAATGGGGAAATGGGGGAATAGATGGTATAGGTGAGAACAAATGAATAAGACTAGATGAGCGCTGCCATGGGCCGAGCCTGTAAGATGACCCTTTGCCTCCTCCCTACTCCCTTTCTCCTCCATAGGTTAGACCCTGGATGGTATAGCCCCAGGAGAGTTACATTATGTATCCTTCCCTGTTCCCTTCCTGTGCATGCCTCGATCATGAAACAACTATACTATGTTCCACCCAGTCCACGTAGGCCACATAGCACTATTTGCCCCACCTTCTCTTCCTGTTTGCCTTCCACTATAAATAAAGAGTGCGTGGTATTCCAGGCAGCCATTAGCACCTGACAAGCTATAGTTCCACCTGATCCCAACTTCAAGAAAAATCTTGGTCTCTTTGTCATCTTTCTTCATCTCCCACCACTCTCCCCGGCTTTGGACCCTGTGGTGTGCGGGTTGAGGCAGAACACATGCATATAGGATGCTGAGACCACCAGCCATCTCCCCTTGGTTCCCAGAATGTTAGTTGCTAAGTTGTGTCCCCCTCCTCCCAGCCAGGAGACTGAAGGAAGCTGATCACTCAAGAACAGATGCCCAGAGATATTAATGTTAGCAGTTTCCTATGATCAGCCAACGGGCAGTCTCATAGTAGACCAGACCTATTTATGCACTCAGAGCCTCTGGTCTGCACTGTTACCCTGTCCCTCAGGAAACCTCCAGGCACCTTTAGAAAGCTAAGAGAAACAAGCAACTTGGAAGACAGTGGTCACTTGGGAGAAGAGAAATTCAAAAAGCACCAAACATAGAAACATTGAGAATTACAAGACTTTAGCCCCAAAACAAACAGAGTATAGTATTTTAAAAGGGGATTCATTAGTTAAAAAAATTAAAAACATAACAGAAGAAAAGCTCAATAAAAGGAATGGTATAAAATATAAAGGTAAGGAAATCTTTCAGAAATAGAGCTAAATAGATAAATACATAAAGATTTGAAAAAAATAGTCCAAGAGGTCTAACATACAAGTAATAGAAACTACAGAAAAAAATGACAGTGAAGATAGAAGGAACCAAACCATCAGGAAGAAAAAAATCAAGAAAACTGCCCCAAACTGAAGGCAACATGAGTTTCTAGACTGAAAGGCCCAAACAACCCAGGACACCAGGTACAACTGACTCATATCAAGAAACATCATTATGAAACTTAGCAGCCTGAGAACAAAGCCAAGATCCTACAAGGTTCCAGAAAGAGACAGAAAAAGAAAAGATACATATAAGAATATTTTCAGATGTGCAGTTTCCAAAAAATTCACCTTCTACATACTATATTCTTTGCAAGTTAACAAACTATGTAAAGTATATTTGAAAAAAGAAGTAGGAAGACAGGTAAGCCAGGGAAGGCGAGAAGGAAAGGAACTCTGGGAATGATGGAGCTGTGTACCCAGCAGAGAGGGCAACCAGTGCACTGAGGCAGGGAAGGAAGCCTTGGAGGAACTGTTTCAGAAAGATGAAATTGAGAGAAACTTGATGGATCTGAGTACCTTGAAAGGAGATTTAAACAATTTTCAAAGTATCTAAAGTTGATAAATACATAGAAAGCAAACAATGGGAAAAAATAATAACATCATTAACTCTAAGAAAAAACTAACATGCAGAAATATTAACATTATCATGTTTACACACACATATATAATATAAACGCAGGATGCCAATTTAATCACCATCATGGTGTTAACTACATTGAGAAGAAAGGATTTTAGGAAGGTAGGTACTTACCTGTATGAGGGAGTTGGGGGAGGTGAGCTAAATCCTTACCTACCACAGTGGGAAGACCAACCCTGAACAAATAAGCATCTCATTGAACATAGAGAAAAACATCAAATAATCACCCAAAAGAAGTAAAATAGCAATTGTTTCAGAAGCAGGAAAAAGGGTCAAGAGGATGGGTACAGAGGACTGCTATTAGGGGAAGAAGTATAATAAACTCAACAGAATTATTTGACTGTTTAAATATTATATATATACAATATATATATATATATATACAATATATATATATATATATATATATTGTATATATATATATATATATACACACACTTTTTTTTTTTTTAACTGGGAATCAAACTCGGGACCTTGTGCCTGCAAAGCAGGTGGCAGAACCACTGAGCTAAATCCCCAGCCCCTAAATACTACATTTTTAATGAAACAGTTAAAATAAACCAGGTCAATGAATTAAAAGGTGATTTTTTTTTTTTTGTACCAGGGATCAAACTCAAGACCTCATGTTTGCCAGGCAAGTGCTGTGCCTCTGAGCTACATCCCCAGCCCATTAAAAGGTGGTCTTAACAGAAAAGGAGCAACATTTTTAGTCCTAGGGTACTAGTAAAAAGATACAGGATAACTCAGAAGGAAAAAGCAATTTAGATAAGGAGCAGGCACCAGCTATTAGGAAATCCTTTTAAGAATGAAACAATGCACACACTCTGCACTATGGGCATAGGCTTTCTCCCTACCTCATTTTGAAGTTTCGATCTGATTTTCTGCTGCCTGTCTGGTTCTCCACATCATCCATCTAATCTATGGACAAGATGGGACTTATGAAAACAGCAGGAACTGAAACTACTTCCAGAAGAAAACAATATGACTAGGTTTCGCCGCCTGCCTCACAAGCACAAGGTCCCGAGTTCAATCCCCGGTACCAAAAAAAAAAAAAAAAATTAGAAGAAATTTTGGGCTGGGGGTTTAGCTCAGTGGTGCCGCCGTCTGCCTCGCAAGTGCAAGGTCCCAAGTTTGATCCCCAGTACCAAAAAAAAAAGAAAAGAATGTGACTGGAATAAGAGGTAACCGTTAGATACCTGGACAAGGTCACCAAGAATCCAGAGTGCCCTATCACATTGTGTCTTACCACCTTTATCAGAAAAATGCCTGTGCACTGAGAGTGATATGGGGAGGGCACTAGAAGACACAATGGGATGTAGCAGGGAAAATGAATGAAGATATGCAAAAATAAAAAAATTAAAAAGCAAGAATCTTAAATTATCTGAAATTTGGGAGAGAGATAACAAAAGCAATAACACATCCTAAATTGAGTCCAACAACTGTCATTGTTCCCCATGGTCTTCTCTGATGTGAAATAATGGAAAGAATGGTCTTGTGGGGAAATGTATCCATATTTTGAATGCTAAAGATTATTTCTTTGTATATGGCACACAGGATTGTTTAATTTTCTTAGATTCCTAAATTCTACTTAGTAGAGCTCATTTGAAATAAACTCGTTTATTAAGCTTTTAAAACAAAAACTTTTTTTTTTTTTTGGTACCGGGGATCGAACTCCTGTCCTTGCGCTTGCGCAGCAGGCAGCGAAACCACTGAGCTAAATCCCTGGCCCTAAAAACTATTTTCTTGGCTACCAAGTGATAGTCAAACAGGGAAAGGTCAATTGACTGGGCCCTTAGGAACCAGCCAGGAACCCAACTCCCAAAGGCCCTGATCAATCCAGTGTTTCTCAGGAAGAAGCTTCTCAGAAGTGTCTGGGCCTGAGCTCCTGCCCTCATCCTGGATGAATGCCCAAACCAAGGCTGAGATCAGGGGTCGCTTCTAGTGCTGTAAAAAGGCTTTTATTAGTTCACTACTGTGAGGAGGACATTTCCAGTATTCTCATTTGGTAGAAAAGTCTCTTTGAGTTGTCTGTTCATGGATTATGCCACTGAGTCCAATCTTGCATGAAGACTGCCCACTGGGACAGGGAACACCTATCTCAACTTCAAATCAACCTACAAAAAATGCAAATAATGGAGCGGAAATATTGCCCCAGAAATCAGAGCATACACTTTAAAGACAGACAGAAATCGTTTCTGGATTGTCTATTGTTTGCAATAAGCCTACCTCGAAAAGAGAATTGATGAGAGTTGATTTCTTTTGAGTATGTCCATGGGTTGGGTTCTAGCTCTGAGCACCCTAAGTTTAATCCTTGCTCCACACTCACCAGTTTGGGTATGTTACTTAATCTCTATATGCATCAGATTCCTCATGTGTAACTGGGGAATAATCACAGTATCTATCTCATAGGTTTATATGAGGGTTAATCTAGGAAATCTATATAGAAATCACTAGGCATAGTACTTGGCATATAGTTAGTATGTCTTTGTCATCATCATTGTTGTCATCACCTTATCATTTGCAAGCGCTCATTTTCATAGCTGCCTCTCCCTGTTGCTCAGAGTGGATTTCTAGAGACAGAGGCAATGGATGTTTGGAGGTATGGCTGCCACATGTGCACCAAAACGTGTGACCTGATGAGGCCCACATATGGGGTTTAAGGTTGAACGGCATTAAAACACAGCACACACAAAGCAGTCCATTTAAAGGAGAATGACAGCCCTGAGGGGGCATGCAGTATGACTTCATATAGAATGGACCATTTGGAGACTATTTAAATGGTGTTTACTTTAAATGAGCCATCCTCAATAGAACAGTGAATGCCTTCATTTTCCTTTTTGATTCAACCCACTTGCACTAGGCTCCCCCACTATATCAGTTGCAAAACAAAGAGAACATGGTATACTTGAATTAACAGAGTTATTCCTCTGCAGAAGCCAGAAGCCCATCACACCCCTGGATGATTTCACAGCCAGACTTGGATTCATTAGTAAGGCTAAAAGACAGAGGTGGGGGTGGGGGGGTTGGAGTAGGAAGGGGCCCAGAGGCTCTCTAAATGTGCAGGCTGGAGGAGCCACCAGCTTGCCCTCCCTTCTGCACAGATTCTGAAACAATAGACTTCAGACGCCTTGAAGAAGACATCAGAGGGCTGTGGATATAGCTTAGTGACAGAACCTTTTCCCAGCATGCACAAAGCCCTTGGTTCAAGCACCAATTCTACAAGGAGGTGGTGAGGGGAGGGAGGGAGAGAGGGAGGGATCAGAGTTTGCAACACCCCTCAACCATTTTCCCAAATTAGAACTTATTTAGGGGGAAAAACTCATATTTCAACTGTCTTACTAGGGACACAGATGTGTTATATGAGATACTGTTCTTACAATCACAATAGCAACCACTGTAAGATCCAAATATACATTTTCATCTCCAAAACAGAATTCCAATTTTCTTAAAGATGACTTAGGTTTTTGCAGATATAACACGATTTGAAATGGGTCAACTTTCAAATCACAAGAGACAGCTTAAAATTTAGTTTTGGCCAGAAGTGTAACTTAGCAGTGAGGCACTTGCCTAGAATGCACAAGGCCCTGAGTTCAATCCACAACACTACTAAATAAATAAATGTAAAACATTTTAAAAATTTAATTTTGAAAATAAGTGTCATGACTCAAGACTGTTAGAACAATTTTTTTTTCATTCACTCTTCTTAAAAACTGTTCTCTGAATAATTCTGAAGATTCCATCTTCCAAAGAAGGGAGAGGAAATTCATCAGTGACAAGAGAAAAAGGAAGAACATGATGTCATATGCATGGGAAAGAGAAAACTTTGTATCCTAAACTTATGAAAACTTTGCTAATTATTTGAGAATATTTTTATAAAAGGAAAAAACCTAAGAGAAGAAAAATCAAGATGTTGTACTCATCTTTCCCCATCAGTCATGCCTACGAACAGCAATTAAATACAAGATGTATGGAAAGTCAAGTCTAACACACTTGGGTAAACCACTCAACAAAATCCCAAAGCACTGCCACAACCACATACATATACCATCTCGCTTCTTTAGAGGCAAAGGGAGGTTACTTATCCTTGGAAAGTTAAGCATCTCATAGAACTTCATGTATTTGAAGAATTATTATTTTCACTGAAAATTAAAGCAGGCACATAAATTCCTGCTATTAAGAATATCCATGTACCTTTTTAACCTTACCACTATAAATCAGACAAACAGCAGGAAGCATTCAGAAACACCAAATTGATACATGCTTTTATTTAGCATATATCAGATTTCTTTCCTCAATCCTGCCATAGCCCCTGCTTCTTTTCTATCTCAAGATTCTTTCTTTAGCTATAATGTCTTCTTTCAGAGCTTCTTGCTCAAACTATCCCACGTTAGGATTATTTTGGAATGACTATATCACAAATTACAGATATCTGACAATATGTATAGGGATGTGTGTATTTGTGAGCGTATATTGACATACCATATACAATGTATATATTATATACTTTAAAATATGTATTATACATGCACATACATGATTATAATATATACATAACAGAGAGGGAAAACTTCCCTCCCATTTAGCTGTTCTCAGCCTCTTTCTCCAGTGCTTGGGTCTTTCAGCAAACCCTAGCTTTCTTTCTACCACTACTTTTGAGATGCTGATCTACACATTCTGGTGTTATGAGCTAGTGCCACTCTCTTCAATGTCCATGGCATGACTGTCTTTCATTAGTTCTTCTCCACTATTGCTCAAGGGTTGTAACTGGCACCAGAGCAATGAAGACAGTAAGATGCCGTGGGCTGGTAAACCCTGGGCAGGGTGATGTGCCAGGTCAGGCCACAGCTTCACAAGCATTAATCCGGTTTCTGCCCCTGCCACACTGAACGTTCTGGGTGTGGGAGGCCCAGGAGAGAACACCCTTCAAGATCTTCGTGTGAACTAGGTAAAAGAGCGCCACCTACTGAAGTGAGAACACAAACAGTTCTGTGAGTTAGGAGGTTTCCCTAGAGGGACATACTGCACCAGCCTTGTTGTTCCATGTCTCCCTGGACATTCTGGTCTAAGATGCATGACTGGCTCTGAAACTTCAGTATAAAACGCATGAGTGGACTGAACACCAAAGTGTACTGCTCCAGAGAGTCACAGGTAAACTGAAGCACTTTATTCAAAAGAACATGTGTCTATAAATGTCAAGTCCAAGCCAGAATCCCCAGAAATAACTGGTATGTACATGTTATTGGTCTACATGGTCTACTGAAATCTTCTCTGTCCAGAAGAAATCATGATGACTTCTACATATGCTGTATGTGGTAAGTTCAGGACAAGCAAGAACTAGTCAACAACAAATCACAAAACATCAGAATTAACTGACAAAGATTTTAAAAGTACAAGGCATTGCACGAGACCTTATAAGCGATATAACAGCAGAACACAGTCCTGGCTCCTCAGCAACATCTACACAGTGGGAAAAGACAAATGCATTTACTCTGTACTCTTACCCCTTAAAAACACATGTATGTATTCATACTAACCCAGAATATAGTTTCCAGTTATAGAAACAAGGAGCTTTCTCTACTTTGCATTTTTTCTTTGTGGGGAAAACACTTAATCATAACCATTCCTAAATACCTTTTAATTTACCATTTCCTTCTATGTAATTCCTGGTTGCATACTGTGGGAGCAGTCTAAATAGTATTGCTCACTTTGAGCCATCAAGAGGGAAGAAAAGTTGGCTTTAAATTGCACACAGGAGGGTCAACTCTGAAATCATGGCTTTTTCTTGGAATTTCCCACACAGTCAGGAGAAAGAGAATGTCAGAGAAATCATCTATTGGGCAGGCCAGAAAGTAGCATTTTGCCCAAAATGAAGTAATGTCTACAGTTTTACAAAGAAAAATGAAATCAGATCCTATTCAAGGGCACATGTAGTTTTTAACCTCTTTCACTTGTTCATATCCTTTTCCTCTTTCATTTAGAAGGAGCTGAGACAGTCTTATCCTCATCTTCTTGAGGATTTCTACAAAAAACAGAAGCTGAGTAATTTATTTTTCCAAAAAGTAGGAGTATGCTAAATGAGATTCTGTAAAAATAAAACTAATCAAAAAATTACCAGAAAAACATAATATACTGAATCAATTTTTTCTTTCAAAATTTACTGAGGCTAGAGAAAAGGGATAAACTCAAATTCACAGCATAACTAAAAGAAATGACCCTGAAATAATTGGGTTTTTTGTTTGTTTGTTTTTGGGTTTTTTTGTTACTGGGGATCAAACTCAGGACCTTACGATTGCAAGGCAGGCACAGTGCCACTGAGCTAAATCCCTGGCCCTACCCTGAAATAATTGTTGTCACTATTAGTAGTGATTTTAAATGTTTACTTCATTAACATATTACTTTTGTCTGATTACACAGACCACATGTACTCAGCAAATACATTTTTGAGCACTTGGCATATAAAAGCATTATTCTGGGCAATGGGTCTCTGTTTGCAATAGTTTGGCTGCATTTGGGCAGGGAATACAGGCTGACAATAACACACAGGATAAAACTGCTGCCCAAATGGCTCTATGCTGAGGAAGCTGAATAATAAATGAGTCAAACAAGTAATCTAAATCTATGGCCTTGACTTAGCTTTCTTGAAAAAAGGAGAACGACTACTTAGCTAATGAAATTCTTATGATGGTCACTACCCTATAGCCCAAACCATTAGCTTTCCTTTTAAAAGCAGTTAGAAGGAATGATTTTCTTCATGCAGAAAAGGCTCCAAGGTCCTCTTCTCATTTCTCTTCTCTGCCGAAGGGCTCCTGTCATTTCTGTTGCTGTTATCTGCTCCCAGGTGTTTTGCTTCTTTCGGGAAATCAGCTGGTGCCCAGAAAATAATCAGGCTGATGATGTGTCACTATGATGGAAACTGTGACTTGCTGGTCTGGGATTTGTCGATGGTGTTTTCAAGGACAGCTCATCGTTTTAAAGGACATTGTGTACAATAGAGCGGGGGTCCTATGAGACCAATCTACCAATCTAGAAAACATGGCTCAAAAGGAAGTAGCAACATCCTGCATCCACATACCCTTTCTCTCTATGGAGTGTAGACACATTTGTAGACATTATTCCATCCTCAGCTCAGCCACTTTAGATTCTGGCATAGAGCTTTATTAGTAGTATTTCCTGGTTGTCCTCTGATAAACCCCAGCTGAGGGCCTGTAAAAGAAACTGCAGTTCTGTGTTCTTTCTCCTTGTCCAGTTCAATCCTTCCTCAGTTTGAAGGGATAAAGTCTGTTCTGTGAGATCATATGAGGTGTAGGTATATGAACATAAGCAAATCCCAGTTAGCATCCACTTCATTTTAACTCTGCCCTCAACTGGTAATTCTGAGGGCAAAAAAAGGCCCACAGAAATATTCTTGGAAGTATAACAATTTCCATTAAAATTTTAGGGTTAATTCTTCTTTTAATTTTTTGATGATGATCTTCAAATAGGTAGACAGACCAACAATAAGACAGATATGCTTGAGGTCAGGACACTTTTTTCTGAAAAGGGCTAGGTAGCAAATATTTTAGGATTTGTAGGCCTTTCTTGAAAATAGTCAACAGTGCTACTTTAGCAGGCAAGCAGCTCTAGACAATGACTCTGATCCAAGATAACTTCATTTATAAAAACAAGCAGTGGGCTGGATCTGGCCAGTGGGCTATAATATGCTGACCCCTGAAATCATGCAGACATAAGTGAGTATTGCCAAATGATTTCAGAGTTCCCATCTGCATCAGTGTGTACCACTGCACAGGAACTTGTAGGGATAGCTATAATTATTGAGAGATACTGAAAAGAACATAAGGATGATGCTTATGTCTGAATATAGGCTAAAAGACATCGCAGCATGCTGTGTAAGCAAAAGTGTTATAGCAGAGAGAAGTAAAATGATGAAGTGGCTCATCATGTAGTACAGGTAAGATAGGAGTTTAACCTCAAAAAATAAAATCCTACACAGAGCTGTCAGTACTACACTTGTATTATATGGGGCAATTTCAGTTAAATTTTTGGTACCAGGGATCGAACTCAGGACTTCGCACTTGTGAGGCAGGTGCAGTGCCACAGAGCTAAATCCCTGGCCCTATAATTTTATTTTAGCTTTATAAGTTTATAAGAGTTAAAAGCACACAGAGTTTATATCTAGTCTTAGCTCGTAGTTTTGAAAATATCATTCTGATATTAATAATTTAAATCAGCCCTGGTGAATTATGAGATTCTTTTTCTCTCTGAAAAGAAAAATGATACTCAAATGATACTTTAAAACCACTGCTAAACACAAGGCCTTACATCTTAGGGCCAAACCATGAATGAGAAAGTTACGGGCGAAGTGAAGAGGAGTGGAGACAACCACATAGCATCCTGGGAGGTGTAGTTATCACCAGGAAACTGCAATGGGCTGGAAAACTCTAGATATAAGCATCTGTATGAGACTGCAATGTGGCATGTGCTCAATCAATTCCACATGTCAGGGAATGAAAGAGAGGGCAGAGAAAGACCCCACATGAGTCTAGCAGAACTTGACTAGACAACTGCCAACAAAACAATATAGTCTGGATAAATGAGCTGTGTATATGTAAGTCAACCTTCCCTCTGTTGAACCAAGGGGTTTCAGCTACAGGTGGACAGTGAATGGAGCTAAGAGAAACCAACAAACTTTATACTATCTGAGGAAGAAAGGTATGAACACTGTGGGAAGATAAAGTCCTGAAGGATAAAAGTGAAAGCAGACATCATTCTAAAGAATCAGGAAGAAGCCTTGGAAATAAATTTACTACAGAAACCAAAACCGATCTAGGAAACTGGCACTTTTGTTATCATACAAGAAGATATAACTTCTATGAATAATAATAAAAAACCATGAGAAGATAACAGGCTCAAATGTTAAGTATAACAAATTGAAATCAAAAGATAGAAAAGAGATCTTTTTTAAATGAAGGACTGAAATGTTACAATGACATAATTTAAACCTCCAATGGAATTAATAAAGAACAAAAATGACACTACTGAAAATCAGTGGCACAGAACATACATAAAAAATAAAAAGGTAACAGACTTGGTTTTATATCTAACAAAAAGAAAGGCTTGTATCTAAAGTATTGCATAAAGTATTTTTGATAACCCACAAAAACCCCCACATCTTTAAAATATGGAAAATTAAAGAGATGCTTTTCAAAGAAAAATATAAAAATGTGCAATAAGAACATGAAAAAGTGCTCAAGATTATTAGTCATCAGAGAAATACAAAATAAAACCATAATAAAATAGTATTTCATTCTCAGAGGACTAAAATTCAAAGGACTGACAAGATCAAATGCTTGTAAAGATGAGCAACGAGAACTCTCATACATTGCTGATAGGAATATAAAATAACACAGCCACTCTGGATATTATTTGTACATACTAAATCATAGTTTAAGTTTAGAAACTTACATATATACTTATCATATGACCTAGCAATTGTACTCTTTGGTATTTACCCGAGAAATGAAAAGAAAAATCCACAAAAATGTTTTATAGATGAATGTTCACAGTGTGTTTTACAAAATGACCCAAACAATCCAAAAGGGTACCAACAGGTAAGTGGATAAACTGGCTCATTCATATAATGAATGGATCACTATTCATGCAAACCAAAAAACAAAACCAAGCTACTGACACCTGCCACAATACGGATCAATCTCACAACCATCGTACCAGACACAAGAGTATACACTGAATGACTCCATTTATATGAATTTTTAGAGGAAGTAAAACTAATCCATAGAAAGGGAAATTAGATCAGAGGCTGAGTAAAGTAGGAGAAAGGAGGATTCAGTGCACCAGCACAGGAGAATCTCTAGGGTAGTAGAAATTATACATTATACATATATTATATGTATCTGTCAAATCTCATTGAACAATACATTTTAAATGTTTGCATTTATTACATATAAGTTATACTTTAATAAATTTGGGGGGGGGTACCAGAGATCGAACTCAGGTCCTTGTGCTTGCGAGGCAGGCAACAGAACCACTGAGCTAAATCCCCGGCAAAAAATTTATTTTTTAAAAGGCACCACTTCTAGATTTGTTCTAACGTTTTTTGTTTTTGTTTTTTCTTGTACCAGGGTTCAAACTCAGGACCTTCTACTTGTAAGCCAGGCACAGCACCACTGAGCTAAATCCTCAGCCCATTCTAAAGTTTTGAATTACACTGTATTTTTTTTTAAAAATTCTGAACATCTAGGTAGCAAAATCAGATGTCTTTCAAAGAGTAAAAATATTTAATACCAAATTTCTCTTTAGAAATACTAAACATGACAGTGAAAACAATTATAGTCACTAAAGAAAGAAATTACTTAAGAAACATATCTAGGCAAGAACTGTTCATAAGTGAATAAAATTGAAAGCCAATCTGTATGAGAGGGATGTTCAGAAAATACACCATAAATCCACTCTTCTAGGAAAAAATATTGAAGTCCTTTCCCAGCCAACTGAGAGACAATTCAAATTTAAGAGCTCAAGAATGAAGACAGTCTACTTATTAAAAGTATGATTTGAAAATGTAAACCAATAATAGTAATTCCTAGAAGATAAAATACAAAAAAAAATAGAGATAATATTAGTTCCAAATCCTAGACTTTACTAATTAGAACTAGGGAATATTGGTGAAATAAATGCCCAATAAATTCCTTATTTAATGTGAAATAGAGTTCAGAGCTTTCAGTTAACTAAATTGTAAAATACCCACTTATGGAATGCTCTATAGTCTTAAAAATAATGAACAAGCTCTTTATGTTCTGATACGAAATATCTATAAGATAAATTTATTCTAAAGAAAGCAATGCCATGCAAAAATGTGTTTGGCAGGCCATGATTTATAAAACAAAAGGGGATTAGCTCAGTGGTTCCGCTGCCTGCCTTGCAAGAGCAAGGACCCGAGTTCGATCTTCAGTACCAAAAAAAAAAGGGGGGGGGCTGAGAAATGTACAACTAAAACTAGTAACCTTGGCTGCTTTAGGCAGTGGATTAAATAAAGAGTAAGAAAGAGACTTTATTGCAAATGTTTTTTGTCTTTGCTCATTTGTAAATAAACCATATAAATATTATCTACTTTTAAAATAAAATTTTTAAATGTATTGTCTGTTTTGCTTTTAAGAGTCAAGTAAATACTCACTGAAGACTTAATATACATACAAAGATAAACAAGATACCACAAATCAGAAAAGATACAATAATCTCAGAGATATTGATTTCTACTTGAAAAAAGGTAATTTTTAATTTTCATTTCACAACTACACTGAAAATAAACTACAGAGAGTAAAGAGTTAACTAATAAAAATTAAACTATAACAACATTAGAAAACAGGTGAATTTTAGGGCAAAGAAAGATTTTCCAAGAGGAACCTGATAAATTTTATTTCATAAAAATTTAAATCTCCTATTGATCAGAAATATCATATAAAATTAAAAGGCACATTAAAAAAAATTTCCAAAGATGAATGTCATTATATTGTATACCTAAAATGTACCAATAATTAGAATGAATAATTGATAATGCAAAATAGGAAGAAAATGTCCAAAGGGGTAGGGATAGTGGGAGGGGCAGGGGAAAGGAAAGAAGGGAAAGGAAAAATGATGAGAAATGGAAAAA
>NW_004624753.1:16235819-16248409 GCF_000247695.1 Heterocephalus glaber | reverse complement strand
AATGTAAAATAGGAAGAAAAGGTCCAAAGGGGTAGGCTAGTGGGAGGGGCAGGGGAAAGGAAAGAAGGGAAAGGAAAAATGATGAGAAATGGAAAAAATGGAAATAAAGTCTTTGTAAATAGGGAAAGGTGGAGGGGGTGAAGGGAGGGCTAAGAATGGGGAAAAAAAAATTAAAAGGCACACTAACTGGCACATTTGTACAAATGCAATAAGAGATTAATATCTTCTTTTAAAGAGCCAATCAAATTAAAAAAAGACAAACTGTTTGAAACCCTCACTAAATCCTCAGTATAATAATGGACAAAACATACGAACACATAGGGAGTGAAAATGGTTAAGAAACATATAAGAACAAATGAAACTTATTGATAACCAAAGTAACCCAAACTAAAAAGGGACTCTCTCTTGCCTATCTGCTGAGCAAAGTTTCAAGAAAGGAGACCCTTATAATCATTGTCGGGTTATATAAGTTGGCACAATCTTTTGGAAAACAATAAGAGGTATGTACCAACAGCCATATACTCCAAATTTAGACTCTGTAACTCTGATTTTAAAAGTTCCACTTAGAAACTTAATGTAACTTTATTTATAATAGGAATAAAACCTGGAAACAATCAAAGTATCTAATATATTATGTGAGTGTTAAATTCTGATATATTCACAAACAAAATATTTTACCAACGTTAAAATTATACTTAAAAAATAACCTAGGTAATGTTCAACATATAGTATGAGTGAAAAAATCAGAATAAGCACTATTATATGCTATGATGACAATCTTGAATAATTTCAACTATACATCCAGATGGTAGTAGAGGAAAATGAAACAAAATGTAAACAATCATTTTTCAAGTTATTTGACCTTATTATTTTTTTTCTGAATATTTTCAAGTTTCTAAAATAAATATGTGTGTGGAGACACCATATTTTAAATAAACAAATATTGCAGCTACAAAAATTTTACCTGGCATCAACAGACTCAGGATCTCAACTGAAAGAGTTAATTACTGAGTAACCAAGTAATTCACAAAATCTGAACAATGTATTAGCACTTGCCATCCATCCTTCCAGTAGACCTTTGGTTCAGAGCTTCATGCAGGCGAATAGTATATAGAATAGATCCTTTGCCAGGACAATGCTGTGGGCTGGCCAACAAGAGCTCTGTCTCTCAACATAATGAATAACCATGTACAGATACCATGTCCAAACCACAGATAACTCAGCCATTTGTAATGGGTTTCCATGACACACTTGCCTGCTTAGAAAGTCTTCAACCAAGACCACCCACTTATGGCCCACAAGCCACCAGGTGAAAGTAACTGCTGAAATAAACTATGAATTGATAACTGTGGTAAAGAGCCCCAGATTCCACACCCAGACTCCCCAGTTCCCATCTCCATCCCCTGCTTGTTTTCTCTGGCAACATGTTTTATAGTATGTTCATTTCCAACCCAACTAATGAAGCAGCTCTTTAAAGTTTAGAAAAATAGTACTTATTGGGTTCCTGGGTCCAGCATGTGTGTGAAACATAAATAAGCAAAGAACACATGTACAGTACCTTCATGAAGCTGTGTTGGCTTGGCAGAATTTTCTCCACTCATTAAAACAACAAAAGATGCAGCTGCTCGAACTGTAGCCTGCCATGTTGACATGGCAACGGGTGGCTCCTGGCATGGAAAAAGGGCCCTGTTGTTTATGGGAGATCCCATAGTATAAACACATGGCCTGCAAAAGAAAGACAAAGACACAAAGGAGGAGAATCTTTAAAATGAGTTGTCACTTTTCTCACCACCATGGAAGTGAAGGTTAAGTTGAGCTTTCAAAGAGAAAATATTTGAAGCTTTGTAGTTGACTGGTTTCAAAGCATATTGAACTGAAACTGCCAAAGGGCTGGCTATGTGAATAGCTGACTGGTTATTTCTCCCAAATGAATTACTTTAAATATGTAAAGAAGATTTTTAAGAAAAAAATATTTTTGCATAACATTTTAAATATAAGACTGCCAAGTTATAATTTATATTACCCATGCCCCCTCTCTTTAGACCCTTATGTCTTCAAAAAAAGTTATAGAGACATTCTTACAAGCTTTTTGGAAAGTATTCTGGAAAATAAAATATGTTTGGAGATCACTGAAATATTAATGCTTGGAAAAACAAGCTGGTGGTCTCAAATCCAGTGCTGGCAGGCAGTTACCCCCAATCTTAGAAACCACCTTCTCAAATGGAACCCTTGTGGGAATCCTTGTGTGGATGCCAAGAACAGGGGTTGGCATATAAACAGGACTGGAGGTCACAACAACGAGGCTTGTGACGGGAAGGCCAAGTGTACACAGACCTTACTTAAGCAAGTGTACGAAACCAATGGCATGACGTTAGGACTCGTTCTGCTACAACTAAAATACATAAACTCACCCAAACCAAGAAAGATCCCTTCCACAATTAAGTCATGGTTGACAGAGATGGAAAAGATCTACAAAATCAAAGGAATCCATTCTTTTGACACCACAGAGCAGAAAGCAAAAGACTGACTTCTTGGGAAAACATCTTAGGAAAATGTTTCCATTTTTTGTTTTTCAGAAGTTATGACAAATATGAAGTTGTTTTAATCAGCTCAACTTACAGCATAAATTAATAAAGTACTATTTCTTTTGGATAAGCTGGTTTTCCTTTTCTATTATCATCATTTTGACTGAACATTTATCTGTTCCTACAATGTGCAAGAACAGAACAATGGCTCTACTCTATCAGTCAAGGTCTAGTAAGGAAAAGAGAAACAAGCCTAGGAGGTCTTACTAAACAATTTTTTTCTGGCAACACATGAAACCCACACTCTACCACTGAACTATGTTCCCAGTACTAAAAAGGTAACTTAATATACGGAACTGGCCATTCAAATGATAGAAGAGCTGAGAAACCAAATGGGGGACAGTGAGGCAGCGCAGCAATTAGTGACAGCAGTAAGCGGCTATGACTCTTCAGCTGTGTTACTGGTCACTGCGGCAGGCCAGGAGTCACAGGGGAACTGTTCAGTGAGAGCTGAGACCGAAGAGGAGCCTCACACCAAAGCTGCTGAAGGAAGGAGGGAGAGAATAAGAAATGCCTGCTTCCCATCAGCTCCTGTTCTTAGATCTTTCACCAGTGCTCCCCACTGGCTACACCAAGTGGGAAGCCAGAGCCAAGAGAGTTTGGGAAATGAAGCTCCCTGTTATTCAAATGAGATCACAAGAAGAGCAGAAAGTGGATCTTAGGGCAAACCCAGGACTGCATCACACTGTCCTGCAAGTGTACATGCCAAAATTTCCACATGGCTCAGGGAAAGATCAGAAAGAATACCTTACTCCCTGCTGACTTCTAACTTATTAAATGATAGTGGGTGGGTAAATCGTTTTACCTGTCTGTATCACCAGTAAAATGAGGGAGGAGGGTGTAGGTAGGTGACCTCTTATGTTCTTTATTCTCTGGTCAATGAGTCTGATTCTGTTTATAGGACTCAGAATAAAGAACAAATTTTCATGCAAGACCCAGAATCACTTATCAATTTAAGTGAGTTCGGAACTCTCACTCCGATCCCTTTGGGTCCTTGGTTAAATGACTTAACCTTAGATAACTCTCCAGCCTTGGGCTATGTAAGAACTTAATGAGGAAGGCTGCTAGTGCTCACCTTCTCCCAGGAGCAGCTCAAATCACCAGGCAGGTGGGGTCAAAGTATACTTCACTGGGAAAATTCCACCTACTAGATGTCCTCCCCCAAAAGAACAGTCCATCTTAAAGAAGGGTCTCAAGGAAAATAATTAATCCCAGCACTCTGGAAAGCTGAGGCAAGAGGATTGCATGGTTGAGTTCAGCCTAGGTGACTTACTGAGACCCTGTCTCAAACGATTTTTTTTTAAAAAGGAGGGGGATCTGGGTTGTAGCATGGTGCAAAGGACCTGAGTTCAATTCCCACTACCACCCCACCCCCCCAAAAAAAACAAAGAGTTCCAAGAAGGTTCTTCTAAACTACATATACCTGTAGAGCTAAACCTTTTTGTGATATTTATATTTACAGAGAAGTAAACTAAAAGGCCCCTTCCTAGAAAGCTCCTAAGACTTTCTTTTATCTAATGGAGAAATACTACAGAGGCAGAATTAGGATGATTTAGGTTTGCTGGTTCGAGAGAAGGAAACAAATACTTCTTTGAGTTAGCCACCTTCTGAGTTTGCCCCATGATCCCTGCCTTCTGCTAGTCATACCATTATGCAGTCACACCCACAGGGTTGGTCTCAATGGCCAAGAGGATATGGCAGAAGTGAGGGCATGTCACTTCTGTGATGAGACAACAAAAATATCAGTGGCTTCTGTCTTTAGGCCTGTCTGTCTGTCTGTGTCTCTCCCCCCTCCCAATCATTTGCTCTGGGGGAACCCAGCTGCCATGTCATGAGGACACTGAGGCAGCATAGGGAGGGGTCCATGTAGTGAGGAAGAGAACCCTGGGTAACAGTCAGTGAGAAACTGAGGCTGCAGCACCACTGTGAGTGGAGGAGCTTCTATCTTATCAAGGACTTGAGATGCCTTCAGGCCCAAGGGATAGCCTAAGGGCAACCTTCAGATAGATTCTGAGCCACAGCCACTTGCTAAACTGCTCCTGGATTCCTGACCCTCAGAAACTATGTGAGATGGTAAATGTTTGTTCTTTTAAACTGCTAAATTTGGGGTGATTTGTTATGTAACTTGTATTAGTCAGCTTTCTTGTCACTGAGACACAATACCCAACCCCTCCCCCAACTTAAAGGACAGGTTGATCTGTCTCGGTTTCAGAGGAGTCAGTCCATAATCAGTGAGGGTTCATGGCAGAAATATGGTGGAAGGGCATGGCAGTACAAAGCTGTTTAATTCTTGATGGCTAGGAAGCAGAGCAGGGGAAGAGTGGCAGAATGGAAGGGGTAAGGAACTAGACATAAATCCCAAGACCATGCCTTCATAATCCACCCAAACATACCTCAAAGTGTGTTTCACCAGTCCCTGGGGTGGATCCCAAAACTAATCAAGTTGAAATGACCCTAACCACCACATCCCACTCCTTCTCAAATTGCAACTCAAATATATTTCCTTAAACCATACCTAATCTCCAAATAAAGACAACAGTGAGTTCATAATTCTGCCTAACATAACTATTCCACGTACAATCAGAAACACAGTAATCCCTTTCCCAAAGTCTCAACAGTTCCAGCATTTTACAAAAGTCCCCCAGTACAAGTCTTTTCCAAGACTCAAGGCAAACTCTTAGCTGTGAGCCTCTGTAAAAGTCAAAAGCAAGTTACATAATTCCAAAGTACAATGGCACAGAATAAACATTCCCATACTAAAACTTAAATTAAACCAAAGCAAGACTGAAACTCAACAGGGCAAACATTAAGTCCTGTAGCTTCAAATCTGGTATCCGGGACACATAGTGGTAAAATGTGAGTTCCAAAGGGCTTGGGCAGCCCTGCTCCTATGGCCTTGCAGGTTGCAACCCATAGAACCTCTCTCTTGAGCTGGCTTCATCCACCACCTACAGCTTTTCTCAGCAGGCATTCCACATTCCTGGCATCTCCAACTCTTGGGGTCTCAGTGCCTTTGGTTTCATTCTATAGCTTTATGCACTACTGCCCTGGGGCCCTTTGCCTAGACTTCCAGCCGTTCCTCTGAAATCTGCATTCCTTGTGCCAGTAAAACCAGCATCATGTGGATGATACCAAAATCTGCTATCACTGAAAGCAGTCAGGCTCCTTTGGACCATAACTGCAGCAGCCTCTAAGTGTGCAGAGGGCTGAGGATGGTAAAAGGAATCCTGGGGAACCAATTCCCTAAGAGGCCCTTCTCAAGTAGGGATCGCAGAGACTCTCTTCTCAAAAGAGACATTTGTGTTGACATTTCTGTACCCTTGAGCCTTTGTGCTCCCAGCCTCCTCCTTTCTTAACCTTTCCTGTTTCTCAATTGCAGGTTCACTCCTCCCTTCCCAACATGCCCAAACCAAGTGTCAGGGACTTCAACTTTACAACCAAAGGCCTTTGATCTTTTACAACCTGGCATCCCTCTGTATGTCTCACATTATAGTACAAATACCTGAAAACAATTTAAAGTTAGGTTATTACATTTTAACAGAGATGAAAGGTTTATCCTCTGGATATATAATCTGCTGGAATCTGGGCGTATGCCAGCAGATGGAGGAAAGGTCAACATGGAGTCTTTCCAGAGACTCACAATCATATTGCCTGCGTAGTAACTTGAATAAAGATGGCTCCCATCATACACATGTTCAAATAAGAACTACTGTATATGGAAGGCTGATTCCCTAGTCCCCTCTCCCCTCACCCTGAGGGGAGGGAAATCAATATACATCTATAAATAGCCAATACAGTATCTGAATATGTACTCACTGAAATAAATGCAGCTGTTTATTTGACATGTACAGTCTTGTACCTCAGCTATGTTGCTAAAATGTTTATGGGATAGAAGTGCAGGCACCAGCCTGAAATTCTCCAATGCTTGTAACTCCATCATCTTCAGACCAATAATTTCTTGTAGCACACAAAAGAAAACATTCATTTTATATACTCTAGGAGACCCACTTGGATCTTACATAACCTTTGAGGAGCCCAGGTTCACTGTACAAGCTATGGGAATGGGAGGATAACGAATATTTTTTTAAAAGGAGGGTGGGGAGAAAAACAGAGTAAGACAGGTTAAGGGGCAGATCCACAGCTTACTGCCATTCAAGAACTTCTAAACCAAGTGTGGTGGCACACCTCTAATCCCAGGTACTGAGGAAGCTTAAGGCAAGAGGATGGCAAGTTTGAGGCCAGTCTGGGCAACTTAGCAAGACTCTGTCTCAAAATGAAAAATAAAATTAAGAGGGCTGAGCTGCATGTGATGGTGCATGCCAGTAATCCTAGCACTCAGGAGGCTGAGGCAGGAGAATCACTGCAAGTTTAAGGCCAGCCTGAACTACATAATAAGGCCCTCAAAAGGGGGTGGAGGGGTATAGTATAGCTCAGTGCTTGCCTAGGGTGTGCAATCCCCAGTACCACAATTTAAAAAAGAAAGACAAAAGAACTTGTAAACTGAGGAAGAGTCTGTCAGAATAACAACTATTTCAGGTTCTTAAGTGACTGTTCAGATGTCAAATGAGGACAAGACACACTATGCCTTCTAAGGTAATAGGTCAACTAACACTCATGTGCTTCCTCATCCTAAGGAGGGGTCATCTGTTAAGGAGATCTCATATGTGATTTATTCAAACCACATATCTTCTTTTTAACTGACTATGATGTGCTTAGTTTTAGTTTAAAATGGTTGTAAGTTCCAGTAGTTTCCATGAAGACATGAGACCTTTCTCAGACACTTGGTGATCACCGTTGAGTGATCGGAGAGAAGTCATCAGAGAAGCAAGTAGGAGGTGATGAGCCTGTAGGGGCCAAGTGTGCTGTGTGGCTAGATGGGTCTCCTGATCACTGCAGCCTGGCCAGGGGCCTCAAACTGGACAGTTCCATTAGCACCATTTATTTATTTATTTATTTATTTGCTACTGGGGATCGAACTCAGGACCTTGCGCTTTTGAGGCAGGCAGTGGAACCACTGAGCTAAATCCTCGGCTGATTAGCACCTTTTAAGAGCTTTGCAGGATTACAATCTACAGTGAGCCTCCCCCAACTTCTTTCAATGTGTTCTAACCTTTTTTACAACACTATCTTCTCTTTAAAACCATGTTACGTCTCCACTGTAGTTTTCAAACTTCTTGTTTTCTTGTGCCACAAAAAACAAGAACTACTAGGACAGAAGTACCAACCATGACTCACTCTTTCTGTCCCCTATACCTACACACACACACACACATACACACACACACACACACAAACACACACCCTTTCCTTATTACCATTCCACCTCATGGCATGATTACCAAAAGCAGAATTCGTCAGTCCTACTGACTACATGGCAGGTCTACAGAGCACGCTGCTGTGCAATAGAAAGGACTACAAGGAGTTCCACGTCAGACTGCAAACCAGGCAAGCTGCGCATGAAGGCAAAGACAGTATTTCTCACCTGGAAGCGCCTCATCCATATAGGATTGCACATGTGGGAAACATACGGAATGGAATCTTCCCATTTTACAATGAAGAAATTAAGCTCTGACGTGTAAAATGATTTCTCTGAAGTCACTTAGCATAGCTGCAACTAGTACTCAAGTCTGTGGGTCTCTCACCTTCTGGCTCTTTTCACCACACTCTGCTCCTGATCACATACGTCACTGTATTTGTCATTTTCTGCTGATGTTCGGTTCTTCTCTTTTTGTTTGGCTGGTCATTTTGGTTACTTGTTTCGATTGAGGCAGTCCATTGTTGTCTTTTCTTCCTTGGTGACTCAATTTGGATTCTGGGAGATGGAGCTATTTATAAGTATATGGGAAAAGGATACTAAAACACAAACCCTTTAAAATATTTTAAACTTTGGACTATTTATTCATTTATTTACTTTTTGTAGTACGGACACTTCCTTTGCAGTTATGCAATGATATCAGAGAATTAATCTGCATTTCCACTTTAGTTCTCTTGAATGTTGTATTGGTTTCTTGAAGCAAGGGAAAAAAAATGAACTAACTGTAGAAATGTTCTTTTTAGACTAGAAATCTCTTTAAAAACATCTTCTGCTATTCTTTTCATTATAAAACCTTTCTTTATGCTGAGATATACAACAATGAACTAATTTGGGAGGGGGTGTTTACCATATGGTTTTGATGTTGAACCAAAAATACTCCAAAAGTGTACATCTCCCTTGATCCAATTGTTGAGCAATAAATATAACAGAAAAAAAGTAGTATTTCACCAACTTCATCCTGATGCTCTCTAAAACAAAGTAACATCACAATGCTTTAGGAAAGTTTACATTTTAATACTACTTTAACTTATAAAGTATTTTCCCAGTTAGTATTCTTATTTTGAATGGTAATCCAAATAACTGCAGTTTTTCTAATAAATTTTCTCTATTAAAGCCAATTTCCCCTCCATTCAACTCTCATTTCGTGATGTCATCAGCCAAGCCCAGACCTGCTAGACCATTTGGCTGCCTCCCCAACTATTATCAGGATCCTAAGGAAAAAGGGGAATGGGTTGCTGGAGAAAATGCTTTGGTTTTAAAAGCATTTCATTAAATAGAATGGAAAAAATGCAAGGAAAGTGAAGAAAACACATAAACTTTGAATGAAGATTTCCATTTTAAACATCTTTTCTTAGGTGTATATAGGATCTAGAATAAAGAAGATATTTAGTCCTGGTTGTTTTTAGCTATGCAAGAATACCTGTACACATTGTGTTTGGTTTTTTGTTTTTGTTTTTTGGTACTGAGGATGGAGTTCAGGACCTTGTGCTTGTGAGGCAAGTGCGGTGCCACTCAGCTAAATCCCCAGCCCCACTTGTACACATTCTTGATCCTGTCCTTGCTCTCATAAAAATATTTTTAAAGGGCATACACACCCACACAGCACATAAAAGTAAACATCTTTTCCAAGAAGCATGTTGTATCAGATTGTTATGCATGTGTTCCCTCTGTCAGTCATTCTTAAATGTCACCTACAATCTAGTATCTGAGGATGGAGGTGGGGAAGGATGTTCAGGTTCAAAAGCTGGCACATCCTCAAAGTAGCTAAACTAAGACAGGTAAATAGAGAGTTCTACTTCCATATATTTCATTTCAGAAAGAGAAAATTAATGGAGAAGAAGCAATTACAGATAGTTATCTAGGAGAATAATTTTTATCTCTTTCATAGTTTCAAATATATCTTTGATTCTTTGTCAGAGAATATTGCCACTTGGTAAAAGTGGAGGAGAGTTCTTACAGATGAAGTTTTCAGGGTAGAAAGATGATGAGCTCTTTTGAAATTTGAAGCTTTTTGTTGTTGTTATTGTTGTTGTTGATTTTATTTTATTTATTTTTATGTTTTATTTTTTGAAGCAAGGTTTCATATGTAGCTCAGGCTGGCCTTGAAATCACTACGCAGCCCAGGCTGGCCTCGAACTCATGGCCATCCTCCTGCCTCAGCCTCCTGAGTAGGTGCTACCCCACTCAGCAGAAGTTTTTAACAAATATCCTTTTGGGGGCCAGGGATTTAGCTCAGTGGTTTGGCCGCCTGCTGCGCAAGCGCAAGGACCCGAGTTCGATCCCTGGTACCCCCCCCAAATATATATATATATATACACACACACTTTTTTGGGGGGTGCCAGGGATTGTACCCAGGGGTACTCTACCTCTGAGCTACATCCTCATCCCCAGCCTTTTAAAAAATGTCTTCTTTTGAGACTGGGTGTCACTAAATTGTCCTAGTTGGCCTTGAATTTAAGGTCTTGCTCAGCTTTCTGAGTGGGTGGGATCAAAGGAATTTGCCACCTTGTCCAGCTAAAAAATAAACTATTTTAAATGTTTTAGATTTAAGATAGAACACAAGATTTTCATATACTCCATACCCAATTTCCCTACTACTAGCATCTTATTTGTCACAAATTAGTGTATTTGTCACAATGTAAAGTGCAGACTTCATTCAGATTTTCTTAGTTTTTCCTGAATATCCCTCTTCTGTTTTAGGATCATCGCAACTCTTTAGGCTCTTCTTGACTCTTAATTTCATACACTTTTCTTGTGTATGTTGACCTGATAGTTTTGAGGAATACTATCAGGTACTGTGTTGAATGTTGCTCAACTGGGGTTTATCTGATGTTTTTCTCAAAACTAGACTGGAGTTGGGCCTGGGATTTAGCTCAGGGGTTCCACTGCCTGCCTCACAAGCGCAAGGTCCCAAGTTTGATTCCGGGTACCAAAAAAAAACTAGACTGGAGTTAAAGATTCTTGAGAGGAAGACCACAAAGATGCCATTTTCACCATACATACTAAGGATACTTACTATCAACACTAAGAATACATACTATCAATACAACTTATCTCTGTTATTGTTGACCTCGATCATCTTGCTAAGGTAGTACTGTCAGATTTCTCCAGTGTAAAATTATTCTTTTCCCCCTTTACATGCTGTATTCTCAGGAAGTGAGTTCACAGTTCAGCAGTGCAGAGTTATATTCCACCTCCTAGAGAATGGAATACGTACATAATTTATTTGAAACTCTTCTGCACTGTGGATTTTTCTATTCTTCTGTACTTTGTTATTTATTCAATCATTTATTCCTATCAGTTGGACTCATAGGTATTTATTTTAAACTTTGGGTTATCATCCAACAGAACCTTACATATTTGGTTGCTGAGCTTTGGCCATTAGGAGCTGTTTCAGATGAGGACTTGTCCATCTGGCATACCTCTACCGTTGTAGTTGCTATTGCTGTTTGAATGCTTCCTTACTTTCTGACAGGCTTATCTTGTATATTCCTGTCCCAGTCCTAGCCATTTCTCTAAGAAATTCTCATCCCTTTTATTAAAAGGAGAAAGGTATTAGAAACCAAGATCTGAGCTGGGCATGGTGGTATACACCTGTAATTCCAGCACTCAGGAGGCTGGGGCAGGAAGACTGTCTCGAGTTTGAGGCAAGCCTTGCTATATAGTGGGCTCAAGGCCAATCAGAACTACATAGCAAGACCCCTCTCTCAAAAAACACCAAGGTCTGGACCCTGGTGTGCTCACTGATTCTAGACCTGCTCACCTGACAAGCAAAGAGATAAATATATATTTGTACATTAAACCTTAGAACTACATATACCTGTAACTTTCTATATGCAATCATCTGTATCTGTATTAAATTAAACATGAGTTCACAGTGGTCTCCAACTCTAATTTGTTATTTCATGAAGCATTTTAGCCCCTTCCCCTTGCTATCTATAATCTCTCACTTCAACAGTGATAAACCTCCTTTGCATCTTCTACCATCCATTCATTTAATTGCTCAATTCCACCACACACATATAGTAGTATTAGAACTGTTAAACTGTAGCCCTATGGGAAACATTATCAACCACACGACAGTATTTATGTACAGTTCCCTTTGCCTTTACTCTTATAGATTCTACTCATTTCCAAAGTTACTTAGGGCAGGTTGCTGGTATAGCACAGCTGTAGAGCACTTGCCTAGCATGCAGGAGGAGATCCTGGGTTCCATCCCTAGCACCATAAAACAAAAAACAAAGTTACTTAAGGCATCACTCCCTCCCTCACTCCTTTCAGGAAAGTTGTTTCTGTTTATAATATAATTAGACTATGTCACCATCTGCATTCCAGCCTGCGATCATCTGACCTTCTAAATGATTATTTATTACCAAACAAAACAATTCAGTTTAATTCTTTACTGTGGTAGAGAGTGAGAAGTCACTAGTGGAACTTAAAAGATTCTAATTTGGACATTTTAAAAAGTTTTTGTCTAATCTCCACTTTAAAAATGTATCAAAGCTACTATAATCCATTTATTTTTTAAGTATACTTGAAAATTTTGGATATAATAAACGACATTATAAAAAAAAACAGTTCTAGAGTTGCACACCATTCCTTGTGCTATACTGGCTATTTATCATCTTCTTACATCTACATTTTAATTGGGTTGTCTATTAATGAGCTCTAAGAATTCTTTATATATTCTG
>NW_004624753.1:16208276-16220731 GCF_000247695.1 Heterocephalus glaber | reverse complement strand
AAGAACCAAGATGCATTATGTAAAGGTACAATTCCCAATGAGAAATGTAATTGTGTTGTATACCCACAATGTACCAATAAAAGAATTTAACAAAATGAAAAAAAAAATGAATAAATAAAAGAGCTTGAGCAATACTTCCTAAACAACAAAAGACCCCTGAATTGGGCAGGAATGGCTCCACAACCCATCTGAGAATAGCCAGGTGAACTGACTTTGTCTGCCCTAGAAAAGGATCAACTGTTTGAGAATGCAAATCATGCTGGCCTGAAAAGCTTTGTTTGAGACAACTTCAAATCTCTATGCATTCTGGATTAAACTTAAAGCAGCATATCATGAGATTGCCACAAAAGCACTGAAAAGCCTGCTTCAATTCCGAACATTCTATCTTTGTGAAGCAGAGACAGTAACCAAAATGAGATAACGAAGTAGACTGGACACAAACAACACACTTTGGGTAGCACGGTCTTCCATGACCCCTAGATGTGACATCCAATTGCAGGAAAACAAGCTCAGGGGTTCCACTGATTGTTTTATGATGAGCTGTATTAACATTTCATTATATATTAGTGGAATAAAGAAATAAAAAACATAATAAATGTAATATACTTGAATCATCCCCAAACCGTATCTTTCACAAAACTGGTTCCTGGTGCTAAAAAGGTTGTGGACAGCTACACTAGAGCACTTTACTGCTCTTGTCCTTGGTGCCAGAGAACAATGCTGTGGCACTGCCATGGGGTCCTATTCTTTCAAACCTGTTCTTAAAACCACTGTTATAAAAACCCCGTGACTAACCACTGCTATCTCTAAAATAAGTGTACTACATTGTGTGTTTTGGGATTTTATCTTTGGGGCTTTGCTTTTGGATTTGGGGGTTTGGGTTGTTATTTCTGTTTTATTTTTTGTGGAGAAAGAGGGTCTTCCTATGTTCCCCAAGCTGGCCCCAAACTCCTAGGCTCAAGTGATCATCCTATCTCAGCCTCCCCAGTAGTCTGAACTATAGGCATGTGTCACCACACTCAGCTTTAATTTGTATTTTAAGTACTTAAATATTTGTCATCCTCTCATTCTCAGGGCCATCTCATTTGTATTGTCCAAAACACAAATCAAATGTCACCTCTTCCATTTCCTCACTCTCCTTTCTTTATCTTCTTCAAGTTTTAGACTAATAACTAATTCTTCCTGTGATCACTTTGGGGGAAAAGGAGAAACTTTAAAGTCAGCCCTAGAATATGCAGAAGAAAATTGTCACTTTTGCATTTTTTCCAACCTATATGATGTGTAATATGTCTTTTGTCATTTGTTGCTTATTTCGCTACTTCCTACTTGTCTTGGATTCATGGATGACCTCAATCTCCTTTCTCTGAAAGCACATAGCTCTTACTGGTGTCAACTGGGGTCACAATTCCACATTTACAAAAAACTGAACTGACTGTGGTTGCAAACGCGTGTCTGTGGCCACCTTGAAAGGCCTCTCTCAGCAAATGGTAACCATATTTCTAAGCAGTCTGTTGACTTCAGCATTTTTGGCTATTATTGTGCTCCAATTTAAAATGCCAGCCTGTCTCACTGAAACATTTTTCCATTCTCTGTCAAAAGCCATAATATATAAAAGTTCCCCTTTTATCAAAACCAATGGTTAGTTTTCCAGTGGCTAACCACTGCAACCTCTAAAATAAGTGTACTATGTGGTATGTATTTTAAATGCTTAAACAATTTTCTTAGCAGAACCATTAAAAAGATTTGAAAAGATTAATGTACAGCAATGTTTTTCTTAATCAGGTGGGGAAGAATCAAAAAATAAACAGAGCTATGGCTCAGAAAAGAAATTCCTCTGCCACTTTGAATCACCCAAACTGAAATAGGCTCTGTAGAGACATTCCCAATCCCACCAATGAAAATAACTTCATTCTCCTCTCAAGCTATAAAGCAATGTATATCACTGTCATGGACTTTTAACTTATCCTTCCTCATTTTACAGTTCCTCCAGTGTTCTAACAATTCGTTGGGACTGATTTATTTTTGTGTTCGTTACCATGTTAAATAGAGTACCTTGTATACAGTAGGTTCTCAGTGTGCCTGTGAAACTTATATCTGAAGGTATTTGTAATTTTAACATTTAGTTACTTATAGAACCGGCCTGGCTTGCATAAGTTATATAGGCGAGTAGAAATTATTGTTTACCAAATAATCTTCCTTCCTTCCTTACAGCTCATTGTTTTCTTCTCAGGATACACCTGTGCTCTTTACACGGCATCTTTTTTCTTATAAGAAGCTTGGGGAAAAAGAAAACATTTTTTTACATATGTGCTTATTCTATAGCATTAGCACATTATGAGTAGTTTCTTGAAATTTAATTTTACAGATTACTTGACCAGAGCACGACAGCTTTCTCTACTCCAGGCATGTGCATTCCTTAGGAGGCATCTTATGCCCTTAATGATAGCCAGTTTACTTGTGGAAATAATGGTTTCTGGGCCAATTCCACAGATAATCAAAAGCACACAGTCATAGGAACATAGATTATTGCTGTGAAATTAAATAAAAGAATTTCAGAATTAGAAGGAAATTTAAAGTATTATTTTTTGTTTAGAAAGTGTGTAGTTTTATGTTTAGAAATATCATATTGACATATTATTCTGCAACTTATTTTACCCAATGGTTTTGAAATGTAACCATATTAATGCATACAGATCTACTTTATTTCTTTTAACTGTTTAGTGGCTCCATATGAATGCTCCACAATCTATCTGTACATTTCCCAATTGGTAAATATTTAAGTTCTCTTAAATTTTTCACTATTACAATGCTGCAATGAATTTCCTTGTACACATCTCCAAGTGCAAGTTTTCCTGGGTAAATACTCAGAAAATTCCATGTTGCCTGATACTGTCACATTTACTATCTTTCGGTTTATTTTTTTCCTGGTACATCATTTCAATTCCTTAATTTTTATTTCTATCTTTTATGGGTTGTTTTGCCTCGACTGCCTTTTTAAAACATTTGGCTGGATTTTTACAAACATAATTATCATTTTTAGTTACTAAAATTAATTTATTTACATCATTGCAATTACAGTTGTAACAGTGCTGTTTTTCTGTCTACCATGATTTTCTTTGCTTTTTCTTTTTTTTTGGTGGTGGTACCAGGGATTGAACTTAGGACCTTGCACTTGCAAGGCAGGGATGTTGCCACTGAGCTAAATCCCTGGCCCTCTTTGCTTTTTTTTAAAGATTTTTACTTTGATTTTTTTTTTTTTTTGCATTACTGTTCCCCGAACCCAACCAATGTTTCATAAGTTATACAATGTTTTCCTTCTTTAACAGTCCTAAAGTCAATTTCTAGCAGCCTTCTAAACAATACAAGGACCTTAAAAATTTAATTAACGGCTCCTACTCTTCTTCATTACATACCAGCTTCCATATTATTGATGCTAATATCTTAGTATCACATTTTAAATAACCTATAACCAACTTTTTAAAGTTACTATTTATTTCTATTTACAAATATGTTCATCGGCTTCCTTACTCATGACTGATTCATATAGCCCCCTCCTTCCTTCCAGGTTCAAGGCCACATGACTTGCTGCATGACAAAGTTACTTTGTGGTTGCAAACAGCAACCATTTTATTCTATTTTGTAGGTAAGGAATCTGGGTAAAACTCAGCTGGGCCATTCTTCTAGATCTTGTGAATTTGACTATGACACTCAGTAGTACTCAGCTAGAGGATGAGCTTGTTGGAGGATGACCAGAGTGGCTACACAAAGCCTCTCTAACATATGCATGTCAGAATAGTTGGTCACTGTATTCGGTGGCTGACAGCTCCAAGAGGAAGTGCACTAAGGAATCAGTTGAAAGCTACATGGTCTTTTCTGGCCTGGCCTGGCAAGTCAATGTGGCTATCACGTCTACCACAGCCTATTAGTTTTAAAAGTCATGAAGTCAGTGTACATTCAAGGAGAGTGGAACACACTCCACTTTTGATGGGAAAGTGGTAAGATCGTGTAGTAGAAGAGCATGGAAGATGGGAGCTATTGTTATGGCTACTTTTGGAAAATACAATCTGCCCAATTTTCTGTTTACTTAAGTATATCTTTAGTAATTCTTTCAGTAGGAGTCCTATGAGTAGTTAACTCAACAGATGTATATTTGCAGTGTCTTTATCACATTCTCTATTGAATGAGTATTTAACAAAGTATAGACTTTCAGGTTGACAGTTATTTTCACTTAGTACTTTGAATATACTACTCTTTTTTTTTTTGGTACTGGGGATCGAACTCTGGTCCTTGCACTTGCAAGGCAGGCGGCGGAACCACTGAGCTAAATCCCTGGCCCTATACTACTCTATTTTGCCCTCATTTTGTAGACGTCTTATATTAATATGCATTCCTTAGTATATATGTCTTTTTTTTCCTCTGTGGCAGCTTTTATGTTTTTCTTATTTTTGATGTTCACTGTTTCACTTACTGTGTCTAAATGTGGATTTGTTTTTATTTGGCTTGCTCAAGTTTTGGAGGGCTCCTTCAGTCTGAAGGCTTGGGAATCCTGTCCTTGTATAGCCTGGAACAGACAGTAAAATTTGTCTCTCCACTGGACAGCAGAATAGGAATTCTTCCTCCAATTAATGCAGGGATTGCTCCTTCATGTCTTTCTGTGGATAATTTGATTTCAGTTATCTACATGTACTAGTCACCAGTTGATTAACTCAATTCCCCTATTATTAGATCTCTAGCACTATGTAGTTCTCCACAGCACAGCGCAGTTTCAATTTTACATTTGTGTGATTATTTAATTAGGATCATGACATTCTTAAACGAAAAGGAGTATCACTTCTAGTAACAGGAATATTTAGATTAATCTTCTCACTATTAGCACTTATAAACTCTAAACAAAAAAATACACGCACATGCTTACACAAAAATGGGCAAAAAGCTGGTAGAAATGGCAGGAAGTTAACACTTTGAAGAGTGAATGACACTGAGTTTACTGTTTTATAGTTTTTCACATGAGGGCAGGCCCAGGTCAGTGCTGGGCAAACCAGCTGAAATTCATATTAAAACCTGCAGTCTTACTGCCTGAAGAATCAGAGAATAGACTGCAGGACTAATTCAGCAGCTGGAAAGTAAAGGAGAACTCCAGGATAGATGATATCCACTAAGCAAGAGTGCCATATTTGATATTCAGGCTCTGAGTACTTCTCCACTGACCCCTTGAACTGTGCATGTGTGGGGCAGAACAGCATAAGGCCAAATAAATGGAACCCGAAATTTTGACTGCTGCCCCTGCAGAGAAGGCACAGTTAGAAGTGTGAGTTCGGCCAAGTTAATTATCTGCTAATACAAAACATTAACATTCTTCAGAGGAATATAACAGAATTCAGTTTCTACAAAGTATAGATCACAATACAATTACTAAACATGAAAACAAACAAGAGGGCCGGGGATTTAGCTCAGTGATTCCGGCACCTGCCTCACAATTGCCAGGTCCCAAGTTTGATACCCGGTACAAAGAAAGAAAGAAAGGAAAGAAAGGAAAGAAAGGAAGGAAAGAAAGGAAGGAAAGAAAGAAAGAAAGAGAAGAAAAGAAAAGAAAAGAAAAGAAAAACTATATTCAAGAAAAAAAAGCAAGCAATGGAGATCAATTTGAATGAATCCAAATATTAGCATCAGCAAACAAGGACGTTAAGGCAGCTATTCATATTATAATTAAGAGCATAAATGATGTAATAAGATGAACAAAGGAAAACTCAGACAACAAATAGGAGTTACAAAAAAAAAAATCAAAAAGAAATTCCAAGGCTGGGGATTTAGTTCAGTGGCACCGCGCCTGCCTCACAAGCACAAGGTCCTGAGTTCAATCCCTGGTATTGGAAAAAAAAAAAAAGGAAATTTCAGAAATGAAGAATAATACATATGAAATTTAAAATTCATGGATAGTTTAATAGTAGATTAGACACTGTAGAAGAAAGAATACTTGAACTTGAAAATATAGAAATTATATATAATTGATACAGAAATTATCCAGTCTAAAAAAAAAGAAGAAAAAATGTTGAAATAAATGAACAGATGACTGGGGTGTTGCTCAGTGGTGGAGCACTAGCCCAGCATGCATGAAGCCCAGCACTGAAGGAAAAAAAAAAAAGAACAGAGTCCCCATCTACCTTTGGGACAAAATCTAAAGACTTAATATGAATATGATTGCCATCCAGGAAGACAGGTAAAAATAATGAGGTTATCAGAAAGCACTCTAAAAAAGGATAAGCAGTGAGAACAACCAGCACTTAGATCTTGGTTTCTAAATACCATTTTCCAAAAAAAGGAACCAGGCCTTTTTGGAGAAAAGTTTGATTCTAGGATGGAGAAGGGGAAATACAAGATGAGCCTAGAACATTAGAGCATCATTCAGGCCCTGAAAATAAAGAGGATGGGGAAGAAAAGAAAGAAGAAAGGAGAGAAGAAGACAAAGAAGATGATGAGAAAGAAGGGTAGGGCATCTCAAAAGGATACAGGAATCAATCTAAAAGAGTTTCCAATGGCTAGAACAATCTGAGCAAGGCAAAAAGAAAAAGGCAGTATTGGATTAAAGTCCAAAGAATAAAATACATACCAGTGAGTCTATTCTAAAAAATTAATGATTGAATAAATAAATATATCATCTTGTTGAAGAATTCCAGATATGTAGATATTACTTCTTTCTTGACGTACAGCTTAATTTCCCTCCTCTTGAGTATAGGCTGGACTTAGGGACTTGCTTCCAAAGAATAAGGAATAGAAAAGGAAAAATAGTTTGTCGTAGAAAAATCTGGGAGACACAACTGTAACCACATTATCAAGTTTAATATCACCAGTAATAAGTCATATTGATATCATCATCCCCTGATATGATACAACAAGGATACTTCACCTCTGTTGTACTCCTAAAAATCTATAACCTTATTGTAAACATGAGAAAATGTCAGACAAGTTTACAATGAAGGACATACTAAAATCACCTGACCAGAACGCTTCCAAAGTGTCAGGGCTATAAATGCAAGTATGAAAAATTGTCACAGAATAGAGGAGTCTAGGGGATATAATGATAAAATGCAATGTCATATTCTAAATGGGATCCTCAAACAGAGATTTAAAAGAAAGTGAAAAAATATAGTTAATAGCATTGTGCCAAATTTACTTTTTTAGTTTAACAACTATAATTACATTAGCTGTGAACCACACAGGGAAGTGGGGTGATAAGCATATGGGAATTGCCTATACTATCTTTGCAACATTTTGATAAACCTAAAAGATACCAAAAGAAACTTTATTTTTAGCACAGTAGAAATTTTCCAAATTTGGTGAGAGAGAAAGATTCTAAAATCTAAACAAGCCAAAGCAGGATAAATGCAAAGGAAGCTATGCTTACCCACATCATTATCAAACTGCTGAAAGAAGCTAAAAAAAAAAAATCTAGAATACAGCCAGAATGAAATGGCACAGAATACATAAAGAACAATAATACATATGAAAGTTTCTCATCAGAATAACATTTGAAGTCTCATCAAAAACAATGGAGCTCCAAAAAATGGTGAAATAATTATTTAAGCGCTGAATGAATGAGGGGGGACATTTGCCTCAACATACTAGTCCTAAAAACCTCACATACATTATTAATTTGTTAGGAGGTCCCTATTTTTGTACTTAGCAAAATGTCTGCTTACTCCTGATTAAATTATCCAAAATTCTGAATGAATGAATGTTGAACTAAGTTCTACTTTATTCAAAATAGTAATTTCTCACATTTACTTATTTCTGTAGTATCTATTTCATAACAAATATAATCTCAGTCCAAACCTCCCTCAAAAATACCTACGTCCTTCTCCTCACGAAATTCTTATGAACGCTGGTTTAGGTCAACTGACACAGCATAGAACTCCTTTTCTTCTCAAAGGCTGAGGCAGCTATTAAACCTTCCAGCTCCTCAGAACTTTTGTTTTAGCTCAACTTCGTATCTCCCCAATTTGGGGAAATCATTCTATGGTGTCTTTAAACAGTTATTACATTTTAAAAGATAAAGTCACTTTTAAATAGCAGAAACAGGACAATCAAAGGATCACCGTTATCTTTGGTTCAATTTCCATCTTTGAGTTTAGGTCATTTGAACTTTAGGTCAGTGACCTTTTGTCATTTTATTTGGTTTCCAGCATTTTAACCTTAAGCTTTTCCCCTTTGTTCATTCCTTTTTCTTTTCTTTCACTTTGAGCAAAAAAGTGTTAAAGCAACATAAAGCTATTTGTTTTAACTGTACAAGTACCAGGGTTTCAGAATTTAAATTCCCTCTGGAACCCTAACTCTAGCCACACCCCCATATAAATATATACTACAATAGGGTCTTTCATTGCAAACTCATACTCAGGAAGCAGTGTCATTTGTCACTGAGTACATAATGCAAGATAACATAATGAAAAGGGGATTTTGCTTTACTCCCTTAACTATAAATAAAAATATGTAGCACTCTGCAGGATTACCACATGCGGTATGATATTAACTTAAATACCAATCTTTAATACAAATTGTAAATAGGATAAACTGTGCTCTCTGGCCTCAAGCTTTAAATAGTCTCTCTTTTCTATAAATTTATGGCTTTCACGAAGCATGTAAAGGGTCCCTGCACATAATTTGTAATCATGTAATGAAAGAGGCTATTGTAATATATATGAGGGACAGACAGAGACAGAGAGAGAGAGAGACAGAGAACAAAACTGTAGTCAGTGTTGTGAGAATTATACAAAGTGCTCGTGATGAAGATCAACGCAGTGAGAAAAACGAAAGTCTGAGTGAAAGACCTCTGCCAGGGTAGAGAAAGCAAATCACTGTCAGCTATGGCCTAATTTATATATTATATCCAGTGAAGGGTGGGGAAAGGTCTACTATGTGCACATTGAAAACAAAAACTGACTTGACTCCCATCAGTATTCATCCACCCTGAATTCCGCTTAAGCATGAAGTGACATGATGGACTGCAGCCTCCCTGATGTCAGCTTGTTTACTGTGGCCATCCTATCCACATCAGAGCATACTGATGCAGCTCCTCTTTGGTGCTTAATGTGTTTATGCTCACGTTATCAGCAGGCATCGGGTTGCAAAGATCAGATTGGAAATAATTTCACTATTTTCAAAGGGGAAAGAATTTATCCCTTTGATTGCCACTTGCTTGCAAAGTAGAGCATGTTTCGGTTCTCTGAAGAGTGCCACTTAAACTAAATTAGAGTGATCAGAAAAAGATTCCTGAGAGAAGTCATTACAGTTATTTTAAAAATGGAGATTTCATTTTCTACTCCATTTTCAAGAAGTTATACTTGCCCAAGGAGGCTGATCAATCCAGGCCCTGGAAGGTTATTTACCTCCTGAATTTTAAGAGCTGATTCCTCATTAGGAACTATGTATGTCTTTTTTTTTTTTCCCAGCACCAGGGAGGAACTATTTATGTCTTGATTAACACTGAAATATTTGTCCCCTCACACTATTAACAATTGAAGATTCACACAAAATACCAACATTTAAAAATTTAGAAAATAACCTTTCTGTGTCAAAATTTTTAAGACATGTCCATAGAACACAACAAAGAACCAGTAAATCAGAGCGTAGCTGTTGATGGTATACCTTTTCCATCATTTCTAATTCTGTCCTTTATCCTCCCTCAGCCCTTGTCATCTTGCTCAATGCACAAACCTTTTCAGACACAGCCAACTCTTCATCCAGGGATAAATAACTTGATTTACCAGGTTTTTTTAAAAAGTACATTAATGAGAAAGAAAAAAAAAACAGTGAAGAGCAGTGAAAGTATCTAGCAGAGGTAATCTAGAAAGATAAATAATTGATATTTATAGGGTGCTTACTATGTATCCAGCATTCTCCCAGTCTCGTGAAATCTTTATTAAGCCCTTTACTTAATCTTGTTAAATCCATTTACACATAACATTCCATTTTTAAAACTCCCATAACAATGAAACACAATAGAAATTTTTCTCTAAATTCTTATTTCTTGAATTTTTTTAGGTAACATATATGAATTTCATATGAAAATTCAAAATGTTGCAAACTTTCGCATAAATGGGTTAACCTCATCCTACAGATGAGGGAATGATGCTCAAAGATTTTTATGTGACCAAGATTACCAATGATTTGAACACAAGTAGTTGGACTCCAGAGGGTTATTGTTCCCTACATCCACTGTCTCCACTGCACAGCAATCCTACAAAATGTCCATGACATGCCTCCTTACATCAGTGTCACCTGGAAAACCAAAAAGACACTTGTCATTAACCACAGCTAAGATGTAGGAGACCCAAGGCTAGGCTCAGGTCGGGGAAGAGAGGTAAACACTGTTCAAACAATAGCACTGCATCTCTGCCCAGCTCTCATCCTGTTCTAACATTTAAAAGAAGAGAGCTCAGTAAAAGTGAGACATGAATAGCAGATTATTTTAACAGGAATTTTAAGGCATTTTTCAAATGTTTTAACACTTAGAGTATCTAAAACATTTTTTTCATAACTTCAGATAACTTGATGAATAAGAGGGCCTTCAAATATTAGATGTAATTTTAACTAATTTTATCAAAAGCCATTTTGTGCTACATTTTCATGCTTGTATTACCCATGATTATCAGAGGTTAAGTAACTCTACTCCATCCCTCCCCCTCATTGCTGTGTTATTCCATACTCACTTTTATTAACTGTACACTAGATAAGAAAGTGGAATAGCTCAGGCTGGAGTCCATCAACAATTTCAAATCACTTCACCAATGTTCTCACTAGAACTCCCAAATTCCTGCTAGCTTAACTTGGACTACACCTACACATTGATGGCAGAAGCCAGGCAAGCCCCCTATTGCATGTTCCCATTAGAGTGTGTTGAAATTTGCAAATTCCTTTATGTTTCCTCTTCTAACCACTTGTTTGCTTCACGGGTAGTCATCTAGGTTCCATCCACCTCTCTCATGGCCTGTTTTTGACTCCAACTCTGACACTGCCACCTCTTGCTTCCCTCCCACATCTACTATCCCACCTCAAAGCAAATAGGAGCCTTTCAAGTTGCTCAGATTTTCCTACTGGAAAAAAAGTACAGTAACAACAAAATGTGCCTTTTCCTTGCTGGGCTTAACAGCTACCATACTAGTTATTGTCTTTGCTATTAAACTTTACCAACCAGTAGGTTATACCCTTTTCTATTTTATGACCATACACATTTCTTATAGCTGTTGAATCTGCATTTGATCATACCACTTCGCCAAAAGTTTACTTTCAAACATTCACAATTCATTTCTTGAAAAATTCAGCCTGAACTCAGTCCTCACTTCCCTTGACTCTCTGTGGCATCTGACATTACTCCTATCCACTGTCGGTTTCTCCGCTGACAGCTCTGCCTCCAGAGCTTAGTCCTGCACCATCTCTTAATTCGAGAGTCTATTTCTTGCTTCCATCTCAGGTAAAACACACACACACACACACACACACACAACTAATCATTCTATGCAAAGGACTCAACTCCTTATCACCACCTCTGACCTCTTAAGGCTTAGCCTCCCAACTCCAAAGCCATGCTTCTCAAACTATCTGCAGAAAAAGGTTACTTTTCCCAGTTTTATTCTTTTGTAAAGACAAACCACTAAAAACAAAGAAAAAAGACATACAAAATACAAGCACTTTTTATTGTTGGACTCTGCCCTTAACACCCCACTTCTAGGTTTGTTATGGTGGCATCACCTACCACTGATCCAAAGTCTTGCCTTACCTTGTCTCCTCTCTGTAACTCTATCCAATCAATCATCAGCTTCTAAATTGTACTCCTTTAAATTCTTCTTTTATCAACCCTTTTCCACACAGAATGCAACAACTCCAATCCAGAAGCTAATAGTTCACCTACCTGAACTATTACAGTCTCCCTGTGTAGTGAGCAATCAATGGTGCCATTTGTGAAATTTCCAACTCTTTCTCCCCAGAACCTTTTCCAAAAGAGAGGGAACCATTGTAATTAGATACTGACATGTGACTGACTATGAGGTAAGATAGAAGAAATAAAGGATAGGTGAAAGGGAGATAAGGAAAACATAACTAAAAATTGTACTTTTAAAAAGACTAACTTTAGGGCCTCAGTTGAAATTATCCAAGGTGATCCATATCAGAATTCCCTTGGTTAAATTAGGTTTCTTTCCTTCCAGACCCAGCACACTCAAAATCCCTCAGGAATACCGAAAGGCCAAACTGTAAATTGACTTAATTTAAAAAGTAAGGAGCAGAAAACTAATCCTAACAACAACAGTCCACACCTGTAGAATGGACCACTACCCTTCTGGGGGGTGGGTCACCTTTTCCCAGAATTTCCACCCCTTGAGAGAGGCAGAAATGTTCCCTGTTTCAAGAAATAAGCACTCGCTCTCTCTCCCTCTCTCTCTCTCTCTCCCTCCCTCTCTCTCTCC
>NW_004624753.1:16168111-16201351 GCF_000247695.1 Heterocephalus glaber | reverse complement strand
TCTGAAAATAAAGAATCCACCTGTAAGAAATGGATGGTTGGTTTCACTGCCTGCTGCACAAGCACAAGGACCCGAGTTCAATCCCTGGTACCAAAAAAAAAAAAAGAAATGGATGGTTCAGGGACTTAGCTCAGTGGCACCGCACCTGCTTTGCAAGTACAAGGTCCTGAGTTCGATCCCCAGCACCAGAAAAATACAAAAAAAGAAATGGATGGGTCAGGGACTTAGCTCAGTGGCACCGCACCTGCTTTGCAAGTACAAGGTCCTGAGTTCGATCCCCAGCACCAGAAAAATACAAGAAAAAGGGAACAAAATAACAGGGAAATTTGAATGTTCAGAAAATTGATTTTCAGCAAAATTTATTATTCTGTGAGGCACATGTTCCATGGGAGCAACAGGACAAGTATTCGAGAACAATATTAGGGTGGAAACCAAATCAAATGGTGGGCAGTGGGTTCCACAAGAGGAGCAGCAGATAGGTCAGGGACACTATGTCTTCTCTATGGATTCTTGGACATGGTGCTACTGCCACACTCTGTCAGAGCTGACCTTGGGAGAGGGCAGGTGGGCAGGGCTCTTTTCAGACCCTGCTTCCTTCCTGCCAGCACTGGTCAGGAAACTGTATGGAGGGGTCCATTCCTGGAAGAGTGGCTCCATAGAGGGCACAGACAGAGCCTGGGCTCCACAATGTCTACTTCTCCCACCTAAGGAAATACGGTTAAGATTTCACCTGTATCTGCAATGGCTGGCTTATAACAGTTTCCTAAAAGGGGAGTTTAGCCCTGTTCCTGATTGGGAGTGTCATTATATAAGTCTTCAACACACAGTGAAAACACTGGGATATTTAATCACCTTCTTTTTCTGTGGGCAATTATCCACCCCAGAAGTGAAACAAGAACATGCTACTGTTTATGCTCACCCATCCCAAGCAGCAGGAACAGAATCCTCGCATAGGGGAAGGCAGGTACTGAGGCCATCTCCACAGAAAAGGGGGGGGGGCACTTCCTGCCACTTGCTTGTTCACTCATCATTTTCCTGAAAACTAGATATAACAATTTTAACAATCTTATGCAAGAAAAAAGTTCCGTCACTTTAGATTAATCCACCCCTGCCCTGACAGTGACTGAGGATCTAGGTTTGTGGGCTCAGCAACCTCACATTGCCTTAACACTCCTGAGACCTCGTAGGCTTCTAGCACCTCAGCTGGAAACTGTGAAAAGACTTTTTCCCCAGTATTTTCTCAAGTTATTCTTTTCCTTTGTGAAGCTTTAAAATGTAGCCCTATATAGGTAACTATAAAGAAACATTATAGAACTGCAAAATGTTTTGGTCTGGTTGGTTTTTATGTCATATGATATTGTCAAAGCAATCTACGGGAGTTTATTCTATTTTATTGCAGTACTGGGGATGACCCTAGGGCCCTAATACTGAACTACATCCCAAGCCCTTTTTGTAATTTTTTTTTTTGAGACAAGTTCTAAGTTGTTAAATTGCCTAGGCTGGGCTCAAACTTTCGACCCTCCTACCTGAGCCCTCTAGAGTGCTAGGATTACAGGTCTGCACCACCATGTCTGGCTTGGTCACATATTTTTAACCCAGTAAAAGTACTCATGACTTCTCAAATAACTGGTGACTCCTGGTCTGTATGATTTTCCAGTGAATATTAATCAATCATCTTCGCTACTAATAATCAAGATTCATATCTGTAAATATTCTCAGAAATTCAAGAAAACATTAATATATTGGAATTCCCCAAGGTAAAATTATAATCATCAGATAAATCACCTCTCTCCTTGGAAATTAGCATGGTATTTCTGAAAATATGAGGCCAGGAGTTGTGGTGCACCCCTGTATCCCAGCACTCTGTGAGGCTGAAGTAGGAGGACTGCAAATTCAAGCCCAGCCTGGGAAACTTAACAACCTAGCGAAACCCTATCTCAAAATGGAAAAATTAAATTAAATTAAAAGGGCTAGGGGCATAGCTTAGTGCAAAGGGCCTGGGTTCATGCCCTAGTACTAGGAAAAAAAGAATGAATGAATGAATGAAATAAAGATGAAGGGAGGGAGGAAGGGAGGGAGGGAAGGAGGGAAAAACGTATGGTACAAGACCACATGCACTGGAAACAACGTAGGGAGTAGGCTGGTGGAAGTGGTGCTTGTATAAAAATGCAGGCTCATGACACTGTCAAATCTACTAAATCAGAACCTCCGGGGATAGCTGCCAATAGTCCATATTTGAAAAATGTCCAATAACCCATATGTACCTAATGTTTCTAAACCACTGAGCTACCTGGGCCAATTCTTGCCATCACAATTTATGAAAACAGGATTCTCATGGGTCTTTGTACATATAAAGTTAAAAACAATCAAGGAATAAATATTTAAAGTGAGGGCTGGGGATTTAGCTCAGTGGTTCTGCCACCTGCCTCGCAAGTGCAAGGACCCGAGTTCAATCCTCGGTACCAAAAAAAAAAAAAAAAAAATTTAAAGTGAAAAAGGAGGTAAGGTGAAAAGCTCTCTTCCATTATCATCTAATGGAATTTAGATTCTAGGGTGATCTGCAGCCATGAACAGGGGATATTCTCCACCTACAAGAATAATACTAGGGGCAGGGGATTTAGCTCAGTGGCCTCAAGAAGCCTGCCTCAAAAGTGCAAGGTGCTGAGTTCGATCCCCAGTAGTACCAGAAAAAAAAAAAAAGAAGAATGCTATTACTAGCATCTATAATGAAGCAGTTTTTTCCACCCTTCAGTTTCAAAGACAGCACACCCTGTAAGAGGAATGCTATCCCTACACAAAGATTAAAGGATAGTCATGTATCGAAGTCACTAATTCTTTTCCAACACCGTGTCTTTGCCACTTAAACATGAACTTAGAATTGCCTGAAGATCTTGCTAAAACGCAGACTACTAGGTTTCTAGTAAGTCCCAAGAGACACTGGTGATTCTTGGTTCAGAGATGAGACTTTGAGAACCACTCGTTTAATCTAATACTACTCTCCTCCCAACCAGCATTACTTAGGAGTCCCTGGAGATTTCAGTGATGCTAAGAGTACTTCCATCTAGCAAATGCTCCAACAACTTGCTTTCCTCGAAACTCTGGGGATTAGCACCCTTTTTATCCCGCCCCCATCCCTGTCCTCTGACTGACCTACCCTCTCTACTTTCTACCCTGCACTGACCTGCTTTCTGCCCTCTTTGCAGGAAACTATACTCCCTATGGCAGGAAAGCCACAGGAAAGACAGGAAGTCCCTTTGTTCCTATCGAAGGAAACTGTACTTCCTTAGCCAGAAAGCTACTTCTTCCACCTAGAGATTTATTTGGTGATTATGTCACTAGGGTCCAGCTGTACAGATGAATTCAGCAAGGAGTACCATACCCAGGGGCAAAATTAGGTCAAGGATAAGCTTAGATATTCTCTAGAAATATCAGAAGCATTCAATCTCAATATTACATTCTCGTTCCTTGTGAGTATAAGTATATACTACAACAAAGATTCCCATTCAGAGGTAAATCCAGAATTAACACACTGCAAATGGGCACGCCCTTCTCTCAAACTGACTTTTGAATCCATCTGATCAAGATTTAAATATATTCCCAGAATCAGATTCTACATGGTGGACATGCATTCAGTTCTTCCTTCCCAAAACAAGAAACTCCTGTAAATTGACAAGTACTTGGGAATGAGGTAAGAAAAAAATGTATTTGCTATAGCTTAAGTATCTTTGGAAGATCTTCAGGAGCTCAATCATTTAAATTTGAACATATAATTGACAGTTCATTTGGGAACCATGTTAAAATTAATTAGGAACTTTTAAAGGTTAGGTTAAACAGTTTATTTTCTTTTGAAATTCCATTCCTTATATAGGCTATGATACATATGCTTAAGAAAAAATGTATAAACTGGGAGAATAAATATAGAATTATACCAATATAGAAGGAAACTGAGGATCTTTTTAAAGTGCTGGCCACAAGCTGGTTAAATGTTACAAGGCCCCGGATTTAGCTGAGTGGTTTCTCCACCTGCTGCGCAAGCGCAAGGACCCGAGTTTGATCCCCGGTACCAAAAAAAAAAAAAGTTATAAACACTACATAACATTATAATTTACCAAGCAGTATTAAAGATATGACTTTTAAAAATCATTGCAAGGGCCGGGGATTTAGCTCAGTGGTTTCGCCACCTGTTGCACAAGCACAAGGACCCAAGTTCGATCCCTGGTACCAAAAATAAATAAATAAATAAAAATAAAAATCATTGCAAGAAAATGACAAAAGACAACATATACTATAATCACGGTATTTCTAGAACCTGAAATATCCTCCTTATTAGGAAAGAAGTTAAGCCATGTTCCTAATAAAAAAGATTTGCTATAATAGTCAAAGTCCTCAGGCATCCACTTCTTCAAATGTGACCATGGAAGAATCTTGGATTTAGCTAATAGTACGATTACAGACAGCACCCAATTGTTCCATGTCATCTGTTACTAGGGAGGAACTGCTGGGATATTGTTATTTTTAAACCATAAAACATTATCTTCTGCCATGTTTTGAGGTCTATATTCTGTATTCAGTACAAATGTTCATTTTTACAGGATACTTATGGATATGTTTATGCTTCTTCTGCCAAAGAGGGCAGATTTTCTAATCAAATGCCCAAATGCAAAAGAAATGCCCTGAAATTAGGTCACACAGCACAGATACCAGTTTTTGATAAGTAATATATAAGAAGCAAAAGGATCACAAAATCAGATCAAGAATATAGTGAAAACGAAAAGAAGAACTACTTGCCTAAAAATTGCTATAAAAATTGAGCTGGGAAATCTCATGACTTCTTAAAACACAATATGAAAGGGGTACAAGTTAAAGGAAATGATTATGTCAGAAAAAGAACTGGGAGCCAGACATGGTTGCACACTCCTGTAATTTCAGCACTCCAGAGGTTGAGGCAGGAGGATTGCCACAAGTTCAAGGCCAGCCTGGGCTACATAGTAAGCACAAGGCCAGACCAAAATACATAGCAAGACTTGTCTCAAAAAACAAAACAAAACAAAAAGGAATTGGGAAGCACTCACTGGATAGAGTAAAGAGACAAACACCCAAAAAGCCTCAGTTCTGGTCTCATTTCAGAAACCCTTAGGCTATCTTAATTGTATTTATTTGGTCCATTTACCTATAGGCAGGTCATCTCTATTTCCTCTTTCACAATGACCTACTCAGAAGGACCAATAATCTTCATCTCCACTCCACTCAGTAAACTAATGATCCTTTTTTTTTTTTTAACATTAAAAGACACGTTTTATTTAGTATGGCAAAAACTAACATTGAAAACTAGTTTCTGAATATTTGAATTATACTTTTTATATAGGCAGTTATTTTATCCTTTATTTACTGTTTCTTAAAACAATTTATTTTTTTAAAAGGTGTTTCTCGTTCTGTCCAGAGAAAGGGAATCTTTTATTTTGCCATTTGGTATATAATCTCAATGAAAATTAGAGGCTTATTCTCAAATAGCATGTAGGTTAATTACATTTTAGGTCAAGAAATAACACAACTTTTCAAAAGAATTATTCAAAAAGTTAATGAAGGTCAGACTGAACAATAGTCACTATGCCTGGATAGGTAGGTGCTACTGAATGTTCTGGCTATTGCTTTTCTTCTCTCAAGGAAATTTACAATGATCTTTGATATTAATGTCTATGAAATGTACAAGAGAGAGAAAAGACCAATGGTCCATTCTTGACATTTTCATTATTTGGAACAGCTCCATCTCAAAATACTTAATTTCAATAGTCTAATCAGGACCAAGACCTCTTAGTCTTCCTTCTCTTTCTCTTGCTCATTCACCAACTCTTCTAATTATTTCACTAAGATGCCAATTCTTCAGCTTTTCCATTTTATCTGATCCACTCCCTCCAGGCAGTAGTTCTGTACTGTAGTACAGTAGTACTGTAGTGCAGTAGTTCTCAAATGGGTGTGATTTTGCCTCTCAAGATGTCTGAAGACATTTTTGATTATCACAACCAGTTGCTACTGGCATCTAAAAGGCAGAGGTGAGAAAGGCTGCTAAACACCCTACAAAGCACAGCACAGTCCCCTTAGACGGAAAAGTGTGATTCTGAAGCTGAGAGCCTCGGCTCTATGGCCTATTTCAGATGGCATGGTCCATTTCTTTAATCACTCTGGTAGCATTTTTTCAATTCTCTCACACTTTCATCCTTTTTACAGCTGTTCTATAAAACCGAACCCCCAATCAACTGAATAATCCAAGTTTCCTACTTCTCAAACTAGTCTACTGAGCTTTAAAAAAAAAAAAAGCTAAACATGTAATACAAGCACGAGCATGGCTGACTTTATATGTACACAAATTCCAAGTCCAGTGGTATCAACATTACCAGGCAAACAATGCTTTTTGTTTATCACTGCCCCCCAAACTCCTGTGCTTTCTCCTCAGTGACTATTCTAAATTTTATGGCTTCCTGTAATCCATACCTCACACCAAATCAACATCCAATATCACCAAATTCATTTGCTTGACTTAAAAACTTGCTTCCAGCAGACAAGAACTTCCACACATTCCTTCCCCACCCTAGGAATTCATTTGTATCTATCCCCACCCTTCTCCCCATCCCTCATAGGAGAGGATCCCCAGCATCCCAGTACAGAGTGATTATGGCCTCTGCCGTTGGCCTCCTCTAGGTTCCTGCTTCATCAATCAACCAGCTCCCTAGATCCTCTACCTCAATTTCTACCTGTTTCCCTGCCCTTTTCTCCTAAGAAATAAGTGAACGTTCCAGTCTTTTCTTGGGAGCTTGAGGAGAGACAACAATGAACAAGATTCACCCTTACTTCCACATCTCCCTCCAACTCTTTCTCCTCACAATGAATATTCATAAGAACGGTCTTCACTCCCTATCCTCACTACTCCATTCCCATGTCAGTCCAATACTCACTGCTCACATTCCTACTATCCCACTAAAACTCCATGGTAGAGGCAAATAAAGACATCCTTAGCAAATTCAGGGTATTCTTTCAGCCTTTGGAGGATTAACAAAAACTACTGCACCCTCTTTGAAATGTGAAATTAGTGTTTGGGATTACATTATCTCCTCTAAATCTTCCTACTTCTTCGGCCCTTCCTTCTCACACTTCTTAGACGTTGGTATGTCCTGCACTCACGTTCAAATCTTACTCACTTGGTTGTGTAATCCATGCTCTGGTACTTCAAATCTGTATCCCCATCCCTGATGTCCCTTAACTAAGTTTTCTTAGTGAATGACACCACCATCTACCTGGCTTTCCAAGATAGAACCCTGGGATCAGCTCAGATTTGTCACCCTCACACACATAACCAATTTCAAAGTCATGAGACTTTAATCAAAGCATCTTTGGGATCTGTTGTATCTGCCCATTCCCTCTCCAACCTGCTTAATCCAGGTCATTATCTCTCACCTTGATCATATTCCTATAAAAAAGAATGATAATTAAGCACATACAAGTAAAAAACTTGGCAGTTCCTCTTACAGGCAAGGAGGCTAAATGTAAGTAAGATATGATTCAAAAAACAACACTGGAATTTTTTAAAAGAGTAATGCTGTATGAATATAGGCAGATCATTTAATTATCTGGAGTCTGAGATTACCAAGTGTCCAGTGAGAAGTAAAGGAGATAAAGGACCCTTTGAACCCTTAACATTCACTCTATGATTCTATATCTACCAGACATTAAGACAGTTCATACCACAAAATATACACTGTACTTGTGACATATGCAAGCTATTACTGGTGCCAAAAAGAACAGGCTGATTTGTTTTCTTTGATGCCAAAATATATCAAGCATACACTGATTTCCATCACTTTCAAAAATGAAACTTTCGATTGCAAATGTCAAAGAAATAAAATGCAAGCAAAAGAAAAAGCCAAGAAAAAATTACAATGAAATTGATTATGTATATAAAAATGCTATTTCAAAATATTTTTTTCAGGAATCAAGTAACAGAATAAAGACTTAGTAGCAAAATAAGTGCCATAAACCATTCTGACAGTCACTAACATTATGAACAAAAAGTTCTGCCTACTCACAGAATTTTTGTAGTATAGGAGTTGTGTAATATTGAATATCAAACACTGAACAATATATATGCAATATGAAATCATAGAAGTTTCAGGCTCTGCTTTTGAAAGACCAGGTCCTCAGAGAAGAATAAGAACTAAGCTGTGAAAATGCAATATGAATTCCATTTAAATGTTATCCCAATCAAATGAGAGGCACCTGTTACTATGGTGACAGTTTAGGTTTGGTTGTTGTTCTACTGCTTAGTAAGGTCAGAGATAATCTTCAATTTTAAAGAGAATATAAAATGAGACAACAGAAAAAGAGTGTGGCAAGCAAAACAAGCTGTACACTGACAAAGCCTAATGATCAATGGACTCAGAAGCCAGACAGCCCAAGTTCAAATCCCAATTTTAACACTATTAGCCAGTTTATTTTAATAATTCATTTAGTTTCCCCATGTCTCAAGTTTCCTCATCAGTAAAATGGGCACAAAACACCTACTTTATAGGTAAAGTGCAAAGAACAATGCATGACTTATTATGAACACCACAGAAGTATTAGGTAATATTATTATTATCTGTACTAGTTTTTTATTAGCTACAGTCAATGTATGCTGGCTCAAGTTTAACAATGTACACCAGGCATTTTGTTTATAGTTCAAAAACAGTATCATTTGAGTTTATAGCTCCATTCTAAGAGCTCATCTTCCAATCACCAAGTATTGAGTTCATACTATCCAAGATAAGTATAAAGAAGCATAATTCAAGACGCATCAAAAGTATAGCATATAGTTCACCCATACACTGGAATACTATTTAATTTTTAAAAAGAAATGTAGTTCTGGCATATACCTCAACATGGATTAACTTTTAAAACATTATACTAAGTGAAATAAGCCAGTCACAAATGACAAATACTGAACGATTCTATTTACATGAGAACCTAAAATAGGCAAACTCAGAAACAGAAAGTAGAAAAGAAATTACCAGGACTTGGGGTAAAGAGAAGTAAGAAGGTATTTTAATGGGCACAGAGTTTCTGTTTGGGATGATGAAAAAGTTCAGGAAAGGGACAATCCTGATTACACTATGCAACACTATGTATGTTCTTAGTGTCACTTGAATGTGTTCATTTTACCACAATAAAGAGAATCATTTTTACAAAGTACAACATGTATTTTGAACAGAAAATTGTAACGTAAGTATTAGCCATAATGGCATTAAGACTACTCATTCTTATGTTAGTAACTATGGACACCAAAAGAGTCACTATCAACCTTTAGCTGACTTGGTTTAAAATACACACCCAAAAATGTATACATATCTTGCAAATTTTATGAGGAACATTTTCAGGTAAAAAACATTGACAGGCAATTTTAAAGAAAGATTTTAAGGGGAGAATGGGAGAGAAACAAAATTATACTAAAGAAATATGTTTATATATGCCAATGCATAGTGTTTTTTAAAGAGATATTTATTCATACAGAACCATAGTAATATGAGGGCAATAGAATACTTCTGCAGGGGTTTCCATGTACTAGTACATCATAATTTAAACTACTAAAATAGCCTCCAAATTCAAAACAGAAATTAATAATAAAGTGCAGTAGTTTAAAACTCATCTTCAAACATCTCAAGCAAAGTGTTTATTGCATGACAAAGACACAATGAAAATGAATTTAATAACTTAACATTTTCCCAGAATGGCTTAGGATGAAATATTTTGGCTAGGTTAATTTAATTATCTAGTAAACTGGTAATTATCATATATTAAATATCATTCAAGGAACAATTTTCAAAATATTAGAATGTAAGTTTCAAAGACCTAAAGCCAAGACTGGCTGAATAATAATATTAGCAAACACTTATGTGGCCTTATCAATATGCCTGGCACTGTTCTAAACTCTTCATACATATTAACTCATTTTACCCTCACAACAATAAGTATTCTTATTATCCCTGTTTTACAAATAAGAAGACTAAGATGTAGAGGGACAAGTACCTTACCCAGGCTCACTGGGCTGCTTGCAAGTGACAGAGCTAGGATTTAAAATCTAAAAGTCTGGTTCTGCAATCCTTAGCTTTAATCACTACATCTTACTATCCGTTGTGACAATGAAGAATGGACTACAGAAGAACAGGCAAACTCAAAATGCAAAGCAGTTTGAAGATCAAATATAATTAATGCTCTGAGGAAATTATCAAATTACAACACAGGACAATAAATGATGTTTATGATTGCATAACAAAAAGCTAAATTTGTTCAGTATGCTTACTGTTGAACAAAGCAAGAAATTACTTAGTACATTTAAAATTTTTCCATCCTATCAATATAATTTTCATTTCTAAAGAAGTAAAATGCTCCAAACAAAAAGCATGTACTGAGTGAGCAAGCTTATTTGTCATTTATCTTTTTTTTTTTTTTTAGTACCGGGGATCGAACTCAGGAAGCACTTGCAAGGCAGACATGGTGCCACTGAGCTAAATCCCCAGTCCATTTATCTTATTCTTACAAATGGTGTAGGGGGATCACAAATTAAGCTTTCTAAATGTTTTACTTCCCCGAATATAAGAATGTACGGAAAGATAAGTGTCAAACCATTTGGATAGACAAGTGAACAAAGACATAGAATTATGTGTAACTACTGTAAAAAAAAAAAAAGCCTAGAATCTGATCACTAATAATAATTTTAAAAAACAAGAAAAGTGCAGCTTTTATATAGACCCGAATTTAATTCTTGCCCTTGCCATTTGTTACTGTGAATTTTCAGCAAGCCAATTTCACATAACTGAGCTTTGGGTTCTTTCTCTGTAAATTAGACAGAATAACTGCTAACTCACAAAACTACTGTGTGGGCTAAAGAGAAGATATATGTAAAATGTTGCACACCATCCCTGTTACATAGTAGACGGCAAACAATAAACAATTACTTTGTACTCCAAATATTGGAAGAATTTAATTGTATCAATTAGCAAATCATTGGTAGGATTCTCAGGATTACTGTATATCAATTACAATATACTCGCTTCAAAAAGGGAGCATACTAATAATACAAGAAAACAAAAGCAAAACCATCAAGATGAAGAACTGCATAATTTTGGTTTCTCATCCCATCTACACAGCATCTACTATGGCTGGTTTTGAAATGACCTATATTATTCCTTTACCAACAATATGAATCCTGTTATTTTAGCGATCTAACCAGTCCCACCTAGAGAGATGTTACTCATTTATTTTTGAAGGCTACTTTTGAAAGGGTAATTGCCATCATTGATTGAAAGCCAAAAAAATCCAGGGGCAAATCTAGAATGTGAGCATTTTAATGAAGTGCTATTTACAGTTCCGTGCATCTCAAATTGACTGGCTCCCAGGTGAATCATTATCATGTTCACATTACTGCGCCGCCGCCACCACCACCCCTTACCCCTAGGACCCACTAATACAGGGGTTAATGAGCAACAGTCTCTGCTGACAGAGAAACAATGTTCTGTAGGGACACCAAACCTCAAAACACGGTGCCCTCAATAAGGATCCTGGGGGCGAGGGGGAAGGAGGAAGGGCTTCACTGCAAGTGGTAAGGAACAGAACCGAAACTGTCGTCTGCTTCAATCAGACTGGGGACAAGCCCTGTGAGGCTGGGGAGCAGAGCCGGGCGGGTGAGGAAGGCCTGGAGGGCAAAGAGGAAGGAAGCAGCAGCACGGGCTTAAGGAGAGTCAAAGCCCCTCACCATCCCGAGTGGTGAGGTACTGAGACGTGGCTGATCTGCCCAGTCCCCAGGACAGGTTTGCCCCTATAAGTCTGGGAGAACTGAGAAGGGAAAAGGTCCCCGCTGACAGAACGAAGATGAAGGTAGAGCCAGGCTCCCGGCCGCCTTCCGAACCGGATGCTGCTGCCCCGCGATGCAAAGAAAGGCAGGGGTCCAAACCGCCAGCTTGCAGGTTACCTGTCTTAGCAGACTGCCCACAGGTCTCCACTTCCCTGGACTCCGGGTTACTACGGGCTACCAGGTACGCGCCGAGTGACGTCATCCACACGCGTCCGAGGGCTCGTAGCCCGCCCTTTCGGGAAAGGTGGAGCGGGGCCGCCAGGGGAGCTCTGCGCAGGCGCGGGTGTGCCGCGGGACTGGGCCGGGCAAGACTGCGGTACTTAGTTGCACCACTGCTTCTAATTGTAAAGTCTCTTGGTAATTTTTTTTAAAAGTTATTGAAATACCATGTGCCTTTTATTCCTTAGTTTCCTCCGTTTCTGCTGCGTGCGACTGTTTACATATTCATTCCACCACCATTTGTTAAGGTTCCACTACGTGCCAGGCCCGCGCTATTACACCGTGGGCGGGCGCGCAGACGCTGGGCCCGCCCTCAAGAGAAGTATTTTCTAGTTGAGAAAGCAAACGTGAAATAACTCTACAAAGATTTATGCTCTGTACATGCGTTCTTAGCGATAAATGTATGGAAAAAAGAGTAAACTGCTGGAAACTAAAGGAAGGCAGTTGCCCATTTGAGACGCCAAAGTGCCCTCTTCAGAACAGAAGCCACAGGCTCTGGGAGATCTGCGGGAAGATCCGCTGAGAGAAGGGTTTACGGTGCCGGGGCGTAGGAAGGGGGCCGCAGTGGTGCCCCTAGGAAAGCAGGCTAGGAGATCCGTAAGGCAAGGAGAGTCCAGACATTGTGGATCCTATCTGGGCCATCGTTAGGAACTCGGATTCTATCTCGTGTGCGATGGGAAGCCAGTGGAGCGTGAGCGGCACGATCTGGTTTTCTAAGACCGCCTGCTGGTTTCTGTATATGAAAAACAAGAGATAAGAAAGGATGCACAAAGCCCAGTTGCCTTTGCAAACAGCACGTAAGAAACGATGGAGAGAAATCCTCTGGTGTTGAAGAAATTCTCTACAGTATCATCACCAGTCCTGTAATCTATGTAGAGGCATAAAGAGCCAGAGCCCAAAATAATGTGGGGGGTTTTTTCTGTTATTTCCCAGCCTGTTGACAGTACTTATATTCTCTAGCCCTCAGCAGATTTATACAAAAAAGGAGTTAAGACTAAAGCACTGTTTTGCGTCATATATTGGTTTGAAAGATTGAATCAGTAATGCCTGTAGAAGAAAAAAAACAATAAATGATTGAGAGAAATTTAAGGACTAGAGGTAGATGTGACAGCTGTGGAGATGGATTAGATAAAGACTATAAGGAAAAGAAAGGTTTAAAATGACTCCTAGGGCTGGGGATTTAGCTCAGTGGTTCCACTGCCAGCCTCACAAGCTCAAGGTCCCAAGTTTGATCCCCAGTACCAAAAAAAAGACACCTAAATTTTGGATAACCAAAATAGCTGGATAGTACTGTGCAAACAAGATTTGTACCTCCCTCTTTGCCTTCTTGTCACCCTCTACGTTCTCCTCTTACCTCTCTGCTCATCTCCCTTAATTTCCATCATGGGACCTCTCTGCCTTTCCCTGTCCTTAACTCTTCCTTCTTGATCCTCTTGTGCTGCATCAGAGGCTTTAAACCCAAAAGCCTTTACCACCCATGCAGGTAGCATAAAGGAGTGAAGTCCATGGATAGACTATGGAGCTCTTGTCCCTGCTTAACGTTTGCCAGCCAGGAAGCCAACCCAGTGATGTTGGATCCTCTCACTTTTAAAGAGAAATAAATATAAAAATAATAACTCATATTTTGTCACAACTTTTGTGTGGACCAAATGAAATGCATGTGTTGGACAGAGGAGGCTGACAGGCTACAACTCTGCCTCTTAGGTGGGTGTTTTCCAAGATGGTGACTTGGTTCTCCTCTGACTATCATTTGGAAGCTGACACCTCTCAAATTTATCACTCCACCCAAGCCTTTAAAACTTTTTAAATTCAAATACCCCAATTTTGGGGCCGGAGATTTAGCTCATTGGTTGCACTGTCTGCCTGGCAAGCGCAAGGTCCCAAGCTCAATCACCTGTACCCCCCCCAAAAAAAAATTCAAATACCCCAATTCCACTTCTACATCCAGCTAGGCATTTGAAAAGCTAAACTCATCCTCTACCCACACCTCAGGCATCCTGTCTCAGTAATGGCTTCAGAATCCTCCCAATCACCTAAGCCTGAAGTCTAGGATCATCTCAGACTTGTTCCTTTCCCTCCTTCCACAGTCCAGTCAATATTTATCACATCTGTCTAGCACCTTCAGCCTTATTAGCTCCTGTCCTTGTTCAGGCTTTCACTTGAGGTGAGTGACGTGGCCCCTCTGCACCTCAGTTTTCTCACTTGTAAAGTGAGAATGAGTTAGATAAGTCCACAGATCTGTTCCATTTGTATAATTCTCTTATAAAGCCACCAGACATAGCAAAATAATTGTTTAGAATTTGAGGAAGTTTTTGTTTTGGGGGGTGTTGTTTGGTTCCGTTTTTTGGCCTTCCAATTGTAATGCCAAAGATATTATAGCCAGGCTGACAGGAAAAACTGGACTCAATAGCAGTAATCCAAAATGAAAACACTGATTAAAATGGGGAAGTTTTGTTACAGAATCAAAAATAACTGCTGCTTGGTACCACTGAAAATTGGAAAAATAAAGAAAAATATGTAAAAATTTTCACTCATTGAAAATTAATGGAAAAGCAAATCTTTTTGACAAAATTTAGATTTCCAAAGTTGGAGCAAAAATATAAATTGATGTTGGTTAATTAACCACTAAGGAGAGCCCCTAGTGTCAAAGTCTCTAGTGGCTATAATTTGTTGTAAAGAAAAAAAATACTGAATTGTAATTTCAATCTAATGTTTACATGTAGAAGAACTGGAACTGATTCCTGACAAAATAATTCTAGTAAAGCAGAAAAATGAGAAAGTTTAACTATAATATAAAATTGGTCCTGACATTACATGACATAATGAAATCTGATCTAGAAAAATACTTTTATTGATGAAAATTATTGGTATAAGTGTAATTTTGATTTAAATGCTTATGTTCACATACACAAAATCAGTACCTCACAGAGTCAGTTACAGGAGTCAACATCTTGTATTCACTCAATGACTCCTGAAAATCTTTATCAGTTCTAAAACCCATATGACTGTTTATTCATGTCACAAGCAGAGGTACTTCCCTAAGGTCTGGCATAATTGAAGTATTACAGCATGATTTTGAATATGATTTTCATTAATGACTAATTTTCCCCTGTGCGCTTAGCTCTGAAATCTGTTCATATCCCCCACTGAGACTTAATGGATTGGAAACAATTTCAAAAGAATGTCTGGCAGGCTCAGGTAAATGAAGCCCCATAGAGAAGTGGGTGGCAGAGATCACTGGCTGTCTCTCACTGTCCAGTCTTTCTTCACTGTAGTGAAACCATCAAATTTTAGGCAGTGGACCATCCTTATTTTAAATGAGCATATGGCCATCCAGAAGAAAGACAATGTTTTCAGTTACCTCGCACCCAGCTGTAGCCCTGCAACTACATGCTGGCTAATGGCTGTAGAAGGTATAAAGTGGCCAGTTGTGGCAACCATCTTTGAAAAACAGATGGGGCATAAATTTGTCTTCTTTTCCTGCACTCTTCCTATTGGTTAGGATGCAGATATGCTGGCTACTTCTAAAGTAGTCATTTTGGACCATAATTCAACCCTCAGAGCCTTGTGGGAAACCAACAAGGTACAAGTCTGAGGCTCTGAGAACTTTGTTTTGTTGTTCTTAACATTTTACTTGTTTGTTTGTTTTTGTTTTTGTTTTTGTGTTTTGAGACAGGATCATGCTTTGTAGTTTAAGCTGGCTCTGAACTCACTATGGAGTCCAGGCTGGCCTCAAACTCACAGAGATCCTCCTGCCTCAGCCTCCGGAGTGCTGGGATTAGAGGCATGTTCTTAAAATTTCAATCACCTTTATTTTTAATTCTAGAATCTGGCAACGCTTCATTTCACAAAACAGATTAAGTGTTCCACAAATCTCTCTGAATATAGCCACCAAACCCACTTTGAATTGTATACTTCTATACTTTATCCAAGAAAAATAAGCTGTTGTTTATTACAGTTATTTTATTTTAGATCTATTTCTTCCACTAAATCTAATTATAACTGGATAAGAATGTAAGGATTAGGAGCCAGAAAAAAATACACAGTATGGGCGCTTGCAGCTTTCGTGCAAACCTGGACAACAAGAAGAAAGATCTCCTTGCCGGAAGTAGAGGCTCACTGCAGAACCCCAAGCCCTGAGACCAGGGCGGTAACTTCTAAAGTCACCCCTGCCCCGTTCTGGGGATTGAACCCAGGGCCTTTCTCTGAGCTACATCTTCAGCCCTTCTTTGTATTTATTTCTGAATCGGGCTCGCTCAATCCCTAAGTTGCCCAGAATGAGCTCAGACTTTCAGTCTTCCTGCCTCAGCCTCCCACAGTACTGGAATAAGATGTGTGCCTCCATGCCTTGTATAAATTCAGCAGCAGCAGTAAGCTTCTCCCCAACTCCCGCATTCTCCTGCTTACTCTTTTTCCTCTTTCCCTTCTTCTGCTTCTACTTCTTCCTCGTCTCCTCCATCTACATTGCCATCTCCTTCTTTGGGGTTCAAATCTGGGTCTTGTACATACTACACAAACAGCAAGTGCTCTACCACTGAGATAAATCTCCAGCCCCAAATTTAGCTTGTCAATAAAGCAGATACTTCATAATTTATAGGTACATTTGTGGTATCCTTTCCAATATCCCCTCTTTTCCCTACTAATAGAACCCTAATTTTTTTAAAGTTTATTTTACTTATTATTGCATGTTTGTAATTCATGCAGTTTACAGTCATCTTGGGGAGCAATTACAGGTACATATTACAGCTTGGGTTGTTTTTTTTTATTCCCTTCTTCCTTCCCCCTCCACTTCCTCCCCTGGTTCCCCAGTCACCTTCTTCATACTTGTTGATACTATTTGTTTTGGCACAAGTTATGGCTTATAATGTTTACATTGATCTGGGTTATTAGGTTCCTGTACTTGGCATATTTTTATTCCTCTCATTTCCCCTTCTGCCCCTCTTGTCCCTTTCTATCCATCTTTTGTCCTTTTCTTTGTTTGTACTTTGCCTCACACAAATGAAGGACAGCATACGTTATTCAAGCTTGTGTGTCGGATTTATTTCATTCAACATTATATTTTCCAGATGCATCCATTTTCCTACAAATGCCTCAAGTGTGTCCTTTTTATAGCTGAGTAGTATTCCATTGTATACTGATACTACATTTTATCCAATCATCTGTTGATGAGTATACAAGCTGCTTCCAGGATTTAGCTATTAGGAATTGTGCTGCTATAAACATTGGTATGAAAGTATCGCTGTAGTATGATGACTTTAGCACTTTGGGGAAGATACCTAGCAGGGAGATAGCTGAGTCATATGGAATTTCTAGTTTTAGTTCTTTGAGAAATCTCCATACTGATTTCCGTAATGGTTGTACTAGTTTGCATTCCTACCAACAACGTAGGAACATTCCTTTTTTGCCACAGCTATGCCAAAATTTGTATTGTTTGATTCCTAATGATTGCTATTCTTTTCAGAGTAAGATGGAATCTTAGTGTTGTTTTAATTTGCATTTCACTAATGGCCAGAGATGTTGAGCATTTTTTCATGTATTCGTTGGCCACTTGTATTTCTTCCTCTGTGAAGCATCATTTCTCTAGCCCATTTCTTGACTGTGTCTTTAATTTTAAGTGGTTTAGTTTTTTTTTAGTTTTTTGTATATTCTAAACATTAATCTTCTGTCTGAGGTGTAGCTGGTAAAAATTTTTTCACATTCTGTAGGTTATCTCTTCACTCTACTAATTGAATCTTTTGCTGTACAGAAGCTTTTTAGTCTGATGTAATCCCATTTGTTGATTCTTGCTGCTGTTTCCTGTGTGATTCAGGTTCTGTTTAGAAAGTCCTTCCCTACTCCTGTGTCTTTGAATGTTTTACCTATTTTGTCTCCCAGAAGGTTTAATGTTTCGTTCTAATGTTTAGATCTTTGATCCATTTTTATTTTAATTTAGTATATGGTGAGAGATAAGGGTCCAGTTTCATTCTTCTACAAATGTATAACCAGTTTTCCCAAATCATTTGTTGAATAGGCTATTTTTCCTCCAACATATACTTTTGGATCCTTTCTCAAAGATCAAATAGTTGAATGTGTCTGGAGAAATGAAACCTACTTGATCATGATATGTCAGCTCATTTATAATATGCTGCATTCTATTTGCTAATATCTTGTTGAGGATTTTTGTATGTGTGTTCATTAAAGAGATTGGCCTATAGTTCTCTTCTTTAGTTGGGTCTTTATCTGGTTTTGGGATTAGGAGAACCCTGATTTTCTGAGAGAAAACCTCTTTACCTAAGAGAAAGGTAAGCCCCTTCTCCAGACCCAGTGGATAGCTCATTTTCTCCTCTCTCTTTCTCTCTCTCTCTCTTTCTCTCTCTCTCTCTCTCTCTCTCTCTCTCTTTTATTTACTTTTGAACCAAGGTCTCACTATGTGGTTCAGGCTAGCCTCTAACTCTCTATGTACAATCTGCATGGCCCCAGTGATTCACACAATTTCTCCAAGTTTGCGTTTTCTTCATTTGTACTAGAAGAGAATGTCAATAAATTATTTTATGAGGTGTTTTGTTTTGTTTTGGAAAATTTCAGATTCCTACTCTTCTGACTACCTTTAGATGTAAACCGTAGTCATGGAGTACTTTAAGCTCTTGGCAGGATTTCCTTAAGAATAAGAAAATTAGTCTCAAGCCTGTCTGCCACATGTCTGGCCCATTTAATGTCACTGTAGTCCACCCACACATCACACCAAAGGGAGTGAGCCTGTCAAAACCTACCTTGGGTTTGCATGTCTTTATCTCCTAAGATGAGAGCTGTGGAAAAAAATCTTTCTAAAACTCACTGTGGGTTGTTGATAAGAGGCAGGTGGGATGAATGTGTCAAAATATAAATGCAGAATGTGAAATATTTCCAAGTTTCTGAGAGAAAAATCTTACTAAGGAGGATAGGTGGCAAATGAAAGTTGAATATGATGACTGGTTTACAGTCATGAGCCACAGGTCATCTCAGTGGCTTGGTCAAAATGAATTGGAGAGATTGCTGTAGATTCTATGTACAGCCCCATACTAGTTTGGGTTCCAGGTCTCATCTTTCAGGAGCATACTATGACTGATGCCAGAAGTAAACAGGGAGGAGAATCTGGCTCAGAGAGACAGAGTCATTTCCAAGAGCACTCAAAATGATGCTTTCTTTAACTAAAAATAAGGGAAAATAAGAGGCATGAGGAGAACTCAAGGTATTGTTGCCAAAGAGGATGGAATATGCTAATTCCTAAAGAGAAAGTGTCAGGAACCATTCTACATAATTTTGGGGAAAAATCATTTCATAATCCAAGTATGACTATAGCTATCTAAGGCTCAATGTCACCTTGCCTGCAAGCCAGCTATGGGATACAGATACATAACTCCATTTTTGCCTCCAGTCATCCTGAGACCTCAATGGTCCATGATGCTGTGATACTCAAGAGCAAGATTACATCAGCTGAAGACATCCTGATTCTTTGAGAACCAAGTAGTAAGAGAAAGGTTTCACCTGGGAAGGGACAAATTCCTTATCAGCTTAACTCATCCCTAGGGCCAGGGATTTAGCTCAGTGGTGCTGCCACCTGCCACACAAGCATAAGGTCTTGAGTTTGATTCCCGGTACCAAACAAAAAACTCATCCCACCTACTATTTTAAGAATGCTTTCCATACAGCCCTCATCAACATAAGAACCTCATGACCTAAGATCCTCATCAGCATAAGATCCACACTGACATAGGATTACACAGCCACCCCCTCCCTAAATCACCGGATGCTCCCTCCAATTATTGTGTGCACCCAATAAATAGTGGCCAGCTCAGAGAGTCTTTGTGTTTACCCACTCTGGGGCACTGACCTCATGCCCCCTCCCCATATACTTCGAAATTACTCAAGTCTCTGTTGTCTTTTTTTTCTTTAGTCCTCATTGTTCCCCTTTTAGGCAGTTGGAGAATCGATCACCCTCCGATAAAAAAGAAAATGGCATTCCTGATAAAAGATTCATTTATCCTGGAGTAAGAGCCAACAACAGTTTTCAAAGGATTCCAATGAAAGTAAACACAGAAGTGGTCCAGCTGAGGATACTACAGAGCTTCTGGAAAAGAGCAAAGAGGATCCACTCCCTCTGCCTGAATCTCTGGTTTTCCTTTTTTACTGTAAGCCAGTGAATTTTGTGGAACATGTTCAATGAGAACAGAGATGTGCAAGATTTAGCATTAACATAATCCTGCTAACTAAATATGTGTCATAAACTCACATTCATCTTGGATTTTTTCAGCAACATTGACTAAATGCTGACATATATTAGGTATGTTTCTGGGCTCTGGGGATACAAAGATGAAGAAAATATGTCCCTGATAGCAAAGAACTTCCAGGCTACTGTGGAGATAAAAGTGATTTATTACATTAGAGTTGAGAGCTCTAGACGTGTGTCCTATTTGGGGAAACAAATAGCAAAGCCAGGATGGGTTAAAAAAAAAAAGGCTGAGCTGCAGGGCCGCACAGCTTGGACTCCAGGGCACTCCCAGCCATTGGACAGCCAGACTCTGACACAATGAAGACTTCCCTGGGTGTGTGGGCGCTGGCCCTGGTCTGTGTTCTGCTTCTCTGCCACCTCTCCTCCATCACGGCACGGGGCATAAAGCACAGGGTCAAGTGGAGCTAGAAGCCTGCCCCCAGCCCGCCGCAGAGTGGCCCCGACCCGCCCAGGGGCCTTAATCAGGCAGGGCCACAAGCTGGACATCGACTTCGGAGCCAAGGACAACCAGTACTACAAGGCCAACTACTGGCAGTTCCCAGAAGGCATCCACTGTGACAGCTGCTCCGAGGCCAACGTGACCAAGGAGATGCTGGTCACTGTCTGCATCAACACCACCCAGGCGGCCAACCAGGCCGAGTTCTCCCGGGAGAAGCAGGACAACAAGCTCTACCAGCAGGTCCTGTGGCAGCTGATCAAGGAGCTCTGCTTCGGCAAGCGCTGTGATTTTTGGTTGGAAAGGGGAGCGGGGTTCCAGGTGGCCATGGACCTGCTGGTGGTGCTCTGCCTGCTGTTGTTCATGTGGGTCCTCGTGAAATAAGCTGGAAAGGAGGCTGGTAGCCCCAGCAGTGAGCCGGTGAGCAATCTGCAGAGTCACCCCAGTTCCCCCCCCACCCCCCTCACCCTGGACCTTGTGTGTCCTGAAGGTACCAAACATCAGCATTTCAAATATCACCCCCAAGGGTTCCCCCTGGTATTTGTTAGGCCGTATTCCCGATGAGGAAACTGAGGCTCAGAGAGGTGAAATACATCATCCAGAGTCACACAGCTAGAAAGTGGCAGAGCTGGGACCCCACCATAGCCAAGCCTCATGTTTCCTGCTCTGCCCCATCCCAGGGCTGTCTCCTGGTCTCTCCATGGCTCGCACGGCCCAGATTTAACCCAATGTCTCTAGCAAAACAGATTCAGGCATAAATGAAAGGACCTGACCAACTGCTGTGTGCTTTGATATCTTGGTGCGTGGAAGGTTACTTTGATCCATGTAATTACACTCAGATATAATAAAGAAAGTGATCTAAAATAGAAAGGAGGCGAGGCCAAGGCTCAGAAGTCAGACTGAGGGCACACTGCCAAGCTGGTGCTCGGAGCAGGTGAGACTCGCAGCCAGCTCTCGTTAGCATTAGGGTTCTGTATCACAGAACAGCCAGTGCTTGCTGTTCCCCCGCCAGTGATGGTCTGTGTACTAGGAAAAACATTTTTAATGACATGTTTGCTTCTAGTGTTCCCCCTGCCCTACATGCATGTTTTTATGTGCATTCACATGACCATTTTTATTTTTTATTTTATTTTTATTTTTTGGTACTGGGAATTGAACTCAGGTCCTTGCACTTGCACAGCAGGCAGCGAAACCACTGAGCTAAATCCCTGGCCACATGACCATTTTTAAAGATGCCTCCCTTCATGCCGCTCTCCACAATCGCTATCAGTCCTTTTGACACCACTTTGGCCTTTGGCAAGGGTTGTCATCTCTGTAAATCACTTCTCACTACAAGAAAGATAACTACTTGCCAAAAGGGCTGGAAAGAAATGGTGTCTTCAGGGAGCCTCAATAAAGAATCTTGATACAGCACCTTACTAGTTTCAAAGATGTTAAAAACATGAATCTCTCAATTTAGATATATAAAATATATTATCCTAAACTTTGGTTAATATCTAATGAAAATATGTCAATTCATGAATTCCAAATTTGGTTGCGTTTCTGTTCTCAAAGTGACTCTACTAATAAATAAATTATTGTCATGAGTTTGAATTGTTACCCATGCAGATTAGAACTGTGGGTGATTATAAGTCAATAAAAGTGTATTTGAGTTTTGATTTAAAAAAAAAAAAATGAATCCCTTAAGTAAAACATGAATCTGGTGCTCTAAGATGCCCCCCACACCTTCTGGGGTCCTTGCAGAGACCCCCGGGGTTGTTGAGCTGCTGTGGAGATAGCAGCTGCTGAGCGCGATCAGTTCTCCAGTTAGTAGAATCTGGGCAGAGGGAAATCGTGTGCTCTGGGATAATTTATCTGCTGTTCAGAGCACGCGTGTTGGTGCGGTGCCCTTGTGCTGAGTTCCCACTGCTGCCAGCTCTTCTCAAGGACACACTTGGAAAGTTTTAAGGAGGAAAGGTGGGGGATGTGGGCGGGGCAGGCCAGGCAAGCAGCCTCCCACCCTGACAGCACGGAGGACCCTGCGCTCCCCCTCTGCTTCCCCAGCCCCCTTAGTTCTAGACCAGAGTGCAAAGCTTGGGGCTTATGTCTAGCATCCGATTTTTAAAATAATAAGAATGCTAATAAAGAAAGCAAAAAGCACTTAGAGGGTGATGCTGGCATTAGAACTGCTGCAAGCTTAATTACAAGGGCATGCACAGCGGAGCCAGCAAGACTTCACTTCCGATGAGTGCCAGATTTTTAACATACAAGGTATTTTTTTAGGTAAAAATGCATTAAAACTACCACAGAAATCTAAAACAAAAAATGACTCCAAGTGAGCATTTAGAGTCTAAATGCTTCCTTCATTCAAGGCTTTTTGTACATTTTCCTATGATTTTTGGTTTCTTGTTTCCCCAACCTTACCCCCTCCTTCCACCATGGGGTGTAGCCCCCCTTTTAATATGCTCAGATTTATTATGCTCAGCTAACTTGTCCCTTTCCATTGCTGTGTGATATTCCACGGTACAGATATATTGTGGTTGATTTAATCATTTCCTTGTTGCTGGACCTTCAGACTGTTCCCAATTTTTTCCCCCTACAAACAATAAACACCCTTATATGTTAAAAAAAAAAAAAAAAAAAAAAAAAGACAAACCAAGAGATAAGGATAAAGCTGAGAAGCCAAGAAAGTTAAAGACAAGATGGAGTGGAAGACGTCCAAGGAAGATGGGCTGAGTATCCATGGGATCCTGTTTCTGGGTTGGCAGACAGGAGAGGCTGGTGTGGACTTGCCAGCCTCAGGCTCACACTGACTGAGGGTAGCTGGTCTCCACACCTGGCCTTGAATGATCTCTCAAAGGAGCTCAGAGCTTATTTATTTATTTATAAGAGGTGCCTATGTAGTTATTTGTTTAATAAGTAAATAAAAGATAAGACTCCTATATGACTTTTATTTCCATGTTTTTAGGAGTCAGAAGAATAGAAACATGAAAAACATTCCACGTGAATGGACTGAGAGAAAGCATATTCGATCTACACTCAGATATAGAGCTGATAGAGCACAACATAATATTTCACCCAAGCACAAACCCAATGACTTGGCTTTGAGAAAACCCCAGCAAGGTTCTGTTGGTGGGCCCCCTCAGAAAGGAGTGAGCCCCACCAACCAGGCAGTCGCCCTGCAGGAGGACTCCTATGGCACAAGTTTATACAAGTGAAAGTCACCAAACTGACCACCAGTAACACTGTTGTCTTCCAAAAACCCAATGATTTCATAGTAGACACAGAAAATGCTATTTGTCTCAATGTCTCTGGAGAGACATTACTCCTAAGAAACTATGGAATTCAATTTGGTTGAGGCCTTTCAAAAGCCACCAACCTGGAGCTCCAGCTGGTGGTTTCTGCTGGTGGACTCCGGAGGAAGTTGCAGCCTGGAGCCCTGTGAGGAGCGCCAGCAACTCAACTTCCAGAAATAACCCACACCAGCAAAGGATAGCTTTACATAGCATTTTGGCATAGCAAAATGTGACATAATTGAACAGTGACATAATTGAAGGCAGCAAAATCAAAATAAAATAGGATCATTGGTTAGGAAGACTGGAGAGACTCATCTGGTCACTCCATCTAGGCCTCCTCCAAGCAACACCACTTGGCAGTCGTCAGATTGGCAGCTATGCTTCTGTGTCCTGTACCACGAACCTGTGATGGAACTTTTTCAGATAAGGTCAAGTTAAACTATAGTATGTGAACGGAAAATAAAGTGAAGCAGTGTATTATCATGTATTTTTCAGCCGGTCTTCTTGAAATTTATAAATATGATATCTTTTTCTTCAGACAGCTGCTCATTTCAGAACCAGTTACCTCAAACAAATCAGCCTCTAGATGCTACTTTTCTGTTGTTCTTGATCGTACTTGGAAAAATATTACTAAATATCCTCACACTAGGAATGAGAAGAAAAAAACAGCTATCAAAATTTTATGGAATGTTTTTGTGTTTCATTAGCATTTGTTGATTTTTTATTTTTGGTAAACATTTCCATTATGTTCTATTTCAGGGATTTTGTACTTTTAGGTATTAGGTTTACTAAATACCATATCTGTCTCTTTGTGCAAATTATTTCCTTTACTTATGGCTTTTTGCATTATCCAGTCTTCTTAATATCTTGTATAGATTATTGCCTGAATTTCTCTAAACTCACCAAGCTATCATCTAAATGTCAGAAGGCATTTTATTTCTTTGCAGCAATTTTGATTTGGATTTCAGTCCTTGCTTATGTTTTGGGAGAACCAGGTATCTACCAAAGCCTGAAGGCACAGAATATTTCTTACCAATGTCCTCTCTATGTCAGCATTCAGAGTTACTGCCTGTCACTTTCCATGATGATAATTTTATTTATGACTTTTATAACCTCTTGGTCAGAAGTTATTATCTTGGTACAGGCTATTCAAATAACTTCCTATATGAATGAGCCTATCTTGTATTTTCCTTCTTCATCCCTCCCTAGTTACATTGTAAACTCTAAAAGAATACTCTTGCCCAACCTCATTGTTTGTTTTCTTGGTACCTGGTTACCACTTGTACTGCTTCAGGTATTCATTCTTTTACTTAAAGTACAGATTCCTGCATGTGTTGAGTTGAACATTCCCTGGTTGTACTTTGTCAATAGTTTTCTCATTGCCACCATTTGTTGGTTTAATTGTCACAAGCTTTATTTAAGAAATACCTCAATACCCATAGATCCATTTGTCAACTGGAAATGCTGCTTCATTCCACTTATAATGCATAATTTTGGACAAATTGAAAAGCCTATATCAATAATAATTTGTTAATATATTACCGTCTTAAAAACTAAACCAATGACAATAAAATCATAATCTTAGAAACAGGAAAGAATGGTGACTCAGGACATACCAAAAAGTGGCACTAAACTGAAGCTCTTTTTCCCCTCTAACCATTTATACTTTTCCACCATACTTTTGGGGTTATGATATAGTTTATTAAATGTTTTCTTTTAAAAACAAGAAGTTCTTATGCCTATTCAGGACTACCGTATAAATAAATTTGTTATTAATACAAAAGTGAAATAAATTAACATTTGATATTTTTATTGCCCAAAAATCTGGATACAAAATGTTATATAAATCTGAGATTTCACCAACTTTAAAATATGAATTTAAACATCTTATCATATTTAAAAAATAAAAACCATTTTCTAAAAAAAAAGTCACTAACCTGGCCTGGGGTTGAAGCTCAGTGGTAGAGCACTTGCCTAGCATGTACAAGGCCCTGGGTTTCCAGTACCACAGCAAAATGTTAGTACCATAATAAAATAAAAACTAAGAAAAGACTTTTCTAAAAGGATAGATAGGGAATGTATCTTAGCATTCCCTGGGTTCAATAATCAGTACCACCAAAAAAAAAAAAGACAGTGGTCTTTTCTAATTCCTTCACTACCCATAACAACAATTGCAACACTTATTTAAAATACAAACACTTCCAGGACTGACAAACTCTAATCTCTTGTCTCCTGACAAAAGAATAGCACTGGCTAGATGCTTATATTATTTGAGAGTCTGATTTCCAGTATCATGGAAATTGATTAGAAAAATTAAGTAGAGACTCTCAGAAGCCAGGAGCAGAAACACATGGGGCCCAAATATGGGAAGCCTGCAGAATTCTCTCTTCATTCTTTCTTCTCCCATCTCTTTTGTTTTCAAGCATTTCTGCTTTACTCTTTTATTTTTTCTTAGATTTACATTCTCTGAACCTTTAGTCATGCAACAGGCAGAGATAGTCATCTCAGATTACCCAATTTTTTTATCTCCTCTTTCTAAGGATACCAGATCTCTTAATTTCAATTGTAAATTGCTGAGAGAAGGAACATGTTTAGGGCCACTTGGGGAGTCAGGTGATGGGTCATATGTTGGCTGCTGAGTATCCTTCCTTGGAAGGGGGTGGGGAAAGAGGTACTTCCCAAATATAATATTTTATTTCCACAAGAGTGAAAATACCCTATCCAGCAGATAAAACAAATTCCCGTGCTGATCATGCAAGATTTCTGGGTAATTGGTGGTATATCATATGCAATATGAGAATATTGTCTTAACAGTGAAGACAAAGATAAATCTTGGGAGCTCAATAGCCTTTCTGTCTCTTACGCTCTCCGGCACCCCTGGAAAAGCTTAATTAAAATCCACAGATTACCAGATGAGATTCCGCAAGTTAAATGCCTCTATATATCTTTGAATGTGTATAGCTGTGGCATTTGGTTAAGAATGACTATAACAAAATAACTTTAGTGAGGTTTCTTGCACTGAGCCCTATTTTACTACTGTTGCCAAAGAAACAGTGTGATTAATTACTTCTTAGAGATCCCTTGTGATTACAGTCAGGGCTCTTGGTATGTTCTTTCTCATGAACTTCAATTTCTTTGAAGTCATTAAAACCTAATTTGATGGGAAAATATTTTTTATCCTGAAGTATTAAAAGGATAGAATCAGCCAAGGAGAATCACAGCCATTCTCTCTTTCTGTATTTACCATTAGCCATTTTAGGGGAAAGAGCCCTAGAATCAAATTGTATGTAAGACAGCATGAGTCTTCCTCCTTGTTCTGCTCACAAGATTTACATAATTTTAGAAATCTCATAGGTCATTATTGCTAATGGAGTTATAGAGAACAGGAGGTTCACTGTGAAGTCTCACTGAAGAGGCTCTTGGGAACTGCTTTTAAAAACACACATACACGCACACAAATTAATGATTTCTTCCATAATGTCTCCTGTTTCCCACCAGTGTTTTTGGCTTTTATGCACAGAACCTGTTAGCACAGTTCTGGGGGTTTTTTGGTTTGTTTTGGGGGGGTTTTTTGGTACTGGGGATCGAACTTGGGACCTTGCTCTTGCGAGGCAGGTGCCGGAACCACTGAGCTAAATCGCCAGCCCAAGTTCTGTATTTTTTCTGGATGAATGAAAACCATTGATTGAAATGTACCCAGAAAAGGCCCAAGGCCAAAGCCGCCAGTGATTATGACATTCTTCTTTGAAGGGAAGTATAGTAATGTATTAGAAAGATAATACATATGTAAGAAGAATTTCAAACATGAAACAAGGTTTTCCTACACTAATAGTGAATGGATAAGAATAAGATTATAGAGCCAACTTTTTTTTGTTTTGTTTTGTTTTTTGTTTTTTTGGTACTGGGGATCGAACTTGGGACCTTGCGCTCGCGAGGCAGGCATCAGAACCACTGAGCTAAATCCCCAGCCCTACAGAACCAACTTTTTTTTTTGATACTGGGGATCGAACTCGGGTCTTTCTACTTGCAGGGTAGGCAGCAGAACCACTGAGCTAAATCCCCGGCCCTAGAACCAACTTTTGATGTGATGATTGTGATGGTTTGTTCTCACTGCTGTACTTACATGCGTGAAGGAGGAGTGGTCTTTTTTCTCCATCCCAGGAAGTCTTTATGTTCTACATTTTCACTCCCTGCTGTAGAAATGGCTTTTGTTTGGCAAACTGACTTATATAGCACTTGGAAATCAATTCTCTACCATCTAGGAAGGATCGTGGGTAATGGGATGGTGGGAGTGATAGTGGAAAGGAGTTATAGTTAGTCAAAGCAAGAAGAGGGGAATCTTATCTTACAGAAAGGTGGTTTGAGTGGTAGAAGGCTGGATTAGCCTGTGGAAGTGAGGGTTGAGGAGCATTTCAGGAAAGACGGCATAAACAGACAGATGCACAGAACATACAGGGAACTTAGGAAAAGAGGACCAAAGTAGGAAAGAGTTTGACACAAAGGAAGGGCTGGACTTTCCAGGGTCTTGAACCTTGTATAAAGATGTTGCTCTTATCTCCAAGAGACATGAGTTTTAAGCAAGGGAATGAGGCAATCAGCACAGGAGTAAGGCATTTTATCTTTATAAATTATAAAGATCTACCTTATATACCAGTTGTATAAAGTAAGTATATGTCAGCCTCCTGGAGATAGCTTGGAGGAACTTTAGCAACCCGTAATCTCCATCAGCTACTCCAAATAAGCATACATTTTTATAAGGCAAAGAGCAGTGTACTTACTGTAGGAAAATTCAACTTCTAGATGAAGTCTGTAAGCACTCCTTCTTAATATTCCTGAATCCAGAGCAGCTACAGGGTATGTATGTATGCATGTATTATTATTATTATTCCAGATGAAGAAATGGAAGCATAGAGAAATTAAGTAACTTACTCAAGTCTAAACAGCTGTTACATTTCAAAGTAAGGATTTGAACAGAAGTCTGCCTGGCTGGAATCAGAGTTCCTGGGGCAGATGAAGTTATTGCCCCCATTAGATCACCTTGGCCCACCCAAAAGGGCACCTGCAGACAGTCTCCTTACCCATCCACAAGCTTATGGTGTATCTCTGCCTTCCTTGGCCACTGGCATTCATTTGATCTGTGCACAAGGATCTTACCTCACAGAGCCAGCATTCAACAAGTGAGGACAAAAGCTTTCTCATTCCTCACCCAAGTGATTCGTGATGATTTCACGAAGTCTCTCATGGCATTCCCAGCCGGATGGAGCCTCAGTTGCCCACAGAGCTAAACTCATCATTAGCTTAATTAGCATTTCTTCTCTCTTTATTTTATATCCCGAAGTTTCCCTTAGTACTTCCTGACACCGATTTCTACATAAATTATTTCCACCTAAATTCTCATCTCAGAGTCTGCATTGGGGAAAACCCAAACTAAGCCAGCACTAAACCCATACAGTCTTGAGCCTTTCTTAATAGAGGTTTAAAAATGTCCAAAAATTCCCTATTATCATATCAATTTAATGATCATTTAATGGGCACATTTTACTGTACCAGTAGGTACAAAGGAGACACAATATCTTTTTGGTCCATTACTTTAGACAAAAAATGACAACTTCAAAGAAGGAAATAGGAATAGGTAACAAAGAGAAAAATGACAATTTTGTGTGTAGGTGGCCCTTTATAGAGGTTTGATAGAGCAATAGCACTTATTTCCTAATATATTATTCTTCCAGGATATTAAATGTCTCTGTCAGGGAAAATAATGTCTTGCCATTAAGAATTAGTAATATACACTTTTTGGATGACATTACCCTATTAATTCTAGTTCTACCTGAGTTGAACACAAATGCTGTTCAGTGTTAGGATGATTTATCAAGATATGAAGTGAAGACTTCCAAATCTCTAGCTACAGTCATAAATAATTTCAACATCTTTCATTTCACATTTTCAGTTTAAAAGGCTATAATATTGTCAGGCTCACCATGGTTGGACTTTATGCATCAAGTATATTTTGAGCACGAACTCTAATCTTTAAAAGCAAGATTCATTTCATGGTTTTTTTAAAAAAGTGTAAGTTCAATGATACAATACAGACTCCTACCTGAATCTTTCATAAGGTTTTCAAATCTGCTTTACTTTTCTAGGCATGGTGAGGATGGCTTTTGCTGTCCTAAGAGAATGCCAGGTGGCTCTCCTTGAACTGTGTTGCTATGGTTTAGATGTGGTCTGTTTCCACCAAAACTCATGTTGAAATTGAGTCCCCAATTTAACAGTATTGAAAGGTGTTATGGTTTATATCTAGATGTCCCCTAAGAGCCTCCTGTGCTCATAGGTTGGGATTTTGGAAGGTGATTGGATTACAGGGGCTAAGAGTTGACTTTGTGTTCAGAGGTGGGGCCTGGTCGGAAGAGATGAGTACTGGGCTTGTAGCTTGGGAAGAATAATCTCTTGATCTTGCCCTAATTACCATCTACTCCCTCATTACCATGCTGGGAGAAACCCTCCTCTGCCATGCCTATCTGCCATGCCAGCCTGCCTTAGAACCAGTCAACTACAAACTGAAACCTCTACAAACTGTAAGCCAAAATAAACCTCCTCCTTTAACTAATGGGTGTTGTGTATTTTGTTCCACCAACCAGAAAAGTGACTAATAAAAAAGGGAATCAACTTCTACATAAATTATTTCCATTTAATAATGGTTGTGGGGCTCCATCCTCCTACAGGGATTAATGCATAAGTGGGTTCTTGTGGGAGGAGGTTAGGTATCATGAGAACAGGTTATTATAACAGCAAGTATGGCTTCCTATGCTGTCTCTTGCTTCCTCTCTCATCTCTTTTTCCCTTCACTATGCTATAATGCAGTGAGAAACCTTCACCAGATGCCAACCAGATGCTGGTGTCTTGCTCTTGGGCTTCCCGGCCTCAAGAACTATGAGCCAAAACAAATTTCTTTCCTTTACAAGTTACCCAGACTGTGATCTTTTGTTATACCAACAGAAAACAGACTAAAACACATGCTAACTACCAGAAAGAAGTAGAGTTTACTTCACTGTTGATTGAAGACATATTGACTATTATGATCCTCGTTTCAATAAGTTCCCAAGCTATAATTAAAATGACATTATATAAACTCGGTCTGCATATGAACACATGGAAGTCCTGATTGTTCCAGCATATTGCCATATTTCTAGTGTGCTGCAGTACTAAGGGTTCTGAAGAGTGACATGTGAACTGGAAAGTGTAACTCACCAGAATTCTTTGACATAGCAGGTCTGAGGAACACTCATAAATGGAGAGAAGCTCTTTTCATCTCAAACAATTCCAAAATGCCAATTGTAAGGCAGTCTTTGGAATGTTGAACATCCTATAAGGAAACAAGTCACTTGTTAATCATACTGGAGAAGCTTTTCTGTAATCACTTTGTACTGTTGCTGAACTAGATATTCTAGGGTCAGGGAAAAAGTATAGAATGAAAACTGTAGTGGGACAAGGAACACAAAATCAGTGGCTCTGAACTAGTCTATCCATCCTCTTCTAGAATTCCCAAATCATTGCAGACAAAAGAGAGTGATGGGGGGGGCTTCCAGGCCACCATTCCACCACTTGCAGTGGAGAGGAAGGGGCTTCTGGGCCACCATTCCACCACTCCCAGTGCAGAGGAAGGGGATTCCAGGCTGCTGTACCACTGCTCCCAGCACAGAGGAGGTGAGCCACATGGGTATGAAAAGCACCCCTCCCACCCCTGGCGAAATGAGAAGACACATAAACAAGTCTCAAAACCAGACTTCCAGATTGCTTACATCAACCCCAAAGGGAAATGAGACAGAACACTCTGATACTCAACCACCTAGAATCCCTGAACTGGCAACAAAAGAGGATCTGGAAAAAATGAAATCAGAAATGATTTCTCAGATAACAGCAGAGACTGTCCTTGTAGTGCAAGACATGATTAATATATCTAGAGAGGAGCTGAGCAACATGATGGAATGCCAACATAGGAAACAAATTGAATCCATAAAACAGATGCAAACAGATTTCCAAGAGATGAGAAACTCCATTGAAAGTCTACAAAGCAGAATGAGCCAATGTGAGGACAGAATTTCAGATATAGAAGGTAAGATTCCAATTGACCAGGAAAAGAAAAAGTGCTTCAAAGTTGTAAGGGACCATGAGAAATCAATCCAGCAGCTCCTAGACAATGCAAAGAAGAACAACATAAGAGTGACTGGAGTCAATGAAGAAACAGGAGAGAGTGCAGATGACATTAAAAAAAACTGTTCACAGAAGTAATGGCAGAAAATTTCCCCCAAAGGGGAAAAGAACTTGACATACAGATAAGTGAGGCATATAGGACTTCAGCTAGCCATGATCAAAAAAAATCTACACTCAGGCATATAATAGTTAAGATTCCAGAAATCCAACAGAAGAACAAAATTCTCTAAATAGTTAGAGAAAAGAAACAAATCACATACAAAGGAAAACCCATCAGAATCACAGCAGACTTCTCAAAGCAAACTCTCAAGGCAAGAAGAGCTTGGAGTGACATATTCCAAACCCTAAAGGAAAACAGCCTCCAACCCAGATTGAAGTACCCTGCAAAACTGGCTTTCAAAATTGATGGAGAAATAAGACATTTTCATGACAAAGAACACCTTAGGAACTTCATGAATACCAAACCAGCACTCCAAAAAATTTTAGACAAAATCCTAGGAAAAGACAATGAGGATCACAACCCCAGGAAGCACAGGAGAATAAATCCATCAGGCACGAAAAGAAATTAAAAACAAAGGGGGAGAATCCAACAAAAAGAAAAAGTCATGATAATGATAACTCAATACATATCAATTATAATCATCAATATTAATGGTCTCAATTCACCAATCAAAAGAAATAGATTGGCAGAATGGGTCAAGAAGCAAAATCCAACAATATGCTGCATACAAAAAACACACTTAATTCAAAAAGAAACTCAAAGACTGAAAGTTAAAGGGTGGAAAACAATACTCCATGTGACAGGAACCCCCAAAAAAGCAGGAGTAGCTATCCACTTTGCAGATCAAGTGGATTTCAAACCAACACTGATTAAGAGAGACAAAGAAGAACACTACATCCCTGTAAATGGAACAATCCAAGAGGAAGAGATGACAATCATAAATATCTATGCACCAAACACTAGTGCACCCAACTA
>NW_004624753.1:16150015-16165056 GCF_000247695.1 Heterocephalus glaber | reverse complement strand
CAACTGGATACTGGATAAAGAAAATGTGGTTTTTTTAATAAAATGGAGCACTACTCAGCCATCAAAAATGAGAAATTAGAGACATTTATTGCTAAATGGATGCACATTGAGGCGATACTCTTAAGTGAAATAAGTAGGACACAAATGTGTAAATACCAAATAGTTTCTCTAGTGTGAGAAACTGAAAGTGTAAATAGGACTAAAAGGTATAATAGATAATGTCAAATAGGAAGAAAAGGGGCAAAGGGGAAGGGGAAGTGGGAGGGGTAGGTGAAAGGAAAGAAGGCAATGGAGTTAATATGAGAAAATGAAAAAATGGAAACAAAGTCTTTGTAAATAGGGAGGAATGGAGGGGTTGAAGGGAGAGCAGGGGAAGGGGGGAAAATAAGAACCAGGAGAGATTATGTAAAGGTGCAAATTTCTAATGATGAATGTCGTTATATTGTATACCTAAAATGTAACAATAAAATAAAATTTTTAAAAAAGATAATGATAGGACAGATGAGAGATAAGGACAGATCATGGAAATGCTTAAGACTAGCAGTATGGAGAGAATGCAGGGAATAACCTCCTGTTGGCATCATCTGATCACAGTTCAAGTTTTAGAACAACTGAAGAAGAATAACTTCACACTGGGCAATGAAAACCTATGTAGGTGACAACATGCTCCAAGAAATCAATACAAGAAAGGTGAAATAAGGGCTAATTCCACAGCAAGATTGTCACCCTCAGCTGAACACAGAATTCCAAGATCTATTTATGTTGATGAACAATTTGCAGTTTTAAAACTGAAGACCAAATAAACTAGCAGCTAACGTTTCTTAATTTACATTGTTCTCCCCAAGAACCATTTTTTTTATTCTTTTGACAATACAATCATGCTTGTAATAGCTATAAAAATGCCCACCCTCCTCTACACTGTGAAATTGTCTGAGAGGAAGACTTCTTCCCTGAACCTTCCACTCATATGACCCCATGCTTATGAATCACTATTTCATTCTTAACAGCTTTATCAAGGTATGGTGGTATATGATAAACCCTACATATGTGAAGTGTACAATTTGATTTTTTTGTTGTTGTATCCATGTGTAACATCCTACCATCACCCCAGAACGTTTTTCCTTGTCCCTTGGTAATCCTCCTCTCATACCCATTCCCCCACCAGACAACCACCGGCTTTTTTAGAATTTTTCATAAATGGAATTCTACAATATCTACTCTTTTTTGATCTGACCCTTTTACAGAATAGTTATTTTGATGCAATAAGCCAATAGCTCATTCCTTTTTATTGTTAAGTAGAATTCCATTGTGATGTATTGCACTTTGTTTATCCATTCTCCTATTGATGGACATTTTGGTTTCCTGTTTTTTTGACTATTACAAATAAGGCTAAGGAAATTTATGTTTAAATATTTGTTAGGACATCATATGCTTTCATTTCTCTTGGGAATTACCCAGGAATGAAATGGCTGGATTATATGTTTAACTTTTTAAGGAGCTGCCAAACTGTTTTCCAAAAAGGCTGCATCTTTGTAAATCTATATACTGTATATGTAAGTTGCAGTTTCTCCACATCCTTGTCAATATTGGTATGGCTTGTCTTTTTAAGTCTTAGCTATTTTAATAAGCATATGATGGTATTGTGTTAGGTATTGTATTAGGTACTTTGCATGAAACTAATAACTAATACTATCTAGCATCTTTTCATGTGCTCATTTGTCATCTGTTGAAATCTTTTGCCCATTTCCTATTGCATTTTCTAATTATTGGGTTTAAGAATTCTTTATATGTTCTATGTACAAATATTTTATCTCGCAGTATTTAAAAAAATATTTATCTAGCATGTGTTCTTTCTTTCTTTCTTTCTTTCTTTCTTTCTTTCTTTCTTTTTTTTTTTTTGGTACCAGGGATTGAATTTAGGACCTTGCACTTGCGAGGCAGGCAGCAGAACCACTGAACTAAATCCCCAGCCCTGTTGTTTCATTTAAAAAAAATTTTTTTTTCAAAAAGCATGGCTTCTTATTTGGTTAAGTTCAATTTGTTTACTTTTTAATCATTTTTGAGGTTGTATCTAAGAAATTTTCATCTAGCCCATGGACACAAAGATTTTCTTCTATTCCGTCTGGAAGCTTAATGGTTTTAGGCATGGTATGTATTTATGTAAATGTATCTAAATGTATCTATGACACATTTGAAGCTAATTTAATCTTTTCTACTGGAGATAGAACCCAAGGCTCCAGCATGCTAAATATGTGCTCTGTCACCAAGTTATACCCTTGGCCTGAAGTTAATTTTTGTAAGAGGTGTGAGGGAAGAATGGGTTAAAATTTGAGATTCTTCTTTTTTTGATGTATATGTCCAATTACTCCAGCATTTCTAACAAGTTTCTAGATGCTGTTGACATTGTCAGTCTGTGGGAGCATACTTTGAATTGCACTGTAATAGAACATATAAATAATTAAGGATATATAAATAACAAACTTCATGCAAATGAAAAAATGATGAATTCTTAATTCTTTATTTTGGTTGGTTTTTTTTGTAGTACTGCAGATTGAGCTACATCCCCAGTCCTTTATTGAAGCAAGGTCTCACTAAGTTCCCCAGACCGGCCTCAAACTCTTGCCTCAGCTTCCCACAGTGCTGGGATTACAGCACTACCATACCTAGCTGAAAATTCTTGATTCTTAAAAAAAATAATGAAAGGAAACATAATCATAATGTATTATTTAGCTCTGCAGTGAGTATGTGCTTGGTCTTGAAGTAAACAGTGATTGATTTCACTGACAATAGTAGTAAACTATAAAGGGGGAATGAGAATATTTAAAAGAACAATCTTCACCTATCAAAAGCAAGTCAAGGTCTACATGGTGGCACTTGCCTGTAGTCCCAGCTACTTGAGAGGCTGACGCAGGAAGATCACTTGAGCCCACAAGTTCAAGACCAGCCTAGCAAACACAGCAAGCCCCCACCTTAAAAAATAAGGGAGGGGGGGAGAAGAAAGTCAAGAAGCTCAACATATTATACCAAAACATTTGATAAGTCATGAAATAACAGTATAAGACTTGTTAGTGCCATGAGTCCTAATACCAGCACTCATGAGAGTTGCTGGAATAGAACATAAGGGGGTTAGGGAGGGGAGCTGTGAGACTTTGCATCTACTGATTCTAGGCAAATGGGGCCGAATATTGATCCAAAGATATTACTGGAGTAAGGCCCTGGTGTTATGGTACATTTTTTCCTTGTCCACTCCAGTCTTTTGAGTCTGCCATAAACAGTTGTAGCCGGGGCTGGGGATTTAGTTCAGTGGTTCTGCTGCCTGCCTTGCAAACGCAAGGACCCAAGTTCGATCCCCGGTACCAAAAAAACAAAAACAAAATAGCTATAACTATAACTATAGCTATAACTATAGCTAATGCATTTATAATAGAACATGGTCACACTGCAATCTTGGAAAATGAACTTTGGCCCCCAGGAAGATATTGTAATGAACAACATCTAAGGGCTAGAAATAGTGGTCAAAAATGGAGCAAGTGAGCATGTCTGTTACTTTAACTTAGTTCAAAATATGCAGTGTTGTGGTCATTCCTGAGCAGCAGATACAGGTCTATGGTTTTATATGTATTGATCAGTTGGGACTCATTCCTATAGTCTCCTTTTCTGTAAATGCAAATAAAATGTTAGTATTATTATAGAAAATTTTAAACATAGGCAAAAATAGAGGGAACAGTTTAGTGAACCTTAATGTAGCTATCATGCAGCTTCAACAGCAATCAAGTCATGGCCATTTTTGTTTCTTCTGTATTCCTCCTCCTTATCTCTTCTGGGTTATTTTGAAGGAAATTCCAAACATCATCTAATTTCATCTGTAAATATTTCAGTCTGTATTTCTAACATTCAAGGACTCCTCCTTTTAAACATAATCATGATACCCTCATCAAACACACTACAAAATCAACAATAATTCCCCCAAAAGGAATGTGAAATAAAATGTACTACCACATGAAACAAAAAATGAACACACAGGATTTTAGCTAACATAAACCTTCCCGGTACTAATGAAACATTGTGGGCCAGTTTAAATACCATTCTGGTACAATTTCAGGGGAGCTAAATTCAAATACTCCATGAGGGTATGAAAATAATTTGCCATTTTTCAAAGACATATTAATGTTGTTCATTCATTCATTCATGGATTCAACAGCTGTTTAGTGAATATATATCTTGCACAAATACAAGGATTAATATGACATGATCTTTGCCCTCAAGGCTTTGTAAAACAAACAGGTGTACATCTGAGCACATGGAACTCATAGTGGAAGGAATTAAACACAGATAAGCATCAAGATGGAACCATCAATTTAAAAGAATTCTAAAAGATCTGTATCTATTCTGAGATAGTAGACAGCTTTGACTGGAGGAATCAGCATGAACAGAGGCACAAAGAAGACAAAATATCCTAAATTATTCATTCTTCAAGAGCCTAGTTTAGGCTAGTGATGGCAAACCTTTTAGACCAAGTGCCCAAACTGCAACCCCCAACCCACTTATTTATCATAAGGTGCTAACACTGCAATTAAACCTTAATAACTGATCCTCAGGTGTTGGGGCAAGTTGGCTTGCTTGCCAACAGAGAGGGCTCTGTGTGCTTGCTGCAGTACACATGCCATAGGTTCACCACCATACCTAGGCCATCTGTATCTTTGTGCATCTTCTGCCCCAGTCTATGACACTTGGCACAATTCCGTATACACAGTGACTACTCTATTAACATCTGTTGAAGAAATAAATGTAAAATTCACTTTTTTCTCAGATGATTTTTAATATTGTCAGCCAACCCTAACATTCGTATATTATGCTGTATTATTTTCATATCCAAAGACTATGCCACAGAACCCCTGTAACTCCTACCAGAAAGAAAAATCTTTGAATTATTTTCCAATGAGGAAACATGCTAAAAATTTTGGGGAAGATACTACTTTCTTTATGCTCTGGTTTCTTTTATATTCCTCAGCAGTTAATTGGTGAATGACTGCTGATCACCTTTACTAATCTAAAAGCTGATCAAATCATTTGGGTTTCCAGTTATATGACCTGCCTATTGGACTTCCAATGAGCAGATGAGAAATTTACTTCACTAACCATTTGGTCTGAAAATAAATGCACGTGTGTGTGTGTGTGTGTGTGTGTGTGTGTGTGTGTATGTTTGTGTGTATGTGTGTGTGTTTTGGAGGGGGTTGGATGAGGCTCTAAATTAAAACTTAAAAAGCTCTCTGTAATCATGACATGGACTGTACTGTCCTAAGTAAGATTTAATCCTACCTATTCCATAGGAGTAAAGGTCTGTATCTTTCCCAGCTGGCCAGCAGCGTAGTAAATGTCTAGGGACTCATTTTCCATATCATCATGTTTATTTATATAGCCCAGACCCTTTCAAAGGCTTAACTTAGTGTAGCTGTCGCAGACAGCTAGTTTACACCAAATCCTTCTTGGCAGGACTTGAAAGCAAATGGTAAATGATTTAAACAATTGTACATGATTATACACTGCCAAATAATGTGCATCTGGGATGACAAACAAAACTTATTAGACAACAAATAGCTGAGGTAAATATCAAATATGTTAACTCTACAAAACACTGCACTGGAGCTCATTAAAGCCTTATTAACACAGCACAGCTGGATTAAAATAAAAAGAGCCATTTAGACATAAAAGCAGGGGATCTCCAAGTTAGAAAGTCTGGATTCTGTTCCTGTCTCCATAACTAATTCACTAAGTGACATTGATTATTACTTTGATTTTTGCTTGCATTTCTCCATCCATAGAAAGAGAATTTCAGAGCTACTGCTGAGAGCCCATGAGAATGATTGCCTGATGACTTGTCCAGATGAGAACAAAAGAAAACCACTGTCTGGTCACATCCCTTCTTATCCTGCAATCTCGCAAATCTCAATGCCTGCTAGATGTAGAATTGGCCTATGCAAAACTTGGAATGACAATTGGAGGTCAGGTCAGCACCATAACCTAGTGATGGGCTCTGGGATCTCAGCTTCAGTATGAGGAGATTGCTACAGATGACCAATTCTGTTTCTGAGAGCATATTGAAACAGAAGGAAGAAAGCAGCCCCTAAATTTGTACTTATACAGATACTTGTTCTACACGCTGGCTCTAGAGGCATTTTGAGCCAAATGTGTTTATGCTCATCTCTAAGTCTTTAAAAGCAAAACACTGTTGGACTGGGGATTTAGCTTAGCAGTTTTGCCTCCTGCTGCACAAGCTCAAGGACCCGAGTTCGATCCCCTGTACCAAAAAAAAAAAAGCAAAACACGGTCAGTGAATTCTTAGACGTTATTTTATCTACCTGCTATGGTTTGGGAATGATTTGTCCCTCAAGAGGTTCATATGCTAGAAGCTTGGTCCCCAAAGCAACAGTATGGAAAAATGAGGAAGTGTTTAAGAGGTTGGGCCTGGTGGGAGGTGATTGGTCCTGCCCTCTCACCTTTGCACAGGGACTAAGGCTGGTCTCATGGAGTGGGTTGGGCCTCAAAGGAATGAATTAGTCCCAAAGAGCAGACTGTTAGGTAAGAATGATCTGACCCTTTCCTGCTCTCTTTCTCTCTCACCATCTGACCTCTCTCTGCTGCACATCCACTTACCTGCTATGTTACAGTATATCCAGGGGCTCCTGCAAGTCACTTACACCATGCTGTTTGGACTTTCTAGCCACCAGAGTTGTGAGCTAAATAAGCTTCTTTTCTGTAGAAAATACAGTTGTGGCGTGTTTTATTGTAACACAAAATGGACTAAGACACTATCCTTACTCCTTGGCTGACTTGTCCCTTGAAGGGTCCTCTACCACCCCTGCCACATGTCAAAGCTCCCGTTATTCTCTAGATCAGAAATCCTGGCTGCACAGAAGAGTCATCCAGGGAGATTTTCAAAGTCCTGGTCATCAAGCTGCACTCCTAGAGTCCCTGAGAGTGAAAGTGATAGTAAGTCCCTTGGTGTTTCTAAAGTGCAGCCAAGTTTGCAAGCATTGAACTAATGGTCTAAATCACTGATCATAATTTGGAACAGGGGTGCTCCTTAATCTTGGAGATGCACTAGAATCACTTATGGTGATTTTAAATGTCATATTCACTTGGGCTTCACCATCTGAATACATCTCAGATACAACACTCTCTACAGAGTAAGTTTTTGAAGCATAAATCTGATCCTTTATTGCCTTGGTTCCAGTCCTTCAGTGGCTTCCCATCATACTTGAAATAAAATTTAAGGTTCTCACATGGCCAACTGGCCATGTGTGACTGACCCCTGCCTCTCTGGCTTCATTGCTTCTGGCTCTACAATGTACTCAGTAGTGGTCAGTCTTTGCCTTGTGTCTGTGTCATGTGTCACATTCTCATCTTTGGGCCTTTGCACTTGCTCTTCCTTATTTTTTTTTGGTACCAGGGATCGAACTCAGGTCCTTGCACTTGCGCAGCAGGCGGAGAAACCACTGAGCTAAATCCCCGGCCCTGCACTTGCTCTTCTTTCTGCCTGGAATCTTCCCTTCCAGAAACATACATTTGGCTTTGGTCCCTTATTTTATTCAGGATTTTGCTTCTTAACCAAATACCTTCATATCTCAAAGAACACTGCCCTTTGTCTTGTCCCCTGGCCCTGTTATATTCTCTTTCATAGCTTTTACCACTACCAAACAATATTGCTTCCTAGTTTATTTATTGTCTTTTTTCCTTCTAAAGAATGTAAACTCCATGAGGCTGGGACTTTTTTTTTTTTGGTACCGGGGATCGCTCTCAGGACCTTGCGCTTTCAAGACAGGCGCAGGAACCACTGAGCTAAATCCCCGGCTCCTGGGACTTTGTTTTGTTTACCTGTAATGTAATACCTAGAGTAATGCCTGGCAAGTAGTATATACTCACCACATAGTGACTGGATGAATGAATACATAAATAAATGTCCTTCACCCAAATATATCATAATTAGGAGGTTATCCTAGAAAAAGTCTTTGCAGGTCAACCATGTTTCTCAAAGTAACATGTAGGTGTGTTTTTGCTCTAATTTTTTTGACTTCCTTTAATTTGAATCTTCAGTTTTTCTACATCTCACCAGCCCATAAGCACACTGACTCACATAAATCATCAATAAAAATGTATTTTTACTGAAAAAATACAAGCACTCCAAATGAGGGTTGTCAGATTTAGCAAAATAAAAATATGAAATGTTGAGTTCAATTTGTTTGTTTGTTTGTTTGTTTTGGTACCGGGGATCAAACTTGGCTTCTTATGCTTGCGAGGCAGGCAGTGGAACCACTGAGCTAAATCCCCGGCCCTGTTGAGTTCAATTTGAATTCCAGGTAAACAATATTTTTAGCATGCTTCATGCATTATTTGGGACATACACTAAGAAATTATTCACTATTTATCTGAAGTGCAAATTGAACTGGGTATGAAGCAAAGGAATTTGTTTTGATACAGGAGAAAGTATAGAGTAAAATAATTGGGTTTGAATCTTAGCTTAGCCACTTACTGGTTGTGTGAACTTGGGAAGTTAACTTTATCAAGCTGTAGTTTTTCCGTTGAAATGGTCATAATAATACTTCTTATGGTTATTGTGAAGATTAAAATTTTGGTATCAGTGATCAAACTCGGAACCTTGTACTTGCAAGGTAGGCGGCAGAACCACTGAGCTAAATCCCTGGCCCTGAAGATTAAAATTTTTAAAAGTATCTAAATCACTTAGTATTGTACTTGGCCAAATGAGGACAAATAATATTTCTGCTGTGAGTATTATTATCTGTAGGGTTACCAGTTACCTTGGTTTATCCAGGACTGAAAAGTTTTCTGAGATGTGGGACTTTTGGTGCTAAAACTGGAAAATTTTCAGGCAAACTAGGACAGTTGGCTATCTTTGTAGCTAATTTTAAAAAGTTTACTACTGCTACACTATTGAACCTATTTTATACTTTAACATATAAAAAATCATTTATCAGAAAATGTCTAGTTGCAATGGAAGTCTTTCAGCTCATATTTCAAAAAGCAAATTTATTTTCCTATTGACCTGAGTGACATTTAGATCTCTGTTAAAAGAGATGTGTTGCCAGGTACTCAGGAGGCTGAAGAATCATAAATTCAAGGTCAGCCTGGGAAACTTAGAGAGAATTTGTCTCAAAATAAAAATGAAAAGGGCTGGGTATTGTAGCTCAGTGGTGGAATACCTCTGGATTAAATTCCTAGTACTGACAAAAAGAAAGAAAGAAAGAAAGAACAATTTAGCCATATACATTTAGAACAACGTTCAAATGGCACCATCGATGTTGATTATCACACTTTGAAACCATTAAAAATCAAAATGGAGCAGATTGATGGGTAGCGGCGGCCGCTGGGCGTGCGAGGGAACCGTTGCTTGTCTGAGTCGCTCTCCTCTAGGCTCCGCCAGGTGGTCGGCAGGGCCCGTGGTAATCAACGAGAACTTGCCCGACAGAAGAATATGAAGAAAACCCAAGAAAGTAGCAAGGGAAAAAGACAAGAGGATAGCTTGACTACTTCTCAAAGAAAGCAGAGGGACTCTGAGATCATGCAACAAAAGCAGAAGGTAGCTAATGAGAAGAAGTCTATGCAAACAGGAGAAAAATAATGACCAGCTCTGGGAAACGTGGGTGCTACTGCCTACTGGTACATCATAAGCTCCAAGATCAGGATTCCTTAGAATGAACAAGCATTACATTTGTTATAACTCATCCTCAAAACTGTTTACCTCAAACTTTGTTTTTCGGCCATAGTGTGATGTTTTAGAACCATTCTTCAAAGAATAAAACATCATGCATGTAACATTGGTGAATATTATTTTTATCAGCAAGAAAGCATTTCTATAATTAGATAGGTAATATGATCAGAGAGTAGGATCTCTTATGTAGAATCTAGACTCTAGTCTAGAATCTTTGTCATCAGTTTTGTTAAAGTAGACCTTTAAAGTAAATTTTAATCACACAGGGCCAGTGCTGTAGGTCAGTGGTAGTTGGTTGCCTGGTACGCACAAGGCCATGGAATGAACTCCAGCACCACCAAAAAAATATGTAATAAAATTTAAGATCCCTTTGTGTAAAAAAAAAAAAAAATCAAAATGCGACGTTTGATTGCCATATGGTTGTGACCATTTGTAGTTTAACTCCTTGCTCTCTGCACCAAAAAAGAAAAAAAAAGAAGTTAAAAGCGATTTGTTTCACAGATAAAATGGTGCTAATTATGCAAATGCAATGATTAAAGCAGAAAGGTTCAAAGAGGTTATATCCTAAGCCTCTTAGGCAGAAGAAATGAGTAAAATGTTAATACTCTAGTTAGGATCCCATTTCTCAATCAGAGGTGCCTGTGAGGTGGTACTTGATGAAAGCAGTTGAATTCAGAAAATAATATGTGTCTTTGGCATTCCTTTGTTTTTGGCAACCAAGAGTAACAGTTGTTACCCGGTTTCTGGTCTTGGATTTCAACTTGTAGAACCAGTCCCTTGCAGACAAAAGCACAAAAGACTTTCTCAGAGGGTAGGATGGAATCTACGGACAAAATAATGACAAGAGTGCAGCAAGAGAAAGGTGGGAAGGAAATGACAAGCCCTCATTAGCCACTATCCTTGACAGAGAGAGGGTCTAGGACATTATTTACTATATGGTAATAATATTTATGTGTAGTACAGATGTTCCCTGATACTGAGGGGAATTGGTTCTAGGAGCCTCCATAGAATACCAAAATCCACAGATGTTTAAATTCCTTATATAAGATGGTGTCATATTTGCATGTAACCTATGCACATCCTCCTATATGTCTTAAAACATTTCTGGATTAATTATAAGGTCTAATACAATATATATGCTATGTAAAGAATTGTGCTGCTTAAAGAATAATGGCAAGGAAAATTCTGCACATGTTCAGCACAGATGAAAATTTTGTTCTAAAAATTTTCAATCTACAATTGATTAAATCCACAATTGCAGAACCCACAGATACGGAGGGCTGACTGCATATTATTTATAGAAACAAAGATAATCAGTAGAAGATGTAATAATTCTGATCCAACTGCTGAGGACTAGAAGTGGGAAGAGATGGGATAGACAAAAGTAAGCTAAAGCACCACTTTTCTTATCAAGATTAAGTAGTCTAAAATTAAATCAAGATATTAAAAAATAAACTCAGAGATGTGATGGGAACCACAAGAAAGACTAAGTATGGTAATGTTTTGTAACACTTGGAACTGAGAGGGGGGAGGGGCTAGGTGAAGATGGTTGGTTTTGTCAAGAGCTGCAGGACCTGACTTGCTGCTGTGTCCACAGATTACTTTGATTTAAAAAAATCAATAAAAAGATAGTGCTGTTGTGATAAAGAGATATGGCCAGATTCCTCTTTTTAGGAAAAGTGAGAAGTATTCTCAGCATTATTTGTTTGGAGAGCTTTCAGAAAAATTGAGTTAGAATTGTTTACACTTACTTTGTGTTTCAAGGACCTTAGAAATTTCTTGGGAAAATTCAAACTACTAAGCAAAAACGTATTTTAGAAGAGGGAACCAGGGGAAAAGAGGAAGAAAATAGGTACAAGACTATTTCCTTGATTCCATCAGTAGTGGAAAGAGCACCATTAGGTTTAAATTCCAACAATACTGACCTGAGGACTGGTTACATATGAAGACTAGTTACATATGGAGAAACACGTGTGTCACTTTTCAGACCCCTGCTGGCTTCCTGTGGTTTCCATTCTCTGCCTCTCTATACCCAGTGCCTATTTATTCAGCACCAAACAATTTATCATTTTTCATTTTATTTCAGTTTCTATCTGTATTGAAATTTTTCAAATATACAGTATTATCATCAACAGATCATTTATCAGCTGCTGCACTTGAGAAGGGCGTGACTTTTGCATGGGTAGGGAGACAAAGTGATGCTTTTTTAAAAACCCAAAGCCTTTGGTCTTAGCATCACATTAACATTCCTCATTCTAAGTGTGTACACTGCCAGAGAAGACTAAGGCTAACTCCCTCACGGTCCAGCTGTTAGTTGCATACAAATAAACACAAGCTGGGAGTGGAAGACCTGCTTTGCTTTCTCTTTGTCTTTTTGACTTGAACTTGGAATATCCTTCCCAATCAAGAATTGTTATGACCTAGGCTGCTCATGTGAATCAAATGCTTTCTGAATATAAAGGAGTCCTTGTTAGGGTTAGAGAATCATGTCAAGCTCAGAGGCATTTTATAAGGGACATGTCTCCAATCATTGTCAGATTGTCTTCTTTTGAATTCTCTGTCATTCCAGACAACCTTTCTCATTCAAGGATTTCCTCTCATCCTTGCCTCCATTTCACACCTTCCCAGCACTACATTCTTTTTCAAAGGCGCTAGCAGAGGGACAGGGAAGTAACTGAGTGAGGAGTAAGTGTGAGCCTCCTGTGTTGAAATCCAAGGGGGGACACCTGTCTCACCCTCTACCTCCAGAAAGTGAGCAATGCAGACACTAGACCTCACAATTGTCTCTTGGCACTGAACTGTGGTGGCAATGACAGTTGTGACTTCACTGAAGAAGGCAAAACAGCTGGTGAGGCCTGGTGGGTATGCACCTAATTTGTGCACAAATTTTTTGGATAGCTTTGTCATTCGCAATGAGTTCTGGCCTGCAGAGACTGGAGCCAGACACACAAGAAAACCCCTTCTATTGAAAATGTGGCTTTCTTCTTACCGTTGAAGTCAATGTCAAAATTTGCTTTTCTGAGAGCCAAAGGGCTGAACCCAACAGTTTTTTTTTTTTAAAAGGGACACACACACACACACAAACACACACACTGCCTTCTCCTAGCTGGTCAGTGTACAAATGAACTTGGAAATTATGCACACGATTTCTGAAAAATATTAGCTTCTTCAGAAAGATAATTCTTTTATTTTCAAATAAAAATTTGAGAATTCTTTCTGTTTGAGAAAATTACCCCCAAGTCTATATAAAATAATGTGAAAACTTGCTAAGGCTCTGAAACAGAGGGGCAGGATGTGCACTGGCTAGGCAGTCAGCTCACACTCCTCAGCTTATGGCTCAATAAGCAGGTCCTGACTATTGTATGAAGCTTCTCTTAACTTTGTTATTCCCTCTGGTGGACATTCGATACTCTGGCTATCCAGTGGCCATGCTTACTGCTTAACAGTATGTGAAGATTCCTTCAGGAAAGCTCTCCTTTCTCAGCCGTGTGTGTGTGTGTGTGTGTGTGTGTGTGTGTGTGTGTGTAGGGTCTGATTCCACTTCCTGCTCCTTCTGGTTGACCTAAGCCAATCAGCTTTCCCCCTTACCTACTCAACTCCTCCATCAGATCCCTGATAAACCAATAATCCAAACAGATTCTGAGAGAGGCAGGAGCCAGTGGAGACCTCTTGGAGACAAGCTTCTGCCTTCTGCAGGTGCTACCAGAAAAATAATGTTCACTGTTCCTCTGGAAGGTGTGGGGAGGGGACCACAGGCCTGAAGTTACTGCAGCCATTTTGCTACCACAAATGGAAAGCCTGGAGCTGCCTAGGTAGGGATGTGATGGGACAGAGGAAAACTGCGATGTCTAAGAATGAAGTGGAGACAGAGAAGGACCAAGGCTCTGGATTCCTAGCTTTCTATATCCTTGTTTGAACTGCTAGATTAAGCCTTATCTGAGGCCAGTAACTGTCAGTGGACATTTCCATTATGTAGCCAAGAAACCTATTATATTGTTTAAGCAAGGTCATGTTGGCTTCTCTAATCCTTATGACAAAAAAGCCCTGAAATGATGTAAGTCCCATGTTAAGAACATATTATATCTCTCTATTGTCTGTAAAAACAAATTTATAGATATCTTTATGGCTTTCACACTGGTAATGCCTCATAGGCATATATTTATGCCCAAAACAAAACATGTGGTGTGTATTTTAATAAAAAGATGATTACAGTAAAAGACAGCTTGCCATTAGTCCCCCTCAAAATACTCTTCCTTTCTTCCAACACACTTATCCCACTGTTCTCATCACTTTCTGAAGCGGTTCTGGAAGTCCTCTTTTGTGAGTATCTTTACGAGGTGTGATAAAAAATACAATAAATGGTGCTGCTGAGCACCATCCAAAGGAAAGGCAGGCTCATAAAAACATTGTCTTCAGCTGCCAGCACAGAGGAGGCCTCTGGGTAGGCATGCCATGGCTCCCAGCCCAGAGGAGACTTCCAGGTCAGCGTGCCACAGCTCCCAGCCAGGAGGAGGATTCCGGGTAAGTGTGCCATGGCTCCCAGCATGGAGGAGGCTTCCAGGTAGGTGTGCCACAGCTCCCAGCCCAGAGGAGACTTCCAGGTCAGTAGGCCAGAGCTCCCAGCCAGGGGAGGTGAGCCATCCAGGCACCAGGAACACACAAACCCCCACCCCCGCCCTGTCAAAATGAGAAAACAGGTAAACAAGCCTCAGAACCAGACTTTCAGATCATCTATAGCAACCCCAAAGGGAAATGAGATGGAGCACTCTGATACTCAACCACCTGGACTCCCTGAACTAGCAACGAGAGAGGATATGGAAAAAATGAAATCAGAAATGATTTCTTACATAACAGCAAAGATTGTGCCCATAGTGCAAGAGATGATTAATATCTAGAGAGGATACAGATTAAAAAAATAGAGGACCTGAGGAGCATCATGGAATGCCAACATAGGAAACAAATGGAATCCATAAAACAGATGCAAACAAATTTCCAGGAGATTAAAAACTCCACTGAAAGTCTATGCAGCAGAATGAGCCAATATGAAGACAAAATTTCTAATATAGAAGATAAGATTCCAATTAGTGACAAGGAAAAGAAAAAATTCTTTAAAATTGTAAGGGACCATGAGAAATCAATCCAGCAGCTGATAGATGATGCAAAGAAAAGTAACTAAGACTGATTGGAGTCGATGAAGAAACAGGAGAGAGTGCAGATGACATAAAAATACTGTTCACAGAAGTGATGGCAGAAAACTTCCCAAAAAGGGGAAAAGAACTTGACATACAGATAAGCCTTGATCAAAAAAAATCTA
>NW_004624753.1:16065048-16122205 GCF_000247695.1 Heterocephalus glaber | reverse complement strand
GAAATTAGAGACATTTATAGCTAAATGGATGCACATTGAGGCAATACTCTTAAGTGAAATAAATAGGACACACATGTGTAAATACCATATAGTTTATCTGGTGTGAGAAACTGAAAGTGTAAATAAGGACTAAAAAGTATAATAGATAATGTGAAATAGGAAGAAAAGGGGTAAAGTAGAAGGGGAAGTGGGAGGGGTAGGGAAAGGAAAGAAGGGAATGGAATTAATATGAAAAAATGGAAACAAAGTCTTTGTAAATAAGAAGGAATGGATAGGTTGAAGGGAGGGCAGGGGAATGGGGAAAAAATAAGAACCAAGAGAGATTATGTAAAGGTGCAAATTACTAATGATGAATGTCATTATATTGTATACCTAAAATGTACCAAGAAAATTCATTTTAAAAAAAACACCTAAATATGAGGTGCCCACGTGAACTAACTATTCAGATCTTTAACATCTATGGAGCTAGAACAGCTTTCATAATGTCTGTGTTGAACCATATGCTGTAAATCAGCAAATTAATTGCATCCCCCACTCCGAAAGCAACATTATGTATCTTTTCCTCAGGTAGGATATTCAGTAACTCCCGATGGTTAAAAGTGTTTCTCTAAAAAAAATTGACACCTTATTTCCTAACCCATCCTCACCCCATAAAGACAGTGAATGCTGCCAACAAAATGAAGAGACTTAACAGTGCAGTGGTATTTAGGATCATCACACTAGAACATGAAGTGTGGTCATACTTGTGTGGCCTTCAACAAACTGCTTCATAGGCCTCAGCTTTATTTTTTCTTTCCTTCACTCATTTCTTCACCCCCTCATTTATTCAAAATGTATTTAGTCTGCCTTCTGTGTGTCAGGCACTGGCCTAGGTGCAAGGGATATACCAGTAAACTAAGCACACAAAGTTTTCCCTCTCGGGCCTTATTTTCTGATGGGGGGAGAAGGAGGAAGACAGACAGTAAGTCATAACACCTGATCATTTTAGTCAATCCACTGGGGCAAATTAAAAAAAAAAACTATCTTCTGACTCTTTGGGCAAGATTTTTATTTAATTGCATTGAAATAAGGACCCTGTGCCTTTTAATGAACCTTTATAAAGTATCCCACAGGATTATACTAGTGCATTTCTTAGGGCCACATTCAATATGAACTGGAGACAAAGGAGAGAAAGAGGCAGGGCCTCCTCCACTTACTACTTGCAGTGCTTGTAGAGGTTATCGAACTTTTTCTCCTTCCATGTGGCAATGCGTCCCTTAACCACATTACATTCTGGGCAAATGTAAGAAGCAAACGAGGTAAGCTATTGGATAGTGACTGGTTCACCCTCAACACTGTGAGAGACCCAGGCTAAGGTGCAGTGATGTTAGTGACAATAAAGAATCAGTGAAGATGAGGGCTGTCATTTGTCCTCTGAGTTTCTTTCCATTTTCTAAGGGGGTTAATGCTGCACCATTGACAATGAAAGAAAATATTTTAGACACTTGCCTGACTCTATACCTAAGCCTGTGGATTGTGGACAGACATTGTCTCTACGAGCTCACTCAGGTCCTATGGGCACCTCCAGCAATGGGCAGACATCCCCAGACCAAGTCCACCAGTTGGAAGAAACTTCACCTCAGCCTCCACAGCGATCCTTAATCAATTTAGGCTTTGAACGTTACATTTGCTTTGTGTGCTTTGGCACAAACTTTAACATTTACAGATGTATAAATGGTTGTCTTTAGTTGAAAATGAACAGATGATTGGTGAAACGAAACTGTGGATAGAATACATCTTTCCCCATTCTCACTCTGCTTTGGTTTGAAGGCAAGAAAAGACCAGAAAAATTGGCCTAAATGTGAGAACAGTTGCCTTTAAAAATATATGTATCATTAAGTATTCACAGAATGGCAAGAGGCCAGGAAAGCACTCAGTGGAGTTTTGCCTTCCACTCCCCACATCTTATTGCAGTGTGTACTTTTTTTTGTCTTAAAGTGCTATCCTTGCTTCCATGTTGAGAAACCTATCTGCTCTTGAGTCTTTCTACTCTCTATGTAAGTAAAATGGTTAAATATGAAGCAAGCCAACTTTAGATTTGAAGAGCAGAACATAGAATAATAAATGTTAAGCTAACAGAAGTCTTTTCCCTCAAAGGCCTTGTCCTTGTTAGGAATGACAGGCTGGTCCTAACCCAACACAGCTGAAAGCTAATTGACTTTATAATTCCCCAAGCATGGGACAGAGAGGCTGGTAAAGAGACAGGGAACAGAAATTATGCAAGGAATGGAATGATTCTGCTATAATTGTGAGATTAAAAACTCCTTTCCACCTAAAAAAGATATATGTCATAATACAGCAATAAAAAGGGGTGACATTCTGGTACAAGCAAAAACATAGCTGAAACTCAAGAATATATTGGATGAAAGAAGCTGGGCACATACAAATGTGGGATCATCCCATTGACCAGAATTCAAGAGCAATCAACACTAATCTGTGGGGTATTATTTCTAGGGGACAACAGCATCCCCTATATCTTGATCTGGGTGGTATAATACAGGTGTATACACATATGTCATTGAGCTAGACCTTAAGATATAGGTATGCAAGGTATATCTCATTTGTTTCTTGTTTTGTTTTGTTTTTTTGGTATCAGAGATTGAACTCAGGACCTTGTGCCTACGTGGCAGGTGTGGTGCCACTGAGCTAAATCCCTAACCCTCTCATTTGTTTCTAAAAGGGTATCACACTTAGGAGCCACTGAAGGACAAATGTGTAACAATAACAATGATTTGTAACAATAACAATGACAACAATACACTTCAAACATTTGCTTGTCTGAAAAAAAGATTTTCTTGCAATTATTTCTTGATCCTTGTAAACATCTTTGAGATCAGATGAGGAAGATGAGGTTTGCCAGAGTTAAAGGTAATGAGGCTGTTCGTCCCCTCCCCATTCCAACAGCCCAGGACACCAGCATGCCTCAGTAGGAGTGTTTCTCACTGGGACATTCCTGATACTTCGTCAGGACCTGTTTTCACTGTGGGAGTCTATTCCCTGACTTCTGGACTGTGGACCGTCCCAGCAGCTCAATGGCTTGACCAGAAACACCTCCACACACTTGCAGACATCCCCAGGAGAGCACTGCAGACTATCATTGAACACATTTGTGCCTACTGCATTTCTGGAGAATGGGACTCAAGCCCCAATTAATTTTTTTTGTATCAGGGATTGAACTTGGGACCTTGTGCTTGTAATGCAGGCTGCAGAATCACTGAGCTAAATCCCAGGCCCATGCCCCAATTAATTTTTAATTCACAGAGGCCCTGGAGCCCTGAGAGAGACACTGCTAGTACACAATGGGACATTGGGTTGGGACCTCAGGTTAAACTACTTGTCTTGAATTGGCTTGAGGTCACCCACACAAGACCCTTCACTTTACCCGTAGGCCTAGTATTGAGCATCCATAAGTGTGGTACTGGGGTGGAGCTTGAGCCCACTGTTCCATGTAATTTCCCATAATTTAAATCAAATAGTTGCTTTAGATCATGTCAGCTGTCACCTCCTCAACCCCCATGACAGTGTAAAAGTTATGAGAATCAAAATGGAGTTGTTTTTTTAAGTTCCTAACAAAAATAACTCACTAATTAAATAAATAAGTAAAGCTGTGAGGTTATGAAGAAAGGGTTTTTACACATCATTGCCTTGCAGGAAATGTGACTTAATGAGAGGACCCAGCTCTATGTCCCATGAATGATAATAACAGTCAAAAAGACTACCAGAACCAAAGCTTCCACAAAGGCCATTCTAATCTTATACAAAAGATATTTCTGCAAGGACATCAGCCCAGCAACTGTCTGTTCAACATTGAGCTGGTATTAACCTTGTTAATTCTTGCAGGCAAAGATTATCGTTTCAATATATTTTGTGTAATACTTTTATTTTTTGGTGCTGAGGATTGAACTCGGAGCCTTTGCATGGAGTTACACTACTAGCCTTTAAAATTAAAAAAGAAACTTTTTAAAAATTTCGAGGCAGGTTCTCACAAAGTCACTAAATTGTCTATGTTAGGCTTGAACTTGCAATCCTCATGCCTCAGGCTCCAAGTTCTGGGATTAAAATGTGCAATACCACACCCAGATAATCCTCCTCATTGTTGCCTTTAAAATTTTCTTTTTGCTTCAACCTTTTTGAATACACTCGTGCTTAACGATGGCACACATTTCCATTCCACGCTATTCCCAAATAGATGTTACTAATTTTTTTTGGTATCAGAAATTGAACTCAGGTCCTTGCGCTTACAAGGCAGGTGGCAGAACCACTGAGCTAAATCCCCGGACCTGTTACTAATTTTTCAGAGAATCTATTTCTGGGTTGTTTTTTTTTCAGCTTGATAATGACTTGATGACCAGTATGTACTGAACTGATTGACAAAGAAACAGATACTGATCCAGCTGGGAGGCAGGAGCAGAGAGACCACCATCTTGCTGGAATGGAGAAGGTGGAGTCCAACCGAGGGAGGTAAGAGTCAAATTGAAGGACATGCTAAACAGAGAAGAGCATGAACATCTATTATGAAGAATCTATTATGTAATTTTCTTTACCCTGTTTATAATAAAGAAATTAAATAAAAGCACAGAAACAAGATGGGACATGGAATGTTAAAAAAAACAGCAAGGAGCCTGATATGTTGGGCAGAAAGGTGAAAGCTTGCATGAGATAATCTTAAGGACAGGGAGGAGCCAGATCCTGAAGTGTCCTATAAACCATTGTTTTAGGTTCTGTCTCTGAGAAACAGACCCTTAGGCGAGGTGAAGTAGATTAAAGGTGATCCTAGCCCACTGCTACCCTTCCCATGGTGAGTTGGAGTCTCACTCCTAACCGGCTGATTCTGGGCTGGACTCGCTGACCTGCCGGGACAACAGTGGTAAAAGTGATATTCTGAAACTCCTGAAACTGAATTCTAAGAAGCCTTGCTGCAGCAATCTGAGTCTTCTCATAGAACACCCTCTCTAAGGGAGCTCTGAGCCAGCATGGAAGGTTTCATGATCCTAAACCTGCCATATTGGAGACACGTGTAGGCTTTCTAGGTCCCTGTCCTGGCTGAGTCCAGCCTCCCTGCCATCTCTGCTACTCTGCCAAATTACAGGACAATGAACAAGGTTGTTTTGGATGCTCTATACTTGCCCAGCTCTTTGTTAAATCCCATAGAGCAGCGGTGGCAAACCTATGACACTCGTGCTGCAGCAGGCTGTTTGTATTGTTGAAAACTCTAAAAGATTCGCCATCACTGCCATAGAGTAAACCTCAGTTGATACCACATGGGACAGAAGAATTACCCAGCTTACCCTTGCCCAAATTCCTGACCCAGAAAGTTGGAAGATAAAATGGGTTAGTCATTAAGTTTTGGGGAGATGTTATTTTTCTAGGACTACTACAACAAAGTACAACAAACAAAAGAAATGTATTATCTCATTATTCTGGAGTTCAGAATCCAGAAGTCAAGGTGTTGGCAGGGCCACTCTTCCTCTAAAGGCTCTTGGGGAATCTGTTCCATACCTTTTTCTTAGCTTCTTGAGTCACCAGAAATCCTTGTTATTTCTTGGTTTGTAGATACTTGGCTTCTGTTGTCTCGTGGCTCTTCCTCTGCCTGTGGTCTCTTCACGTGGATTCTCCTCTTCATGTATGTTCACTCTACTCTTATTATAAGGACACCAATCATACTGGATCAGAGCCCACCCTTATAATGGAGGAGCTCAGCTTAACTTCATTATGTAGATCTGTGAAGTCCCTTTTTCCTCCTAAGGTCATATTCACAGGTGCCAGGGATTAAGACTTCAACTTTTTTAGGGGTAGAAACACAATTCAACCACAGCAATAGCTAAAACAAAGATTTGACTAGAAGTAGTTTATTTGAGGGATGAATCTAGGAAGCTCTAGGGCCAGGATTGAGGGGATGGGGGAGTAGGGACAGGCCTGGGAGCCAATTTCTGTGCATTATGAAGTAGATTGCCACTGTGGGCAATTGGAGCCAGTTCCACTGGGGAAATCTGGTAGATAAGGATAGAAAATACCTCAAAGTGACTCCTTTCCTCCACCTTCCCCCACCTCCAGGGGTGAGGAAGGTTCTTCCACTCCTGGAAGATTCAGGAGTGAGGAAGATTTTGTCCTTCACCCCATCTATCACTGCTGAGGGCTGCTCCCTGAGAACATCAGTTTCCTGGCACCATGGCCCATTGCCCACAGCAAGAAGTCTCCCCCATGCATGCAGGATGGGATCATGTGGGTGATCAGTGCTAGGGGAGAGTACTGGGGGTATGTACAATCTTTGCTACAGTTGTGCTACATTTCTGGTTTGTGAGAAGAAAATCTCTTAGAGTACAGCCAGGAGAACTTTACTTAGATGGTAGAAAGGCCAAAGGAATTTTCAAGCAGGTGAGACTTAGCCTCAGTTTTAACTTATTTGGAGTTTCTGTTATGTAAACCTAGTCTGCCTCCTCAAAACTCTTACTAAAGTTTTCCATAAGCACAGGCCTTATGTGAAGTTTTATGGGTGGGACTTGAGGAGTGGGCACACATTCCACATGCAGATTCACATATATTTGGAGTACAGTTATGGTTTAAATATGAAATGTCCCTTAAAGACTTATCAATTGGCCACTTGATTCCCAATGCAGCAATGTTTAGAGGTGTGGCCTACAGGGATGCCTGGATTATGAAGGCCCTGACCTCATCAATGGGTTAATCCATTGAAGGATGTATCTCTCCTTGGGCTCTGTTCCTCTCACTCTGCTTCCTGGGTACTGTAAGGTGGGCAGCTCTCCTCTACAACACCCTTCTGCCATGATGTTTCCGCATTGGAGCCAGCCCACCATGCACTGAAACCTCTGAAACAATGAGCCAAAATAAATCTTTCCTTTTTCAAATTGTTTTTCTCAGGTGTTTAGTCAGTGATGAAAAGCTGACTAACAGCAAGTAGAGCACCTGAAATGATACAGATATGGAATCTAGAGGAAGCAGTAGGAGAAGGCCAGAAATAACTCTGAGAAAATAGACCTCTGAGAATTGGTGGGAAATGCTTTGGAGTTTAACATAGTTACTTATCAGACCAGTCGCCTGCATTACCATGATACTGTTCCTTCATGTAGCACTTTATAATCTACTAAACACTTTCAGTAACATCATGCCATTTTTATCTTCATACTTCACAAGAGAGGTTGAATAGCTTACACAAGATCATATGAGGGTCAGAAATGGAGGTAAACTTTGTCTCCTTGCACTAGAAGTCAAATACTACATTACTACTAATTTTGCAGATTCAATATTTGGTCTTTCAGCTATTTAAGGAGTTCAAGCATTGCAGTAATTTGACACTTTCACCACAGCACAGGCTAGAACTCCCAGTTATGGAAGGCTGATCTGAAGTAGGGAGCACCCAGCTTGTGAGTGAGCCCAGTGTTGCTGTGCTATGCAGTGGTACATGGAGAAGAAATTGCATTTGGAAGGTCTTGGGACCTATCAATGGTAAAGGGCAGAGGGATAAAACTTTTATCTTCCAATATATATTTCTAGCAGGTGAACTTAGTGGGTGTTCTTAAAGGAAGAAAAAAGATTCCAATTTTTCAAGTCTTCCATGGTTAGAAGCATGAATGGAGCAGAAATCTGGGTTTGGAAGGATATATTTCCACTATCCTTCTCTGTTTAAGCTGTTACTAGGACAACTAACCCAAAGTATCCTGACTCCTTTCTGCAGGGGCTGCTCTTCTGGGAAAACAATGCAGTGATACTCAAGTTAGAAATGGAGGGTTCTACAAAGGACTCTTAACTACTTTGGGCTGAGGCAAGAAGTTAATTGTAATTCTGGTTAGAATTGGAGCAAAAATATTTTATATGGATCTTAATTAAGATGAGTAGAAAATGTAAAGAATTCTTTTTAACATATATGCTTATGAATCATATTTATGGATTGGGAAATATATCTATTTTTTCATTCAAAAGATAATCCAGGGCTAGGGATGTAGCTCAGGAGTATGGCACTTGCCCAATATGAGCAAGGCTCTGTGTTAGATCTCCAGCACCAAAAAAAGGTTCCAGAAATATAACTCAGATAGCAGTGATACAAGATATAATAATTTACTTACCCAGACTCATTATGTCTTTTCCCTCTTCCTTTCTGGGAGTAGTTTCATTATGTCCTAAATCCAAAGGTAAATTTCTGGAAAATTAACACCAAATGTTCTATACTTTGTGAGACCAATTGAATAGAATTTGGGGTGGATTCTTTGCTTCCTTAGTCTACTTTTCCATATTGCTTGATCTTTCAAATTATGAGTATGCATTTAATTTCAAAAACAACAAAGTGATGACATATTGTTACTGTTTCCATCAGGGTACAATTGAAAAAAAGAAGAACCTTGGAAACTGTGGAATACAGAATCCATTATAGGAGTTAGACCTCCCATAATGTGGGAGATACTGGGGAAATGAGAGCTTGAAAGGAAATTGGGGAACCAGAGGAGCCAGCAATCAGTCAACCCCAGAAGCCAAGCACACCCAGCCCCCAAGCTGGGACCTCTAACAGCTAGAGAAGAAACCATGGCTTCACAGCTGGACACTGGGAGCTGAGCCTGAGGGTGCCACTGGAACACAGGAGATAGAAACAGCTAGAACCTCCATCTAACCACAGTGACCTCCAAAAACTATGGCTGTTGCTTCATTTCTTTACGCAAGTTATTCTTTCAGACAAATACAACCTAGAGTTGACTAATCTCTCTCCACACAGGAATGACCATTCTGAGCAACAAGCTTGGTTCCATATTAGCCAAGTTGATGCAGTGCTTTCGTCAGGGGGTCCATGAAGCATTGTATTTATTTGATTCTGATCCAAGTCCTAATAAAGTTGGGCATAAGAAATCTCATTTCTCTTAGTTCATCCTACCGTTTATAAATTTAAATTTCTGGCATGGTCTCTTATGTGCCTATTTCTTATTTTGTCACCGTTGGAAAAAGCCAACTAATTAGAGAACAGGTACATGGGCTGTGGAAATAGCAGTATTTCCCATCCATTGTTTGTAGATGAGGAAAATCTAAACTGACATCCTAACATTTTTGCTCCTTAATGCTGAAGAGCTAAAAATCTCTTGAACTCCACAGCTGTTCCTTCTTTGTTCATACATCACCTACCAATCAGTGTCAGATCACAGAAATTTCATTGTAAGATGTACAATGGAACATTCTGCTTCACTGAGCTCACAAGCTATGGCTCTATTTTCATCCTTGTGAAGCAGAATGTGTAGCATTATGGTTACTCTACTATCTGATAAATGATACAAAGATGTTGGTCTTTTAATATCACTCATTTGTCTCAAATGTATGCAGCTACTAGGTGCCAAGCAAGTGTGTGAATTGAGGATTAAACAATCCATGCTAAGAGAAAACTGGTCAACAATGATCCTAGAACAAAAAAGCAAAGACAATCCCAAGATTCAGTTTGGTTATATGTAAAAGTAATTGTCATCACCGTCACTTGGGAAGTCATCATCCTTGTCACCAGAGAATATTGTTAGGAGTGTCATTAATATGCATCAGATCAATTCTGAGTCATGTTTTCTTTAGTTTCTCACTTACACTTTCTTTGTGCTTTAAGAAAGCCTTGTTGCACACTTAGGATTTAAAAACCAGGGGATGGTAAGTGTTGCTCCAAGAGACTGCCTCTGTTCATCACTCTGTGAAGTGTCTATTTTATAATCACAGATTGAGTTCTTGGAACATTCTCTTTAAAAGGATAGCTGCTGTATTGCAAAAATAAATAGTGTTATTAAAATATGATAACCTCAAAACAGCAACAGCCGTTTGTGGTTATTTCAGTACTTAGGGCTCCTTCAAGAAACAGTACGTACCATTTCCCCACAGTGCATTATTTATGACTATAAAGGAAGAGTAAAAAACTCTGTTATTAAAAGAAGTGTTGACCAGTACAACACAATGCAGTTGCTTATGGCTTTTCTTTAGCTTGTTTTTTTTCTAGTCTCATAGTATAGTGGAAAGAGAATAAGATTTGGGTTCAAAATCTTCTACTCTACTATTTTTTAGCCAAATGGCCAATAGGTTATTTAGCTGCTTTGAAGCTCAGGTTTCTTATCTCTAAAATGATAATTTTCAGCTTCAGCCAAATGATATTATTGCAGATAGGTAAGTTAATTAGATATTTTGTGTGCAGTTAGACAGGACCAGCCCTCCAGGAGCCAACGCAGCAAGGAACCAACATGGAGAACAATTGAGGCACATTCACTGGTTAGCATTATAAAAAGGAAAAGAAGTACTACTTCCCCTAGAGATAGATAGCAGTGATTGATATTCTAAATGGGAAATTCCTTGTATGTGACTTGTCTTCCCATTTGATCCCCATTTAATCAATACTACCTGGGTGACTGTACTTGTAATCTTATTGGTTGGTCATGGTTCTGTCCCACCTCATGCCCACCTTGTAAATTTCCATTGGGTCTTGTAGTTTTGTCCCACTTTGTACCCACCTCGCCACATGGCTTTGCTGTATAAAACATCTTTGAAAAATAGGGTGGGTGGGCAACCCACTTTCCAGTCTCCCTTCTGTCTTTCTTAGACAGAAGCTTTCTTTCTCCCAGTAAATTTTTCCTACTCTTAGCCTCCATTGTTCCTAGAATTCATTCTTTGATTTTAGAGAACATGAACTCGAGTTTCGGATATCTAGTAGGTTTGGGAGTTACATCTTTCCCCCCTATATCAATATTACTGTTATACAAACAGTTTTCACTTATAAAAATGGCAACTTCATGTGCTTCAACCAAGTATGTTCTACACAGATAGGGAATTGAAAGTTGTCTGACATATTGCCAGCATACAAGGGAGGTTAATTCTATAATGATGCCTTTTAGCTGGTTGGAGTTTACGAGCATTTATTTGGGTGGCCACATCCATTTTCTTCAGTTTATACCTTCTCTGAGCTTCTGTCTTTTAAATCTTCATTTGAGCCTTTACTTTTGAATCTTCCTGGTCTATTTGCAAATGCTGTTCTTTAATCATTGTCTTGAATCACCCTTCCTAAATCTATGATCACTTTCATTTCAAAACCCTAATGATAACTTGCAAAGCAAAGGAAACCACCATCAGAGTAAAGGGATAACCTACAGAATGGGGAAAAATTTTTGTCAGCTACTCCTCAGACAAAGGACTAATATCTAGACTATATAAAGAACTGAAAAAAATTAGACCCCCCAAATTTAAAGGCCCACTTAAATAACGGGCATCCAAAATGAATAGTCACTTTTCAGATGAAGAAATACAAATGACCAATAAATACATGAAAAAATGTTCAACATTGCTGGCCTTTCAAGAAGTGCAAATTAAAACAACACTGAGATTCTATCTTACTCCAGAAAGAATGGCTATCATCAAGAAATCAACCAATAACAAATGCTGAAAGGCTGTGAGGGAAAAAGAACACTTCTCCAGTGTTGGTGGGAATGTAAACTAATACAACACAATGAAAATCAGTATGGAGATTCCTCAAAAAATTAAAAATAAAAATTCAATGTGACCCAGCTATTCCCCTTTTAGGTATCATCCCAAAAGAGTTAAAGACATCATACCACAGTGATATATGTATATCCATGTTTATAGCAATCAATTCACAGTACCTAAATCTAGGAAACAGCCTATATGTCCATCAATGGATGGATAAAGAAAATGTATGTATATGCAATGCCACAAAGAAGGGTACTCTTGAGTCATTTATAGGAAAATAGAAGCACCTTGAGATCATAATCTTAAGTAAAGTAACTCAGGCAAACTAACTTAAATATTGCATGGTTTCTCTTATATGAAAAACTCAATATATATATAAAGTATGAAATAAAAAACATAATAGGAAAAAGAGGGAGAGAAAAAAGGTATTGTAATTCACCTTGGACAATTATCTAAAAGTGTATCTTGACTAAGTTCAATTGTCTTACATGTCTTATATGTTCTTTGGCCTATTAGTCTGGTTTTCAGTCTGTATATATGATAACTAACTTTATAAGTTCTTATAAAATGAATGAATCTGATGCTGGAAAAAAAGGGAGTGGAAGGAAGGGGGAAAAAGAATTGAAATGTGTTATGTACATGTACTAACCAATTCCCTACAGTGAATATAATCATTATGTACTGTAAACATGTATTAATAAAAATTAAAAAATAATTTAAACCCCAGAAAATAACTGACAGAACAAAAGAAGAAAAACCTAGTGTCAGACTGGTGAGAATAGCCACATAGTCTCAACCTCAGAATCTGTAATATGTGGAAGATGTAGGAATATTGGTAAAAACTAAATACAGTAAGCCCTACCACATTCTCTATGTGTGAACCAAAACCCGTGTCAAATGCAGGTTGCGTTATTTTGAAGTCTACAAAGTGACATGGGTGAGCCATCCATGCAAACTGGGTGCTGTTCTCTGGCCATCACGCATTTTCATTTGGATCACATCTTCTCATGCTTACTGGAGGATGCTGTTTTGTGCTCCACAACCTCAGGGAGTTGGAGAGAAAACCTACACAGGAACTCTGGCCTCAGAGAGGAGATTTGGTTCTCTACTCCTCAGACAAGTGCAGTGGGCAGCAAGGGCTTTCTGTTTCCTCAACTGTAAAACACTGGGACTTAGTGAGTCTCTTAGTCTCTTCTGGCACTAACTATTTTGGTTCTATAATTCCATGTTCATTGACATTGGTTAACTCTGGGTCAAATTATGTAAATTTTGATTAATTTAAGATAGGTAAGGGGTTTGGGTTCTCTTTCCAAATACCTGGATTTTGTAGTTCTTTATTATCACTATGTGACTTGCCAAAATGATGCAGCATCCTTCACATGGTTCTAGAAGGTGTTAATCAGGCTCTGATAAATGTGCTTCACCAAATCCTCAGTGGCTGGGTAGAAAGAGCACTACCAATATTTATCTGTGTATTAAACAAAATATCTGTGTGCCTATTATTTGGCAGCCATTGTTCTTGGGACATATTAAAGTGACTAACACTCCTTGTTCTTTATATTTGGGGAGGAAAGAAAAAAAGGTAGGTAGTGCTATGCTTTGAAGGTTTCCCCTCCAAACTTCCTGTATGGAAAACTTAATCCCCAAAGTTCTATTTTAATGGTATTTGGAGGTGAGGCCTTTGGGAAGTAATTGGGATTAGATTACATGTGGTCATGAGAGTGAGGCCCTCATCATGCAATTAGCAGCTTTATACAAAGAGACACCCAGCTATCATACTTGTTCTGTCTTGCCATGTGATGTCCTGTAATGCTTTGGGAATTTGCAGAGAAAATACCACCATGGCTGGGGATTTAGCTCAGTGGTTTCGCCATCTGCTGCGCAAGCGCAAGGACCTGAGTTCAATCCCCGGTACCAAAAAATAAAAGAAAATACTACCAAAAGGCCCTCACCTGATGCTGAGCCGATGCCTGCCCTATGCTCTTGGGCTTCCCAGCCTTCAGAACCATGAGCTAAATAAACCTTTATTCTTTATAAATTATCCAGATTCAGGTATTTTGTTACAGCAGCAGAAAATGAACTGAGACACAGACTAAACAAGAACTAAACCTAATAAACAAGGAAAAAAGATATTAGTTGATGTTGGGTACTAAAGGAAAAATAGAGTTAGGTAACTGACTGCCATACCAGCAGTGACCCAGATACAGCTACCTCTTGAAATAGTCTGAAGAGAGGTCTTGTCCCTCATGTAGCTTCTCATCTGGGCTTTGAGGGGATCCCAAGGGCCAACCAGCTCCCATAGCAATGGTGAGCGGGATGTGTATGCATCATGAAGAGAAAACACTTGAACCCACAGGAAATGTCTTGATTCACACATGGACATTGAAGACACACCCACACTTGCACCAAATACCTACACACCTGTAATGAAGAATAGGTCAGCATTTGTTGTTTTGTTTTGTTTTGATACCGGGGATTGAACTCAGGTCCTTGCATTTACAGGGCAGGCAGTGGAACCACTGAGCTAAATCCTTGGCCCTAGGTCAGCATTTTTAAATTTTGTTGCAAGACTTTCCTAATTTTGTGGAAAAATGTAGCCTAAGAGTTTCTGAGACATAGAAGGTGTCAAAAGTACCCAATCCTCTTAGCATCACTCTAGCTAAGTGGTTCTCAAGGTGCCCCCCCCCCAGCATCACCATCACAGAGAAAGTGTTAGGACAGCAGATTCTCTAGGGGAGGGCCCAATACTCCATGTTTTCTGTTTGTTTGTTTGTTTTGTTTTGTTTTTTAGCAGGGATCAAACTTGGGTCCTTGTGCTTGAGCAGCAGGAGGCGAAACCACTGAGCTAAATCCCTGGCCCAGTACTCCATGTTTTAATAAGTTCCCCAGGTGATTCTGATCCACAGTAGGGTTTGAAAACTCACTGATAGGCCACACTCATGACAATAACATTTGATTCTAGAAATACGGTTTTGTAGGTATTTTAAACATGTTTGCAGTATTATGATGATTACATTCACCATGGGCAGTTGGTACATGTACATAACACATCTTAATTCTTTTTATGGCCTCTTCCCCTCCCATCCTTCCCCTCTCCCTCTATCTCTTGGTCCCCCTCCCATTTGCAAAACACCTATCTCCCTATTTCCTATTATCTATCTTTTATTTTGCCCTTTAAATTATTAATACTTTGGGTTTCTCATCTAAGAGAAGCCACATGATGTTTAAGTTTGTGTGCCTGATTTATTTCACTTAACATTATTGTCTCAAGGTGCATCCATTGTCTTATAAATGACTCAAGTTTATTTTTCTTTATGGCAGAGTAGTACTCCATTATGTGTAAATACCACATTTTCTTTACCAGTTCATCTCGTGAGGGATATATAGGTTTCTTCCAAGATTTAACTATTATGAATCGTGCTGTTATAAACCTGGATATCCATGTATCATACTAATATGATGTCTTTAACTTTTTCAGGAAGATACACAGAAGGGGAATACCTGGGTCAAATGAAATTTCTAGTTTTAGTGTTTCAAGGAATCTCCATACTGATTTCCATGATGGTTATACTGGTTTACGTTCCCACCAACAATGTAGAAGATTTCCTTTTTCCCCCTGAAGCCTCACCAGCATTTGTTATTGTTTGATTTCTTGATGATAACCATTCTCTCTGGAATATCATGTAATCTTAATGTTATTTTAACTTGCATTTCTCTAAAGGGCATAAAAATTGAACTTTTTAAATATATTTATTGGTGATTTGTACTTCTTCTGAGAAATGTCTATTCATTTAGGTTGCCTGTTTATTGATTGGGTCTTTTATTTGGGGGAGTCTAATTTTTTTATGTATTCTAGATATTAGACCTCTTTCCTAGGAGTAGCTGGCAAAATTTTTTCTCATTCTATAGGTTGTCTCTTTACTTTGTTGGTTGTTTCTTTTGCTGTGCAGAAGATTTTAATCTGACACATTTGCATTTGTTCATTCTTGATGTTATTTCTTGTGCCATTGAAGTTTTGTTCAGAAAGTCCTTGCCTAAGTCCTCAAGAGTTTTATCTATTTTATCTTCCAGGAGATTAAGTGTTTCTGTTTTAATATTTAGATATTTGAAATATTTTTATTTCATTTTGGTGTGTAGTGAGACATACAGTCTAGATTCAACCTTTAGCATGTGTATGTACAGCCATTTCCCCTAGCATCATTTACTAAAGAGGCTATCATTCTTCCAGCATATGCTTTTGGCCCCTTTGTCAAAGACCAGATGGTTTAACGTGCCTACTGTTGGTTCTGCTTTCTCTCTTCTGTTGCACTGATCCACGTGTTTGTTTTTGTGCCAGCACCATGCTGTTTTTATCACTGTAACTTTGTAGTATAACTTCAAATCTGGTATTGTGATGCCTCTTGCTTTGCTCTTGTTATTCAGGATTACTTTTGCTTTTCTGGGTGTCTTTCTCATTTGAGCTGGGTACTACTGTGCAGAATCAGCATAGCAGATCTTGTGGTCATGAAAAACTAAGGCAAAACAAATGAGTACACATGATACTTAGGATCAGAGAGATTAAATGTACACATCAGCATCACCGAGTCAGTACACATTAAAGAATTAGATCTTGGTGCCCTCTTTCTTTACTACTTCTAAACTAGCTCCATTTCATTCTTTTTCAGTCCTTCTTTTTTTAAAATCCATAATCTAAATATACTAGAATTGAGATGCCTGCTTGAAACTCAGCTCAGAAGAGGATAGGATACAGAGATTACAGTTGATATATTGAAATATGTGTAACAAAAATCTCTAGTGTCTGAACTGCAAATTAGATATCGTTAAATGTTTCCTTCTTTAACAAGAAGAAAAGACCTTGTAAGATGGAAAATGATCATTCCAAGTTGTCTCTCAAGATAGTCCATGTCTGATATTTTCAGGATCATTTGCAAAGGCCCTGGAGCCCATGTGTGCTGCTTGTACAAAAGGATTCACAAACTGGTAGTTTAGTAGAGCTGTGTGGATTGTGTGGTTTTTTTATGCTCCACACTGCCATCTTCTGGGAATCTCACTGTAGACAACTGTTTCATTTTTAGCCCCATTGTTCCAGATCAAAGATGTGCCTCTCATCTCAACTGGATCTATTTCAATGACCTAAAATGATGAGGATGGTGGTGGTAGAGGTGGGGTAAAAAACAAAGGATTCTGGGGTTTTCAGCCATCATCATTGTTATAAAAGCATATCCCACAAAGAATACAGTTGATCAAACAACAAAATAGAAGAAAAAACATAAAAGGGCTGCTTCTATTTTGAAAAGCAGAAATTGATGGAATGGCCATCAAGAGGAAGTGAAGAAAACTTGAATACAGCAACTAGTTCTGGAATATGGAATCGTGACCACTTTGCAAATTCTCTCTGTTTTCCAAAATTTCTGCAATTCTCATATTGTAAGGTATATGGCTCATGGTAAGGTACATGGATTGTACTAGTTCCCTATGGCTGCTGTAAGAAAGTCCCATAGACTATGTCTTTAAAACAACAGAAATGTATTGTTTCATAGTTCTGGAAGCAAAACGTCAGAAATCAAGCTGTTCACAGAGCCATGTTCTCTCAGTGCTCTTGGAGATGATTTGTCCCCTGCCTTTATCTTGGCTTCTGGAGCTAGCAGCAATCCTCCTCACTCCAACCCTTGGCTCTGCCACCATTAGGTGGTCTTCTCCTTGTGTATCTGTTTCTCTTCTCTTATAAGGACACTGGCCAGGGACCAGGGATTTAGCTCAGTGGCACTGTGCCTGCCTCACAAGGGCAAGGTCCTGAGTTCAATCCCCAGTACCAAAAAAAAATAAGGACACTGGTCATACTGGATTAGGGCCCACCCTACTCCAGGATGACCTTGCTTTAACTACATCTGTACCCTATTTCCAAACAAAGTTCTGTTCTGAGGTTCTGAAAAGCACATGAAGTTTAGGGAGCACTATCCAGTACATAAAGTTTGGGTTCAGATCTTGGCTTAGCTACTAATTATGTTCAAATTTGAGTCAGCTATTGACTCTTTCTGAACATCTGTCTTCTCATCTAAGGTGAGGACAACCTTACCAATCTCACAGGCCTTTTGGAAAGCTGCATGTGAGGACTTGGCACATACCTGGCCAGAGTGAGTGCTCAGCAGAAGACAGGTATTATAATTGCTTTTGCTATGAGGAAAACAGGTTTAAATTTAATGAGAGGGGAAAAAAGATCACATAGTCACCAGACTAAAACAGGATATTTAAATAAATAACATATTCCTTACCTGACATTCTTTTCCTTCTGACATTATATTGAGAATGTAGCAAAAAATCCAATTTAGCCCAGGAGACACAAGGTTGTAGTCAATCAATTGTCTCTGGTGCAAGAGAACATTTGGGTCTATTTCAGTCTCAAAGGAGAGGCTCAGAAGAGATGTCAGACCACCTGCCACCACCGCTCCACCCCCTTTATGCTCTTGCAAGTCTGACTTTCAGGGGTAGCTTTATTTTAACTTGACCTCAAGGACGTCCAAAGTCTTTAGACTTAATAGAGGGAGCTGTAAGATCTACATGGCAGAAAGTAGCAACCTCATCATTCTAATTTAACCCCTTTTCATTAAGTTCTGGTATTGAGGAGTTAAGAAATATGTTCTCTGAGAAGGCTACAATATTAGCTTATTAGAAACTGAGAACACTTTGGATGCGTTTTCTTCCCAATAAATCAGAGCCTTAAGAGGGCAGGACATTCTAAGGTGAGGAAGGAAGTAGAGGAAAATTCCAGAGCCTGCCTCACTGCAGGGCACTTTTTTTTTTTTCCTGGGAAAAGCTAGTAGGGATGTCAATGAGAGCCATCAGGTAGTAACTGATTTGCCACCCGAGGAAAAGCCCCAAGGCAACAACTGTGGCATTTACTTGTGTATAGTGTTCCATGTGCTCCCCTGAAAATGTCCATGTGGCTTTATGTACAAATGTGTTTACCGAACATATAAATAAATATGAGTAGAATATGAAACACATGTGCCTGTGTTTATAAAACATTCATCCACTTATGCAAATGAAATTACTTCCATCTGAGAACAAATGGTCATTATCTACAGAAGTGCTATGAATTAGGGAGATTACTGGAATTTTTGTCCTCACACTTGAAGAAATTGAGTCACTAATGTTTTTGCTATAAAGGGTAGAAAACTTGGCTTATGTTAACATTTTAAACTTCATTACTTAAAAAGCATGGAAGTTAGAAAGAAAGCCACTCTGAAATTGTATTTTCACAATAGAGGAACTTTCAAGTTCAAATTTACTTCCCAATGGCTATTGTAGTTGACACCTTGAATTTTCATCCACTTAGTTTTAGCAAACTTGTCCAAGCTTTCTGATAAATTGATGTGTATAAAAATCTTCTGAGGGGCCTGTTCCAAATGCGTGTTTCTGAGCTCTCCCTCCAAAGAATCTAAGAAAATCAAGGGAGCACCAGTAATCTGTAGTTTTAGCAAATGCTCTTGATGACTTGAGAAGCATTGGTCCTAATGTCTTGAGGGGCGAAAAGAGGAGCATTGTCTCTTCAAAAATAGAGAGCGGGATAGGGCAGGGTATTTAGAGGCCAACACGAGCAAAACAGAACACAATTCTTTCTACTCATACAATCCTTTGCAATCCTACACCACTGGGTTGTTAACAGGAGTTAAAGTTTTAGAGTTCCAACCAGCTCAAATATTGGTCTGCATAGGTTATTTCTTCAGAAAAACCAAATTGTATACCTACCGCTGCTTGTTAATCCAATGCCCACCCTTGTTGAAATAGTACTTAAGTTATAAAGTATGGATTGTAACTTTATGATATCAGCAAAGCATTATCAACAACAACAGAAAATTGACCATGCCATCATGTATTTAACTGCTACAGATTACAAACTTTGCTCAGATCTCTGTAGTTTTGATATGCACACTTCTGTGTGCAAATATAATTCTACCACACAAAGATTGATATAACCACCATCACCACCCCAATCTAGACACTGAATTTCTCCTTCATTTCAAAGATATCACCTACCACATCCTGTTCATAATCCCTGAAATCTACTGATTTATTTTCTGTTTGAACAACCTTTTAAAAAATTAAGAAGAGGGCCAGGGATTTAGCTCCATGGCGCTGCACCTGCCTTGAAAATGCAAGGTCCTGAGTTTGATTCCCAGTACTGAAAAAAAAAAAAAAATTAAGACAAATAGAGCAAAGTGAAAGATAAGAAAAACATCAGGGTGCATTTCAAAGAGGAGAGAGTATTGATTTGGGAAAGTTTTGTTTCAGTTATTTATGTATAGAGAGTTATGTGTGTATATACTGGGCTGTGTTATAAAATACATTTCTTATGGAGAATTGTTGGCAAAAACAACAACAACAACAACTGAGAAATGCTGTGACATTAGACAGGCTGCATCATCAGCAAAACCCTCTTGCCTCCCACGGAACACGGTCAGTAGAACAGAGCCCTTTTCCTTTGGTGATAGCTGCTACTGTCCTCCAGGTTTTGCTTAATGATGATTTGCTTCACATTTGGATGGAAGTTCATCCTCTGGACCTAAAGATGTAGCACTTTGATTTACCCAACTGTACCACATTTTGCTCACCCCTGCAGACCAGGGGTCATGGGGAGAAAAAGCAAATAAAGGGATTATGAGGGGCTCCAGAAATATCCAACTTCAAGGTTCTCCCTGTCCATGCCTTCTATGGGGCCCAGGAGCTAATAGAAACCAGAAGGCAAGCACCTCCAACTTTAGTGACTAGTTAAAGGAGGAGACAATGGCCTTCTTGGAATTTCTTTTCATTTATTAGCTACTTAATGTGTAGTGTGTGGTATACATTCAGGCAATTCCAGGAAAACTTAAAAGATTTATCACAATTTTAAATAAAAATGTTTATTAACATTTAAAAATATATACAAATGCTCCTTAACTTAGAATGGGGTTATGTTCCACTTAACCCATTGTGAGTTGAAATTACCATAAATAAAAAAATGCAGTCCATTGAACACACATATTGTAGTGGACATAAGATTTCCACTAAATGTTATCACTTCTGAACCACCCTAAAGCTGAACAATCATAAGTTAAACCATTGTAAATCTGGGATCATCTATGTCATATTAGTGGCTGGGATAGTATTTTTGTAATATTTACCAATGTATATATGACAATGGAATCAAGGGAACTTGTATCTCAGTGGTGATAGAAATTAAAATGAGGAAAAGAGCATGAACTTACAGGCAAACGCTTTTAATTGAGAAGGAAGAGAAAATGGGGGAGGGACTTTAGCTTGAGAAGAGCTGAAGAGAACCCAGGTTGGATGGAGGAAATCAGACATGCCTGTTAACAAAAGAATGTGCCAGCTCTCATTGGGCTGCTGGGGTGGGCTAGGGTCTGGTTGGTCACCATCTCAGGACTAGTTCTTCGAGGTGACCCTGGAGAAGTCCTTTTGCTTGAGGGGGCAATCTAGTTCCCAGGAGCTCATTGCTCCTGCTTAGAAGACAACCTCAGTTCCTGTCATGGGGTAATTGCTCCCCTTTCTCAGGGTGATCTGTCTGAGGAGGCACTACTGGAATCCAAGGTGCAAACTGCAGCTTTATGGCAGTGCCTGCAGACTTCTAGGCACTGTGCCAGGAGGCCTGGGACAGAACGCTGCAAAAGCTGGCAATTGGATGTCTCTGCAAATCTTGAAAATACTTTAGTTACTCTTATGTTGGTTTCCTCAGATTTTAAGGAGGATGAGATAGGTTAGATAAATTTGAGGATAATAAACCAGTTTTTAGGCAGATACTCCTCAGGTGATTAACATGTTGTCTTAATTACTTTTCTTGTTGCTGAGACAAAATACCCAGCACCTAGAGTTAAAGGAGAAAAGGTTTATTTCGGCTCACAGTTTGTAGAGGTTTCAGTCCATAGTTGGCTGGCTCCAAGGCAGAGTGGCAAGGCAGAGGCGCATTGCAGAGCAGGCAGGAGGCAGCAAACCAACAACCAACAACAACAGCCACCAAGCTTGCCTTTACATTTCATCCAGGCTACCTGTACTTTGGGGGCTGCCACCCACACTCAGGGTGAGGCACCATTATTCCCACCATCACACACCCCAGATCCAGCCACCTCTGAAAAAACCCACCTATAACCACATGAGGGTTGAGGGGACATCTAGATAGAAGCCATAACACATGCCTACATGTGGAGTTGAGCCAGAATCTCACCCAAAGTTTAAGATAATAAAGGAGACAATACAAAATGAAGGCAAAAATCCCAGGCTTTATCTTACTCTTAGGATAGTTGTAGGCCCAAGTGAAGAGTTGGTGCTTTTTTTTTTTTTTTAAGCAAAAGCAGCTTTTAAGTCCCTGATTATCTCATATATATCTGGATAGAAAACAAATGGATTGATTCACAAATGAGTTTCTGTATTTGTTTTCTTCTTATTTCTATTGAATTAGAGTAGCTTACCACAAATACACAGACCAGGGCTGGGGATTTAGCTCAGTGGTTCTACCACCTGCCTCGCAAGTGCAAGGTCCTGAGTTCAATGCTCCGTACCAAAAAAAAAAAAAAAAATGCACAGAGCATTGCAAATGTCACATATTTGGAAACTTTGTCAAATGTGTTTGGAAACTCTGGGAAGATTTTTCCTCAGGACACCTCCTGGCATCCTAGTTTTGATGTTCATGGGCTCTTACTCAAAAGCTGAGTGATGGAATGTTTCAGCCTGGCAGACAGTGGCAAGTAGACAGGTGTCCATTTCATTCGTGGGGTGTTTCTATCCCTGGGAATAATTCTTCATACTTTATCACCATGTTTGGGCATGAGTTCTAAATATGCCCGACAATACACTATTTTTCCAGTGAATGAAGGAAATCACCCAAGGTTGGGAAAGGCTCCAGCTCTCAGGGGTGGAGCTGATTACCACACAGCATCCCTATTTTAAGAGATCTAGATCTCCAGTTTTCAATGCCAAGAATTTTTATAGTTGGGGACTGAAGTGGTTGATTCAGGTCTTTCAAGATACTGAACATTTCTCTGTCGGATGCCACTTGAACAAATTTCCAAAATCACCAGTATCATCTCCAGTGAGATTATCACACTTCAAAACTTCAAGTGAGCCCTCTTTTCAGGACGCAGTCTTAACTCATTTTTGGAAAAGCAGTGTCTTGTTCTTGCTGCTGGTTTCTTGCCACAACACACTGAAGAGAAGTATGTACTTTTGGATTATACACTGGTTTTTTCATTTCCTTGAACACCAAACCCGGGTTAAGGAAGCTTGGATGTAACCTCTTTGTCTTACCTGGCAGCGCCCCCTTGTGCTGGGTATGGAACACACATCCATCAGCATCTATCCAGGATGTATCACATCTCCCTGTTTTTTCGTTCCTCTGAGATAGAAACTTGCTATGCTATCCAATCTGGTCCCAAACTCCTGGTCCCAGGCAATCCTCCTGTCTCAGCCTCTTAAGTAGCTGAAACTACAGGCACACACCACGGCACCTGGATTTCTCCCTGGCTATCTAATCAACGTATACAAGTCATTTTCCCATAGCATGAGTTCTTGTTGGCAGTTAGTAAGGACAAAGGCGCTAATAGTACTCCTTCATCCAAGTACCATGCCGGAGACCATGACATAACTTCACATCATTTCCTCCTGGCATTTCTCCAAATGTCCTTTCAGGCTAAGGTGTCTAACAGGTGGATTGTTTCCTCCATCTCTTCCCATGTGGCACCAATCTCAAAAGATATCTGTTCTCTGTGCCACAGCGACAACAGGAAAGTGGCGCACCCCACTACACCAGGCTTTATGTAGACACCATCTTAGGGTCTGTTGCTCCACTCGCCGAGCCTCACATGACTTGTATTCATGCCAAAAGCTGATTCATACTTTGGATGTGGGTATTTTCAATACCTATAAAATAAATGAATATCTGCTCATACACACATGATAGTAATGGCTTTTCCACGTTTGAAGCCACTGGATTTTATATGATGTTCATAGAGATATTTTATAAAGGAATTTTGTGAATAAACTTTTCTACTTTTTCTTCAGACCCAACATTTGCGAATTTGAGATTGATTTTATGAAATTCTTGTTGGAAAGTAAACTACCTATTTTAAGAAAAAAGAGTGGAGTTTAAAGGTGTCCCTAGTTTGGGCAACAGATAGTACAAAACATTATTTTGTGTTTGTTTTAGAAAAATTCAATTGTTCTGTAGCTCAGAGGATTTTTGTTTTGTTTTTGTGGAAGTAAAGCAAAGGGTTGACAAAGTTTCACAGAAGACAATGTACCAGAACTACACCAAACTTGATGTTTCTTTTTGTTTCTTATGGAGTAATCACTTGTTTGACCCTCCCAGATTCATATTCTGCATTTCCTGTTTATATATTCGGATACACTTCTGAATTGTAGTTTATGTTATTAAAGCTCATTGTTCTCTTCATACCTCAATGGACCATTTTTACCCAGTAACATAATTTTGTAAACTGGGAAAATATAACAACGATTTTAGCCCAGTTCTTCCAGAAAGCAGAGAGAGTCAAGGATTAAAGTACTGATTTGTGTTTGGGAGGTAAAAGCCTAGGACAGTGAGGGAGGGAGGGAGGGAAAGCTGTGAGGAAGGAAAGATGCAAATCCACATGACACTTACAGTACCGTCCAGAACATCACAGGAGTCGCCAAGAGAAACAGCAGAGGGTGCAGCTGGATCTGAGGGGCACTTCTCCAGAAAAACATTCCAGAACAACTCCATGGAAGAGGTGGAATTTATCTGCCCAATTCCTTCCTGTCTCCTGTAGACTGGTAGCCATTCCCCAGGTAGCCAAGTGTCCCTCACCTCTGGGTTCAAGCACCTTGGTGGCCTCTAAGTCTCGTTTCTGTCCTCTGACAAACACAATTATGTGCTCTCCCTGATTGGAGTATTTTGAGAATTAAACAGGATAATTAATTTAAAGCCATAGCAATTGCAGGTATTCAAATAAATGCTTGCTAAAGGAAAATATGAGGGCTGAGTACATGGTAGAGTGCTTGCCTAGTATTCACAAGGCCTAGGGTTAAGATTCCCAACACTGGGGAAAAAGAGAGAAAGAAAAGATGATAGGGCTCCTGGGTGATCAGTGATTGGCTAGAGAATTCCTCTTCATCTATAAAATGATGAAAAACTGACAATCAGTCACAAAAAACCAATGGAGACATCTGAGTGTGGTGACAGACTTGGAGTTGAGTCCATAGTAACAGGGATCAAAAAATGTTTCTGCAATAATAATAATAATAACAATAATAATAATAATTAAAAATGAAATAATGCTGGATGGAAAAGACCAGCTCTGCGATGGCCAAACACAATAATTTATAATGGCCTCGTCAGGAAAATATCCATTTCAACAATCTCCAGGAATGCAGACAATGCTGGAGATAATTTATTCTACCTTGTTTCTGTCCTTTCTTTTTAGCGGGCAGTGGATATCCTGTAGAGTCTAAGACCAACAACAAAAGTTCACCTCTCCATCTGTTGCCTCCTGGGGCAGGGTTGTTCCCTTAAATCTGGGAAGTAAGACATTCAAAGATCCAAGGGCTGATTCTCAACTTCCCCCCACAAGGAATTCAGGTGTTTTGCATGGCACAGATTTCCCTACAGAGTGGCAATCCTACCACCTCTCAGCCAAGAAATTCATGCTAAAGAAAAAATATCCCAAACCATGCTGAAAACAGATCCAAAACTAACACAGCCAAATTAAACCCTGAAGCCAAGACATTAAAAATAGGTTTTCTCATATTGCTTGTTACTTCTCTACATGGTATAAACGGAATACCTTAATTCTCTGGTGAGTCTGTTAAGGATACAACCTTTCATTTAGCAAATATTTCTGGAGATTTGGGATGGGGCCTTGGACATTTACACACAAGCATTGTGTGAGGTCCTTGCATTCCAGGACCTTACAGTTAGTTGAAAGTATGTGACAGTTAACTAATACAATAGAGAAAAGGCTGTGTGGCTCTGGATTAGTGAGTGATGAAGATACCTAAGGGCTCCGAATTTAAGAGAGAGAGAAGGGATGAGCTGGACTGATCAATGGAGATGTAGACTTGAAGCAAATTGTGAAAGGAGCTGGAGAAAATGGGGCTGAGAGTGACATAGAGGGAAAACGTGAATCACTCTCCAGCTTCACCTGTGTTTAGTTATTTGCTTAGTTGACTTTGAATATCAGTAATTTTGGAGGTCATATGGCTAAGCGATAGATTACAAGTCTCCCACTAGCTTGTCTGTAGATAACACCTCTGCTGTGTGGATTTTGACAGTAATGGTTGCCATGGTTTCTTTTCAGGGGCTTGAAGGCAGCTTCTGTTTCAATCAGTGATTCTTTACTTGGGCCTGTACACATGTCCAGTGGGTGATATGGAGGGGTGACTTCCTCAGAAAATGATAACTCTACTGTTTTCTGAACAGACATCCTATGAAGAGCCCCAAAGTCTGATTTTGCCTACATGGAACATTGATTATTCCGGCACCCATCATTTTCCCCTCCCCTTAAATCATTCTGATTTGTTACCTCATGAATGTGCCTAAAACCTATGCTTGGGCAGGCAGAGTTGGTCTCCTGTCTCCTCATGAATAAACTTGTTTTTCAAAGTCACTTTAATGTTGGCATGCTGAGTGGCAGGCAAAACGGGCATGATTAAAACACTATAGGCCAGTGGTGGTGAACCTACAGCGTACGTGCCACAGTCAGATGTCTGTTATCACTGAAAGCTCTAAAAGGTTCGCCATCACTAGGCTCTAGAGAATTTATGAGTGAAGGCATAAAGGAAAGACACATGCCCGAGTCAAGGGACAGAATAGGAAATAAAAATAGCAAGTGTTTACTGAACGTCCATGGTTGATTTGGTTGTGCTAAGCCCTTCCCAAATATTACTTCACTTAATTCTCACACAAGTTCCACACATTAGGCATTTTTTAGCATCTTACTTTACAAAGGTGACAGCTGACCTTGGAGAGCCTGAGTGACTTGTCCAAGGTCAGAGTGTTAGTTACTGTAAAGACAAAGATTTGAACTCAGGATGAAGGTCAGGTCAGACTGGGGATCCTTACCCGCTAGCCTATGTGGGGTAACTCAAGAGGCGGAAAGAACACAAAGGGGAAGGAGACTCAGGGCTCAGATTCACAGCCCAACTGGACAGAAAGCCAAGAGTCCAGTGCAAGAGTAGAGCCTACGAGGAACCACAGCCCAACAGGCAGAGCCAGGCACAGGCAGGGAAGAACTTGTCCCAGTCAGCAGTTCTCAGAACCAGTGGCATCAACAAACTAGGAATGCAGATTCTCAGGCCACAGCCCCAATATACTGAGTCAGATGCTTTGGGGGTGCAGCCTAGCTACCGTGAGCCAAGCATGGGAAGATGGAAAGAGGCTGTGTTATGGGGTGGCATATGGACCAACCATGATTTCCAAGTTCTTATTGTTCTGTTCAATGAATAGACTGGGATGATCAAAAGCTTACTGTTTATTTTAGGGCAGAGATAAAAAGAAGAAAAGGAAAAAAGTGTAAAATAAGTGCTCAAGGAGAAAAGGGTGTTTTGAAGGAAAAAGAGAAGATGCATGCTGCAAGCAGATGGACCACTGCAAGAACAAGAAGGCAGTGGCCACAAAGTCAATAGCTGCTGTCTTTTCATGTCTCCTTTGATAGTTGATTCAGGCAGTCCCACTTGGGCTTTTGTCAGAAAATTGATATCCAGTGCTAGGGTTGACTTGTTCTCGTGTCAGGAGATTGATGTCAAGCGCCAGGTTCAGTGAGTCTCTGGTTAAGAAAATTGGTACCAGGTACAGCATTCAGCTTGGTCTCATGTCAGGGAGCTGCTGCTCTCTTCAACTGGCAGGTTGTGCCTAGTCCTCCAGTCCCATTGCCATGCCCTAGCTGTCTACATCACCTGGAGTGAATGGGGCTGAGGTTGACACTGAGCAAAAACCCAAATCAGCCCTCCAGCTTTACGTGCTTTAAGTTATATGCTTTAGTTGACTTTAAAAGTTAGTAATTTTTGATTAGCGCATATTAGTTATACTGATGAGGGTTTCCATTTTTGTATATCTGTGCGTGCACATAAACACACTTTGATCATTTCCTACATTAGCCTTTTCCCCTTTCCTCCCCCTCCCCTGATCCCTTTCCCTTTTCTCTAATATTCTTCCTTCTACTTTCAAGCTCTGTTTGTCTTTGTCTCTGTCTCTCTGTCTGTCTCTGGCCCTCCCTCAGTCCTCATATGAAAAAAATGGAACATTTTACTTTCTGAGTCTGGGTTATTTTACTTAATAATCTGACTTTTACTTAATAGTCTCTAGAACCATCCATTTGTCTGCAAATAACATGATTTTTGTTCTTCTTTATGGCGGAATAATACTCCATTATGTATATATACCACACTTTCTTTATTCATCCATCTGCCAACTGGCACCTAGGCTGTTTCCATAGTTTAGATACTGTGAATTGCTCATCAATAAACGTGGGCATGCAGGTAACTATAGTGTGCTGACTTTATTTCTTTCAAGACTATACTGAGAAGTGGTAAAGCTGGACCAAAGGGCAGCTCTATTTTTAGTTTTTTAGGAGCCTCTATACTGAATTCCAAAATGACTATACTAATTTACATTCCCACCAATGGGTGTAGAAGAGTTCCTTTTCCTTGTATCTTTGCCAGCATTTGCAATCTGTTTTAACAGACTCTCAGTGATGCTGATGTTGCCAAAGCCTAAGAGCTGTCTAGTGATGGCTGTGGAAATTTTAAAAAGGGCCAACCTGTGAGATATTGCTGAAAATGAGTTAACAGAAAAGCTGATTAGTGGTTGACTTCTGTGGCTCCGTGCTAGGCCTCACTGTCCATCCCTTGGTGACTGGTTGACTATGTGGGATAATGAGGGTCTGGGGTACTGAGGTCCAATTCTCCTGTGTGACACCTAGATTTGAGTCCTAGATCTGCCATATCCCACTGTGTTACTTCACCTCTTTGAGGCTCAGTTTCTTCATTTGTAAAATGGAAATAGCAATAACAGCAGTCTCACAACTATGTTATAGAAGTAAAGTGAGAGCACACAAAAATACATCTTACACTATAAAAAGGTGTGAAAATATAGGCTATTAGTAATAGACATGGACAGGTAAAGAGAGGCTACAATCATGAATTGGTTTTGTAAAGCATATAAAGCATGTGCACATAAAAAGTACTGGTAGAGCAGCTAACTGTGAATGCTGCTGTGGGCAGTTAAAGCTATGAGAATTTGACTCCAAGGACAGGGATCAAAATGTAGATTAGTAATCACTGGCAAAGAGAAGGGCAAGAATTTGGTGGCTTTTGTTAGAAAAAAAGGACTAAAAAGAGAGTCTACCTTTACATAAAATACCACAATCCACAAAATTCAGAATTATGAGACAAGGTACATAACATTCCCCAAACTGCTTTTGGCATAGTCTAGGGGCCAGGAGATGAAAGCTGGGAAGAGAATGGTTGACACATGAACTGCGAGGTTGGGCAGTGCTGATAAGAACATGGAGAAAGCAAATTTTAAAATAAAAATAGGAGATGAAGCCAGATGTGGTGGCATACGCTTGTAATCACTGCACTCTGGAAGGCTGAGGCAGGAGGATCACAAATTCCAGCTCAACATAGGTAACTTAATGACTTGGTATGCTCCTGCCTCAAGATTAAAAAGGGGGTTGGGAATATAGTTCAGTGTGAAGGCCTTATATTCAATCCTTAGTACTAAAAAAAAATCAGTAGAATAGACAGATAGGGAATATAGGTTTAGCCAGCCTGGAGTACAAATCCAAGTTTGGAAGAAATGAAATATTTTTATTTATGTATATTTTGTCTTTGTGGCTTATGTACTGCCCTAACTTTGAGAAATGTTACTGTTAATGCTTTTCTCAATAGAAAATAATAATTGAAATATTATTTTAATAGGATAAAATTCGTCCTTTAAAGTGTATAGGCAGTGGTCTTTAGTATATTCATAAGGTTATGCAACCATCGCCACTGTCTAACTCCAAAGCCATAAGCAATCACTCCATTTCTGCCCTCAAGCCCTGGAAGATATTAATCAACTTTCTATCTTTATGGATTTGCCTATTCTGAACACTATATACACGGAATCAGAATCATTTTTAGATTTCTCATTGCTAAATTTATAAATATAATTGGTTTTTGTATGTTGATCCTGTGCTCTGAAAACTTGCTCTATTTGTTCTTAAGTTCTAACAGGGATTTTTGATCTGTTATAGTCCTTAAGATTTTCTACACACTAAATCATGTCAGGTATTTTTTATTAGTATGTATTTGCAATACATAATAATTACATTCATCTTGGAGAATGGTACATATACAAATGACATTTTGATCATTTTTACCCCTCCTCCTCCTCCCTCCTTTGGCAGATTCCCTTCTGTTCTCCACAAAGTCGACCTCCCTATTTCTTATCTTTTCTCTTTTGTTTTGCTCTTTATTCATATTTTGATAAAATTTTCTCAGTGAGTTTTAGCACTGGCAGGTCTAATATTTCCCAGGAAAATGGATTTTCTGTGAGATTGTCAAACATTAAATTATCAAAGAATATTTGGTTAAATCAGAATATTTCCCTCTGACACTAATGTCATGGATCTAATGTTTAAAAGTTACAGGATTTTGACTCTGGTGTGAATCTTGGCACACATGTTTTAGCAATGAAAACAACTCTGGGGGTTGGAATGTGTTTGATTATTTATTGTCACATATGTAATTTAAGTAGTAAACTATTCACATACTGTTTAAGTTCAGAAAATGTAAATGAAGCATTTTTTCTTTTAATTCATGTATAGAAACTATACAATTTTGTAAAAAATCATGTCGTCTGCAAATACATTTTTATTTCTTCCTTATTAATCTGGATATTTTTTCTTCTTGACTAATCATCCTGGTGTTACTTTATTTTTTAATCTTAGGCTCCCATCCTGCCAAGCTCTGGCTTTGTAATTATTAGCCAACTGGGGCTCTGCCTTGCATTTCCCAGGCTTGTGTCTAATTTTCAGGCTCTTACACAAAATGAAGTCATCAGCAGAGAGGGTAGTGTCTGGTCCCTGGGGCCATCCTCATTCTTATTTTCATCTAACCTGCAGCCAGTGGTCTTTGCAGGTCCTTGTTGTGTCTCTCTGACTCTGCTGCTAGGCCTCCCCAGCCTCCTGTTCTCTGTGTCATGCTCCCACAGCCCCCCTGGATGCTTGACTTACCTGCAGTAGCTCTTCATTTTCTCTAGTTGTGAGAGGGATGCTGGGCCAACACAAAGCTTTTGTCATTTGACCCTGAACCTCAGAGTTTGACCTGGGTTGAGGGCAGGTTATGGAGCTGCAATCATTTGGTTCTGGGATGCCCTCCAGAAGCTGTGTGTTAAAGGATTGGTCCCCAGCTCCTGGTGCCACTGGGAGGTGGTGGAGCCTTTAGGTTGTGTAGCCTAGTGCAGTGGTGGGGAAACCTATGACAGACGTAATATTTGTTTTTCTTTTAAGACAAATGATGATAATATATGAGCTGTTTTTTCTAAACTAAAACCTCAGTATTCAGGTTTAATTTGCAGTGTTGGCACTCTACGATAAATAAGTGAGTTTGGGTTGCAGTTTCAGCACTCATCTCTAAAATGTTTGCCATCATTGGCCTAGAGGGACCTAGTTTCAGGTCATTGGAGGCATAACTTGAAGGGGATTGTGGGACCCTTGGTCTCTTCTTTTTCCTTTGTCTTGGCCATGAGCTGAGCAGCTTGCTCTGCCACACACTTATACCACGTGTACTGCTGCACCATAGGCTCAAAAGCAACAGGACCAACTGATCAGGAACTGAAGCCTCTATAAGTCAAAAGAAAACTTTCCTTTTTAGAAGCTAATTGTCTCAGGTGTTTTCTTATAGTAATGGAAAGTTGACTAAGACAGGAGCCCTTTTTAAATGTTCGTTCTGGCATCTTATGCTCTATCCTCCTCTAGAACTTTCTTAGTTTCTCATCTAGGGCATTTTTATGTGATTGAGCCATTCTAATTGGTTTTGTACTTATTCTTCTAAATCATTGTTTCTCACATCCCTCTTTCAGGGAATATCTGGAAACATTTTTGGTTGTTACAAATAGGGGTTGAGGATGCTATTGATTATGTAGTGAGCAGAGCCTAAGGGTGCTGTTCAACCCCCTACAGGTCACAGGACAGCACCTTCAACAAAAAATATTTGGTCCCACATGTCATGGGAGTGTAGGTCAGGAAATCCTGTTCTATAGATCTCTTGTTTCAGCTTTAAATCATCATGGATCTCATTTTTGGAATTATAGTGATTTTAGTCAGATTTTCTGTTGTCTCTAAAGCACGGAGGTGAAAAGTATGTAAGATTGGGGAAGGCAGGGAGAAGGAGGTAATATCAGAAAACGTATTAGTCACATACCATACAGCAGTGAAAATGAATGAGCCACAGACAACACACAAAACATAACAACACAACACAAAAATGTAGAATAAAAGAGTCCATCTGTATGAGTTCATGTGTACAAATTTCAAAAGCAGGCAAAGTCACTTACTTATTGGGGGATTAATAGCTGGGTGGTAATACTACAAAGAAAAGCAAGGACCTGGTTACCATAAAAGCCAGGATCATGATTAGCTCACAGGAAAAAGGATACCAAAGAACAGCGATATTCTTTCTCAAACTCGATATTTTCCTTTAAACAGTACCTTTGGGTTTTGTGAACTTCTATGTATGTTTCACAGTTGAAATGTTAAAGAAAAAAAAAACCCACAGAAAATTGCTCAGCACTCTAAAATTATTCTCCTGGAAAAGAAAAAGTATGTAAGTGAAAAAAAGACGAATTTCAAATCAAGTCTGGGATTAACAGCAATGTACCAATGTTAATCTCATAGTTTTGTTGTTGTTGCTTTGTTTTGTTTTGTACTGGGGATGAACTCGGGTCCTTGCGCTTGTGCAGAAGCCGGAGAAACCACTGAGCTAAATGCCAGCCCCTGTCTCATAGTTTTGACACTAGTACTACGGCGATGTAAGGCAATAGGGGAAAGCAAGGGAGGGGTGTGTGGATGAGCTTCTCCGAACTACTTCACAACTGCTCTGTAAATCTGAAATTAGTTCAAAATATAGTTTATTTCAAACAAACATATCCTTTTTTCTCTGAAAACTTGCTCTATTTGTTCTTAAGTTCTAACAGGGATTTTTGATCTGTTATAGGCCTTAAGATTTTCTACACACTAAATCATGTCAGGTATTTTTTTATTAGTATATAAATGTTTTTCTCTAATCCTTGATCTTTTTCTCAGCTTTTACTCTATTTTCTTTTTATGATATGAGTAATGATGATGAGAATAACAATAGGTCAGACTTCCACAGCAAGTCTGGCCCCATGAGCTCTGCTCATATTATTATGGGGGATTTGAGAAATACAGAAAGAATGAAGACACAGACAAGGCAGCCACTCTCTCATTTGTCATGACTCCTTCCTATATTGTATGTTGGGTTTTTTCTGTATATTTTAACTTGGTGTATACCAACCTGTAGGCTGATTTTTTTTACTTTAAACATCATGTCATAAATATTTCATTTACCACTAAAAATCTAAACAAAGCATTTAATGGCTGCTTTTAATGGCTACATGATATTCTGTGTATAAATATACTGTGCTTTACTTAGGCCTTTAAGATACTTCCAATTTCTTTGTAACTATATATCAAGCTCCCATGAACATCTCTGTTTTTAGTTGATTGCCACTTTTGGATTATTTTCTGTTTCTTCTTTTTTGTCACGTATTTCTCTTTATTTGCTCATTATTTATTATGGCAAGCGGTTGTATTAAACAGTGAGTATCACTTTAGCATAAAAATTAGCTGCAGGGGAAAAAATAAGAAGCAAGATATATCATGTAATGGTACAAATTCCCAATAATGAAGGTTATCACATTGTATACCTAAAACGTACCAATAAACTTAATGAATTTTTAAAAATTAGCTGCAGGGAGAGGGCATCAAGGTAAACCAGGGTTGAGGGAGCCGTGGTAGAATTCAAGGGCAAGGAAACAAGTGACATTGCAAAGCTTCTAGGAAGGCAGTACCTCACTCTGTGCTCTCAACATCTTTATAGATATTTCTGTTCCTCTTTGTAGATGACAACATTTAAGTGCAAACTCAGCGGGTTTCAGGAGTGGGTGAAGAAATAGAGTTCATATGGTAGGAGCAAAACATATAGGCCAGACCCCTTAGAGTGTGTCTCTGAGTATCAAAGAGAAAGCAAAAATAAACAAATGCCTGTCCCTTGTCTAAGTCAGCGCTTTCAACTTAAGACATTTTACCTCAGCCATGTGCATTTAATTCACTCAGCTCAGGGTGAGGCTGGAGCAGGAGCGTGGTGCATGCAAGCCTCAACCTTGCTACCGAAAGGGTGATCCAAGAGACAGCAGCAGAAGCACCTGAGATTGCTGGACATGCAGCAGCTCAGACCCATTGGTGCAGGACCCATATTTTAACAAGATTCCAAGGGATCTGTGTGCACACTGATGTTTGAGAAGTGCTGCTCTAAGAATGTCTTAAGAAGATAGATTTTCTTAGGGTGGATATACACCCCAGGCACCACCTACAAGCCAGGAGCAAGGGTTCTGGGCTCAATCATGTTCACAAAAGTAGCACATTGAATATTGACTGAAAGTTGATGTTTCCCACTGGTCTTGGAGAGATTTAGATGTGGGATCAGAGAACTTGAGATCTGCCATCTTTTTGTGCCCTATTCCTACTTCTTTTTTTTTTTTGGTACCAGGGATTGAACTCAGGACCTTGCGCTTGTGAGGCAGTCACCAGAACCACTGAGCTAAATCCCCGGCCTCCTATTCCTACTTCTAAATGTATGTAGCTCCTATGTATCCTAAATTGCCAAGGTGCAAGGACCCGAGTTCGATTCCCGGTACCAAAAAAAAAATTGCCAAGGTGGAGTGGGTTGGAGGCAGCAGGAAAGGAGATCCTGTAGATAGAAAACCGCTGCAGTCCAGCTGCCACATAGGTAGACAAGCCTTCCAAGAAAGGACAATGAACTCAAAGACAAAGTAGTGACACTCATGGGAGGAAAAAGCCAGGAGGATCGGATCAGGAGAGGCCTTTCGTCACTTTCTGTAGGAACATATTTTTGTTTCAAGAACTGGCAAAGTCCTAGAAAAGGTATGGTCCAAACTCCTTGTTTTCCATGAAAGAAAAAGGAGCTTTACCACTATCATGCAGCTACTAGCGGGTGGCAGATTCAGGGGTCGCATTTAGCCTAGTCCCAGTGCTGTCCCACATCGAGCAAGGCTGTGACAGGCTGGTGCTCTGCATCCATTTCCAGCTCCCTCTCATGCACACCTTTACCTTCTTCACCTCCTTCACAGGCAAGAAATCACCTTTTCCAGACTTACGGAGTCATTACAACTCTGGATATGACTGTGGTTCCTTTAATTGCATGCACTCACTCCCAACCTGCTTAAAGAGGGAAGTTAGTGCAGGGCATCTTTCTGCAAACTTGTGTAGAAGTGGACTGTGTGTAGCGCATCTTTCAGGGAGCTCAGAGGCATGGAAAGACAGTTGGTTTTTTTCTGGTACAGGCCTAGGACCTGAGAGGTGGTTCTGAGTGTGCAGCTGAGGCTTTCTGAGCCCTGAGTTGCAGGGAAGAGGTGCCTGAAGGACAGATCTGCAACAGCTTCTTGAGTTCCTTCTTTTTTGACGATGGTGAGATAGCAGCTCTTCGAGGGTCTGTTCCTCCCACCCTGCTGATGATTTTGTAAGCATATAATTTACAGCATTGAATCCCTTTCTGCTTATAGTACCTAGAGCACTTCTATTTTCTTCTGCTAAACCTTGACTGATACATTTCACCCTCCTAAGTGTGAGGCATAAATTTACAGAAAATGATGATTTCAGAAGGACCACTCTAAAGAAGCACGGAAAGTTTCCCCATCCCCTCTCTCGCTGAATAGCAATGCATGTTATTTGAAACACAGATGTTTTTCACAATGTTCTCTTACTTTGGAATTTAAATTACATCATCATCCAAGCTTCCTGGAACAGTAGAATAGTAGACTATAAACATTGTCATACCTCAAAACTTCTAGGCATTAGGAAGAACACCAGAACTTGTTTAATTTGAGATGGAAGTGCTTACTGAAAAAACACACAAGACTGATTCAACAAGAGTTACTGGGGAAAGGAGCAATTTTAATATTTCTTTTAAATATTTTTATACAACATTTCTAATGCTGAATATTTTCTTATTTCACTGCAGCATAATTTGCATTCATTGACTGGGCCCAGGATGTGGTCCCTTATTAAAGCTCATACAAAGGTCTAAAGTTACTAATGTTAAGAGAAAAAATTTGTTTCAAAAGCCTTGTGTATTTAACAATAATTATAGTAAAATGATAATGGCTACTGCTTATTGAGATCTTTCTAAGCTATTATCACTGTGCCAAGTGCATTATCTCCTATGCATGGTCATATCCAGTGTTCTCATAAGGTAAATACTGTATTATTTCTATTTTACAAATGATGAAACAGATTCAGTGAGATTGAGCACCTTGCCCAAGGTCACACAGCTAATAAGTGACAAAGCTGGCATTTGAATACAGATCTTTCTGACTCTGAAGCTCATACCCATTCCACCTTCCTTTCCCCAGTGAGCATGTACCTGAGAGCTAGGATTTTAGGGTTTTGTGTAGCTCTAAGAGCCTTAGGGTGTGGGCTGCATATTCTAGGGTAACTAAAGGACACAAAGGGATGGCTTAAAAAGCTCATTTCTTTTCCTTGTAAACATTTTGGTCATGTAAAATTTTTAAATGTTTTAATTCATGGAGTACTAAGAAGGGACAAAGCCAGGCATCATGACACATGGTGGAATCCCAGAAGTCTGGTAGGCTGAAACCCTAAGTTTGAGCTCTGCTTGAGCAATTTCACTACTTAGCAAGAACATGTCTCAAAATTTAAAAAAATAAATTAAAATGACCGGCGATATAGCTCAATGCAAAGGCCCTGGGTTTGATCCCTAGTACCACAAACACACCAAAAAAATTATAAATTGGTCCTTATGAAAAGGTCAGTTGATAGGTAGACAGGAGAGTTGCCTTTTTGTTTCTCCCTCTTGATCATCTGAGGATTCTGTGTGTCCACATTTTGTAAAGTTTCTAAGAATGTGACGCTTGCAGAATCTTACTCCTACACTGCACAATACAGGGGTGTGTGGTACAAGTTTAGCAACTGTCAGGAGAAACCTCTCTTTTTCACTTTTAACCTCCTAAAAGTAGCACCCATGGCTGTCACTACCATGTTGTTCACCTCAGTGTTGTGCCAAGAAGCATGTCAGAGCCTCCCTTTGTCTGTTCAAATGGCTGTTCATGTTTGCTTGTCCTGTGTGCAGCGCACAGCAAAGCCCGTCCTGTGCTTGGACGTTGGAGTCTAGACCTTGGTAACTGGGGGCTGTGTTTAATTTTGAATGCTGCCCAAATACTCACACTGAGTACCAACGTCAAGAGGGGTCAAAAGTCCTAGGTTGTTCAAGGGTTGCATCACTGGCTTTTTGCAAGGATGGCAGACACCAACAAGTATTCCCCAAGTGCAGATTCAAGTTCTTCAGAGATGACAAAAATCTCTACACGCCTCACTGACGTGCGAACCTTGTGCTTCTAATTAAACATGGTGCCTGTCAGGGCTGGGAAACACGCTGACTCAGCTTCGCTTGACTCTCGGACTTGACCTTTCTTCTGCAATCTCTAAGCTTGTTTTTAATAAATATTTAACTTCTTGATTAATTTCACTGATTTCAGAGGGTAATTTTTCACAGCTCAGATAATGCATTCTAAATGCTTTTGGAGCAGTTGGCTCGCCCAAAACTGTAAACATTTCAGCTCCCTTTTTGTCTCCTTTATACTCTCCCCTATTATGTGGGAATGAAATGTGGTCTTTATTCTTTCTGCCATCTGCATAATTGCCAGTGTTTACAGATGCCTGCCTCTCTCATTGCCATTGGGAAAAGAATTGTTTGCTCAGCCTTCACTAAATTAGTATTTTTCTGGTTTCTTATCTCTCATTTCTCAAAGAGTGGCATATAATTAACTCTTAAATTTTGATGTTTTTCACCAGACTGCCTTTTCCTTAGCAATTCACCTGCTTTTCATTTCCTTCCTGCCCATCTGCGGGGAGGGAACTTCTCACCCACATCTTTATTCCATTTGCCTTTTAAAAAGCTCTGTGGTATTTTGCAGGGAGAAAATGTTATCTCTGCCATAGGATCCACGCTGTCTCCTTTGTCATTTTGCCCCAGCCCCTTGGGTCACATTGCCCACCCTCTCTTCTTGGGTATTGGACTTCCCGGCGCCATGTAATCCTGTAATGGAACCACACTTAAAAGCCAGACATATTCCTCAGAGTACTATGACTGCAAAATAGTCCCATTACTAGCATTTGTCAATGTGTCTCCGAGACAGCAAAGCTATTGGGAGGCTATTTGTAAATGGAAGAGAAGAACAGGATGACGGGCATCTTGGCAGACTATTCTCAGTGTTTTTTTCCCCTCCCACGACACCGCAAACAAGCTTCCTTATTTTGTTTCACTGTTGGGGGTCTTGTTCCTTCTGCATTGCTTTTTCTTATAATATAGCAGGTGCTTTAAATTTGCTATTGTATGGCCTGTGATATGGTTTTCTGATCCCTTATACAGTCCATTTTTAAAAACACAAACTGAAAAATACTGTTATATAGCTTGCTTTTTGCATTTAGATCTTGAACTTCAAGATGATTCCAATCTTTCTCTGTGCTTGTATTTTGTAAAATATAGTCTCAAACAGGACAATATTATTTTCACTTAGCAATACACAGCCATCATGTTTCCATGCTCATAAATATCTTCTTTGATGTAGTTTTGAAGAGGTCTAATTTCCTATTTTAGGACCTGTCCTGTCTCAGCAACTCTGCTGTGCATCTAACATACTCCAGCAAGATTTGTGGGTAGGGGCTGGGGATTTAGCTCAGGGGTGCCACCACCTGCCTCGCAAGTTCGAAGGTCCCAAGTTCAATCCCTGGTACCAAAAAGAAAAGAAAAAAAAAAGATTTGTGGGCGGGACTCAAATTTACTTGGAAAAAGACACTTTATGGAAAAAAGGAAATGGTGAATTTGAATAGGATTTAGGAAGACTGTAGATTCTAAACACACACAGGAACATGATTTGTTGTGGGTTTTTTTCAAGTTTCTTAGGTTTTGTTTGTTGTTGTGTAATCTCTTTATAAAAACCAGAATTATTTTCAAACTTCTCATCATGGTGGAGATAGATGTCATTGTCATACATGGAAGAGTAGAATCAGAGCCTGCACCAGTGTATAATTTGGGTTTTATAGACCCAAATTTATAGACCTGCTTTGCAGTCTGGTGGTTAGGCAAGGCAGTCTCTTGAGCCCCTTGCCAGCCCTGTGTTTTTTATGATTCCATGATAAAATGATAGAATGGCTGCCTCACACCTGCTTTAAGATAAAACTCAGAAAAGGGGTAAAATATGAATTGAAAGTTGCTCTGGAAGCTTACAGTTTGACTTTGGTTCGTGAGCTATGAAAATACACCTTTGTTTTCATGGTATTTTAATAGTTCTGAGATAATAACATTTGATGAATAATCAGATTCTATCACTCCAGACTTCTAATGCTCTGATGACTTCTTGTTGCAATTAGAATAAAATCCAGACCCCTGGTTCGGCCCCTAGGGCTCTACAACAATGGAATGACTATGAAGGGTGCCTCTCACCACTATGTTCCTTCATGTTCTATTGATGGCCACTTTCACACCAAGTGGTGGTGTTGAATAGTTGTAACAGAGACAGCATGGCACAAAAATATTTGCTTTCTGATTTTTTTCAGAAAAAGTGGGACCACCTTTGCTTTATACAGTGAACACATCACCCCCACCTCTGACAGTTAGGCACAAACACCTGGCTGCCACTGTTACAGGACCCGTCATCCCCATTTTTTTTTTGTACCAGGGATCAAACTCAGGACCTTGAGCTTGCAAGGCAGGCACCGGAACCACTGAGCTAAATCCCCATCCACATCCCCATTGTTTTGAATGAACCAACTGCTGTCATGGCTTCTCCTGCCCTCAGTCCAGCCCACAGAGCCAAATGCCAAAAACTTCTTAGTGATGCTAGTGTCCCCTCTCTAGCCCATTTCCTGATGTGATGGGTATGTCCCGAATGCCCTCCTGTGGAACAGATCCTCTGAGGGCTATTAAGAGCTCAGCCTCTCCAGTACACAATGTTCTGCCTTTTGGTTTTTCATTGAGGCAAATATTAAACATGTTTTTATCAATCTGACAAAATACTTGAGAAGGGCAACTTAAAAAAGGAAAGCTTTATTTTGGCTCACTGTTTCAGAGTTTTAGTCCATGATCACATGGCTTTGTTGCTGTGGGCCTGTGGTAAAGCAGGGCGTCATGGCAGAGAGGGTGTGGTAGAGTATCCAGGAAAGAGTGGGAAAGAGAGCAGGAGAGGGACAAGGAGAGGGAGGGAGAGAGAGAGAGAGAGAAAGAGAAAGAAGGGGCAATGGACAAGACATGCCCTTTCAGGGCACACCCTGGGGGACCTACTCCTTCCAATTAGGCCCCACCTCCTACAGTTTCTATCACCTCCCAATAATACATTTGATCAAGAACCCACTAATTAATTAATTAATCCACTAATGAGATCAGAGCCCTCGTAATCCAATCACTTCTGAAAAGCCCCACCTCTGACTAAGGTGGCACTAGGGACCAAGCATTCAACACATAAGCCTTTGGGGAATATTTTATATCCCAACCACAACAACACATAACAAAATTACCCATTGTAAAGTTAACAATTCAATAACAGTGTAGTCACTATGTTGTGCAACAGCCATCCCACTCTAGTTCTAAGATATATTCACCCCCAAAGAAACCCTGTAGCCAATAAACAGTTGCTCTTACCAATCTGATTTCTGTCTCCCGGGATTTACCTATTCTGGACATTCATATAGAATGTCGAAGTCACACTGGCCCAGCTTATAAACTGCTTTTGTAAGAGACCACACTGCAGCCACTGCTCAGTGTGCTTGGATCAGTTCAAGCCTGACTTTTGGCTCTGCACCCTGAACTAGTGAACTGTAGCTGAATGGGGGTGGGGCAGTGTCACAGGGCCTCCTAGACATCTGGGGCTGTTGACTTTGTAATTTCTTTTGGAAGGAGGAGCAAACAGGCTATACCTAGAACAACTCTTGAAAATAACTTTTGAGACTCTATTTTACTAGGGAGAAAACTGAGAAACTTAAGAGTCTAAGCAATAAAAGGAGAAAGAACAAGAACACTGAGGGGGAAGCTTTGCAATTTAATGTTTTCCAAGTGGCTCAACTGGGTTGTCCACAGGAATTCTCCATAGTGGAGTGTGAGAGTTAAGCTTGATTGTCACCTCAACTGGCTTGTGGGGAGTGTGTCTGAGCGGGTCATGGAAGTGTGACCTTAGGGACTATATTTGGTTCCTGGCCTCTTCCTCTTGGTGCTCTTCAACTGGGCACCACTTCCCAGCCACTGTGAAGTGAGTAGCTTTGCTCCACTATGCTTTTCTACTATAATGTTTCTGTTTTGGAGCCAGCTGACCATGAACTAGAACCCCTGAAACTGAGCCTAATATAGCCTTCCTTCTTTAAGTTGTGTGTGTCCCATATTTTAGTCACAACACAAAAAAGGTGACCAATACATAAAGACTTCTAAACTTTGATATATGTCAGAAACTCTTAAAAATGCACTGTCTGGATTCTGACTTATAGGGTTGGACAAAGAGTGTATTTGGAATCTACATTTTTAGAATATGCATCTCTGATGATTCTGATCCCCAGCAAATTTTGAGGAAAAAAAATACCTTATAGGAGTTTTCCAAGAGCAGAGAACAAAAACAATAGAAAATCAAGACTCTTTCCCAATTAGAAAATCCCTTCACAGCTGCCTACCAGAGGCTTGGCTTGAGGAAGTTACAGAAGGTAAGAAATTAAAATGTATTTAAATGCTTAATAATAATAACATTAACAATAGTCATACTACTATGAACATAACAAAAGGCCAATCAGGTACCAGGAGAGGAAAAGGATAAAGTCCTGCTGGGGAAGGAAAAAATCAAAACTTTCACAAAGAGTTGGGACTTCTGCCTCCAGCCAACATGGGCTGGATTTACCTTCTTCCCTGAGACAATCAGAAAAAGACTGGGCAAAATAACAAGGTGACTGGATGTAAGATCAATATCATAAAAGCAAATTGTTTCTCTGTATATTAGTAATGAATGATCAAGGACTGAAAACTTTTTAAAAAATAATGCCATTTACCATACCATAAAAAAACAAAATGCTGAGAAGCAAATATGACAAAAGATGAAAAATACATATACATTTAAAAATATAAAATATCATTAAGAGAACTTAAATATCTAGATAAATTGATACTTAAAAATACCAATCAAGGGCCGGGGATTTAGCTCAGTGGTTTCGCTGCCTGCTGCGCAAGTGCAAGGACCCAAGTTCGATCCCCAGTACCAAAAAACAAAACAAAACAAAACAAAAACCAATCAAAATTCTTGCCAGATATTGTAGGAATTAGCAAGCTGACTCTCAAATTCATATGGAACTACAATGTAACTAAAAGCATACCTTGATTTAGTATAATTGTTTTATGTGTTTTATATGTGTTTTTGGCTACTAATCTGTGTTTGTAATAACTGACTTGATAAAGACTTAAAAATGAATAAATCTGTTGCTAGCAAAAAAAGATGTGCTATGTACATGTACCAACTCCCCACAATGAATCTAATCAGTATGTATAGCAAACATGTCCTGATAAAAATATGACCAAGGAAAAAAAGAACCTAGAATAGTCGAACAAATTTGGAGGACTATCACTACCTGATTTTTTTTTCTTTTTGAAACAGGGTCTCACCATGTAGTTCAGGCTACTCTTGAACCCACTACATACCCTGGGCTGGCCTCAAACTCACAGCGATCCTTCCGCTTCAGCCTCTTGAGTGCTAGAATTATAAACGTATGCTACCTCACCTGGCTTCACTATCTGATTTTGAGACTTATTTTAAAGCTCCAATAATACAAAAATATGATATTGGTATGAATATAGACAAATAGACAAATGGAAGAGAATAAGATGTCTAAAAATCAGGAATATATCCATATGCAAATGGACAACTGATTTTTAATAAAGATGTTAAGACAACTCAATTGATAAAGGATAATGCTGGAGCACCTGGATATCCTTATGCAAAAAAAGTTGAACTAGGACCCATAACCTGTATGACATACAACAATGAACTCAAAATATATCATAGACCTAAAAGTAAAACTAAAACTGTAAAACTTACAGAAGAAAACCAGAGAAAGTTTTGTAACCTTAGGTTAGGCAAAGATTTTTTAAGATTCAATACCAAAACATAGTCCATAAAAGAAAAATCTTAAATTGGATTTCGTCAAAATGAAGAACTTCAGCTCTTCAAATGACACTGTTAAGAGAATGAAAAGATAAATTATAATCTGTGAGAAACTATTATAGAGTTATTCTTTGCTATCCTCAGGAACTGGTTCCAGACCTCCCTTGGACACCAAAATCTTAGATAAAATGGCATTATATTTTCACATAACCTGTGCACTCCCTCCCAAGCACATGAAGTCACCTTTAGGTTACTTATAATTGATTAGACAAGTAATAAATACAAATGCTCTATAAATAGAGATAAGTGTTATACTGTATTCTTTAGAGAATAAAGACAAGGAAAAAAATCTACCAATGTTCAATACAGACACATCTTTTTTCCTGGTTGTTTTCAATCCACAGTTGGTAGAAGCTGTGGTTGGTTGAATTCACACATGCGTAACTTCAGATATGAAGGATTAAGTGTATTTAATAAAGGGTATGTATGTAGAATATATAAAGAACCTTCAAAACTCAGTAAAAGAACAACCACATTCATTTTTTTAAAGGGCAAAGTAGTGGAACAGACACTTCATTGAGGAAAAGACATGCCTGGCAAAAAAACTTTATGAAAATATGCTCAACATCATTGTCATTACAGTGATGCAAATTTAAATCACAACAAAATACCTACAGATCTGTTAGAATGACTAAAATTAAAACGATTAACATATTAACCATAAGCAAGGATACAGACAAACCCCTACACTGCTAATGGGAATGTAAAATGATATAACCACTTTGGAAAACAGTTTGGCAGTTTCTGAAAAAGTTACCCATATACCGACCATATGACCATCCATTCCACTCCTAAGCATTTTTCTAAAAGACATAAAAGCATATGTCCAAGAAAAGAGTTGAATATAAATGTTTACAGTAGATTTATTTAAAATATCTCCAAACTGGGAAAAGCCCAAATTTCTCAATAACTAAATAGATAAACAGATTATGGTACATCCCTATAAGGAAGACAAGTTAGCAATAAAAAGGGATTAAAAGGGATTAATTATTGATAGCTCACAACAACATACATTAATCTCAAAATAATTATGCTGTGTTAAAGAACAAAATAAAAGGTATACATCATATGATTCTATTTATATGAAATTCAAGAAAACACAAATTAATTTATAGTGACACAAAGCAGACCATTTGTTGCCTGAGTATGTGTGACGGGGGGAGGTACAGAAGGAAAACTTATAGAAGAAAACATGGAGAAAGTTCTTCGACTTTGGGTTAGGCAAAGATTTTTAAAGATTCAACACCAAAACATAGTCCATAAAAGGATTGAGGAAGGGTGGTAAAAGTGCATAAAGAAATTTGGGAAACAATGGAATTCTGATTGTGATGGTGGTTCCATTAGTATAGACAATGTCAAAACATATCCCATTGTATAATTAAAATTTTTGTGGTTTATTATTTGTTAACTGTACTTTGATAAAGCTTTTTTTTTTTTAAAGGAAACCCTTATTAAAGCTAGTATATTATAGGAATGCCTTCATACCCATGTTTATTGTGGTACAATTCACAATAGCCAAGATATGGAACCAGCTAGGTGCCTGTAATGGCTTGTGTCTCAATGTCCCCCAAAGCCTCAAGCACTCACAGGTGGGGCTTTTCACAGCTGGCTAGATCTCAGCTGTGACACTGTGATTAAGGGTGTGATGCTGGGATTAAGGGTGTCCCACCCTGGGTGTGGGTGACACCACCCAAAGGGCAAGTAGCCTGGATGGAATATAACAGGAGAGAAAGAAGGCCAGCTGCTGCTTCTGCTGCTGCTGCTGCCATTGTTTGCTGCTTTTGCTGCCTCCTGTTTTCCATACCATAAACCATTGTTTTTCCTCTGTGATGCCCCTCTGCCATGCCACCCTGCCTTGGAACCAGCCAAAAATGGACTGAAACCTCTACAAACTGTGGGGAAAAATAAACCTTTCCTTGTTTAACTTTGAGTGTTGGATATCTTGTCTCAGCAACAAGAATAGTAACTAAGACAAGGCCCATCAACAGATGAATTGTTAAAATAAAGGTGGTGTATATAAACTGTTTTTTGTTTGGTTGGTTTGTTTGTTTGTTTTTTCAGATAGGGTCTCACTATGTGGTTTAGGCTAGTCTTGAACTCACTATGTAGACCAGGCTGGCCTTGAACTCACAGTGATCCTCTTGCCTCAGCCTCCTGAGTGCTGGGATTACAGGCATGCACCACTACACCTGGCAATATATACACTATTGTGGCTAGTATCTAAATGTCCCCCAAAAGCCTCATGCAGTCATAGGTGGGGCTTTTTGGAGGTGGCTGGCTCTAGGGTCTGTGAATGTGGATTAAGGGTGTCATACTGAGATTAAGGCTGTGTGGTACAAAATTAGTCCACTAATTGGAATTAGCATAGTTCTGTGTGTGGCTGAATGAATTTACTGAAGAGAGAAGCCCCACCCTAGGTGTGGGTGGCACCATGCAAAAGGCTTATAGCTTGGATGGGATAAAAGGTAAAGGCAGGCTTGCTAATTGCTGCTTGCTGCCTTCTGCCTGCCATGCCATGAATCTTTTCTCCTCTTTGAGGCCCCTCCTCCAAGCCACCCTATATTAGAACCAGGTGACTATGGACTGAAACCTCTACAAACTGTGAGCTGAAATAAACCTTTCCTCCTTTAACTTGTGGGTGTTGGGTATTTGTCTCAGCAATGAGAAAAGTAATTAAGACACACATAGTAGAGTATTATTCAGCCATAAAAAAACAAAATTACATCATTTGCAGGAAAATGAATGGAATTAGAAATCATTATGTTAACTGAAATAAGCCAGGCTCAGAAAGACAAATATCATATGTTTTCCTTAACATGGAATCTAAAAAACAACCATGCCCAAAATGACCAAAACAAATCCAAATATGATATGAAAGTAGAAGGTAGGCTATTATTATTCAAAAGGAAAGGAATAAGGGGAGGGGGCCATAAGGAAGGATAATAGAAGGTGATAGATATGACAAAGTATGTTATATGCATGTATATATAAAAGAAAATGACTACAAAGCCCTTGTTAGAATTTCTTGTTTCTGTGACTCTCCCATAACAGCTGGGAGACTGGGCCTAGAGAAGAATCCAGTGACAAAGCAGCCTTTTGTGGCTTAGTGGGCACACATGCCACTCCCAGGAATCCAGTCAACTCCAGTGTCTACTGAGGCAAGCACACACTCCCAAGGATGGTACTAGCTGTGTGTGGATCATAATCAAAGCTGCAAATAACCCAAAATGAATTAAGTCTCCCCAGCTAATGTGTTACTCCTAATTTAATCTAATTAGCCTCTGAATGAGAGCTTCAGCTTGCCTCAGAGGCAAAATCTTGCAAATGTAGTGAATTTAAACTGTTAAGTAACTGTAAACTGGGGGGTTTTGTCACAAGAACAATTGTTATTATTCTTTGATTACTTGCTCAACTGGATTATTCACTTATTACCATTGGGAATCATTGGGACTTTAATGCAGGGTCCCTTGCAGGACATAAATAAGACATTTTACAAGACCAAGCAGAACGGAGGGTCCATCAAACTGGGACCACATTCTTGGTCCTTCTTGTTCTGAGGTTTCTAGCTACTGGCTTCTCCAGCTCTCCAACCTGCAGATGGCCATTGTGGGACTATTCAGCTTCAGACTGTATCCACCAATCTCATGACTCCCCCTTTATAACTTTGTATGCATTCTATTTGTTCTATTCCTCTGGAGACCCTGACTAATACACCACCCAGTCTCTGTACCCTACCCAGTCTATTACGGTCTCTTCTATATGTCCCAAATCTCTGCCTTTCTCTTATAAGGATGGTTAGGGCTCAGTTGATTAATCTAGGATGATTTTATCAGTATTCTGAGCAAATTTACATCTGCACAGACCCTTTTTCCAAATAAGGTCTCTTTCACAGTTTCTGGGTAGACATATTGTCAAGGGCATATCATCGACCCACTGTAGTCCTCTTTAGCTCCATTGTCCTGATATTCTGTTCTGAACACTACATTTGGCCTAAACTTCAACTAGTTTAAATTATATATTAAGTAGTGTAAAAGGAATTATAAAATTTTATATTCTCATATTGAGTCAGACTAGGACATCGCTAGCTGGCTGGGCAAGTGGGCAGGATCTGTCAATCACAGAGATCCAGGACATGCGCTAAAACCCTCCCTACACCTAGAACCAGTCAGAAAATGCCATCTTCAATTCTTCTTGAGAGAACTCCAGCAGGTTTTTGATAGGACAGCCTAGACCTGGCATCAGCCTGGGAGTGGGAGATACAAAAGACGGCCACCATTAAGCTCTTCTGTGCTTTCTCTTTCGCAGTGGTCTGCCCTCCCCCTTCACAGTGTATTTCTTTCCTTACTTTTAATTGGCCCATACTTCTCTGGAGAGCATGTTTTTTCTCTTTTTCTACCTTTAAGCAATGTAAAACCTCACTACCTTTTGCACTTGTCTTGTCCAGTGCTTTGTTCAGGACAAAAAGAACCTAGAAATCACCTTTTGAAGAAGTACCCAGCACCTCAGAAACCATAATAATATTATCTGAGAATACACATTTTGCAGATAGAGACTCTCAAGTCCCTAAAAAATGAATATTTATAAATAAAAGCACTGACGACAAGAGACACTTACTCGTTTTAACCAGAAACGGGAAGAGGTGCCAAGAAGTATCCTCTACCAATAGCAGCAGCCTCATTAGGTTCCCCATCAAGTGAACACACCTCCTTCCTGGATCAGATAGAATTAAAGTTTGCTCACCAGGGAGACACCTATGAATGACAGAGGAAATTAAGGCATGGCAAAGCTGGCTGGGGAAGTAGGCATGACCTATGAATTACAAGATCCCAGAACACATACATAGAACAGTTCCCAAAGCCCTGCATGTGTACTTTTCTGGAGAACTCAAGCAGGTTTTCAATAGTATTGTGTCTGGTAGAGCCTCTAGGGGTCTCCCATAAGTTGACCCTCCACTTTTCTGGGTCCTCACCCTCACTCTGGTGAAAGAAGTAAGGCGAGACTGGCTCAAAGCTAAGGCCTCTGGTAGAAAATGGGAAAGTCAGGGTCCGGTGGAGAATGAGGAAGTCAGAATTGAAGTGGTATGAAACAAAAGTTTATTTATAATGTGGTAAATGCAGGGGAAAAGCCACCTTGCAACAGAATGCACTACAAAGTAGAGAAATCTGAGCAGGTTTCCCAAGATGGGGCCTTTGCCTTGCTCATACTTACAGGGGCTGATTCCTAAATATAACTATTTCACTGATTAGAGTAATCTAGGCCAATTAGAGTCTTAGCCTTTGTTTCTGGAATGAGGAGAAGCTCAGGGAGCTGGGGTTTCATAGTACATGCATGAAATAACTTCAGGAGAGCTAGCTTCCTCCAGCACAGAGTGCACAATAAGCATGTGGTAAATTTATAACCCTCAGCCACCCAGGTCATGCCCTAATTCCCTGCCTACCCCTCCCTAACTGTCCCTATAATAGGATGGCCTGGACCTGAAGTGAGCCAGAGGTGCCTAGGCCTGATGTCACCCAGCACGGCCTCTCAGGACCTGCATGTAGAAGTTCTCAAGGGTTTCCTTGAGATTTGGACAGCATAAAAGGACATAGATGCCAAGAAGAGCTTGCTATGGTGCCTTTCCTCACAGTAGCCCACCCTATGTTCTCCAGGGTCTAGTTTTATCTTGCTTTTTCCTCTTTTACTTGGCCCAAGCTCACTCTGCAGAGCCAGTTTCTCCCTCACTCATTACTTTCACTTTTTCAAATAAACTTTGCTACCATTTTTTGCTCATTTTTTTCCAATTATTTGTTCAAGAAGGAAGAACCTGGAAACCAACTCCAGAAGGAGACATGAGCACCAGAAAACCAAGTAACATTTAATTGGTGAGCCACTTTTAGAAGGAGCTACATGAGGATGCTCCACCCAGGGTCTCAAGCAAAGTTTCTCACGCAACCAGCATGGGAAACCCAGTCCTGAGATACTATGGCGAAGACCATACATTGGGGTGACGCCCAAGGGAAGCAACCTTCTTAAATCACACTCCTAAATCCTTCAGATAAAAGGAGATCCTTGAAACTGCCTTTTTGATCCCCCCTACCCTTGTCTCTCTGTCTCTTTGAACAGAAGGGCATAAGGCTGGTTCTCCTGATGCCATGGCTCCCCTCTTCCAGTGACTGAGAACATGTCCTGAGCCATGTAGATTCAAGTGTTCATTCAGGTGATAACTAACGTCATCCTCAGGACCTGATTCAGTGAAATCAATGGACTCAAACTGAAAAGGAGCCCACTGGTTTACTCTTTTTTTCCTCCTCTGTCCCCTAAGAAAACCCCAATACATTTGTTGTTCCTTCTTTCCCACTCAGTCTTTCAGAAAACTCAAATCCTTTAAATTTTCAGATATTAGTTATCAGGGAGAGGCAGAGAGCTGGAGGGTAAAGGGGGATTTAGGGAGCTGGGGAACTCAGGAAGTTTTCTCATGGCTCTGGAGACCGTCCCTAGTGTGTCCCGCCATGTGGGAGGGAGGAGAGGAGCACATGGCCTCTGTATTTCCCCGCCCTTAGGAAAGGTCTACAGTCCCACAGGAAAGGCTCCCTTTCAGCCCCTCTGAGCTGTCTGCCATGGCCTTCCTGGTCCGGTGAGGCAGGAGATTAGGCCATGACAAAGCTGACTGGGGAAGGAGGTATAACCTGTTAATTACAAAATCCCAGGAACAGTTACCAAAGCCCTGCATGTGGACTTCTCATGAGAATTTGAGCAGGTTTGACTAGGACAGCCTAGATCTGACGTCAACCTGAGGAGTGGGTGACACACAAAGGACAGTTCACACTGTGTTCTTGCTACTGTGTTCTCTTATTGTAGCCCACTCTCTCCTGTACACCATACTTACTTTCCTACTTTTACTTGGCCTCTGCAGAGCCTGTTTCTTTTCCTATCTTTAATAAATGTAAAACCTTATTACCATTTATGTTTGTCTTGATCAATTCTTTGTTCAGGACAGAAAAAACCTAGAGACCACCTCTAGAAAGATATTCTAACACCCCAAAACCCAGTGACACTAGGACTGGCTGTTGAGCTCTGCCTATAGGTATTTATTTTTAAAAAATATATTTATTTTATTTTTTTGGAACCTTTCAGGGTGGTTTGTCTAGTGCTAGCTTGCTTCCTCCAATTAGATGGAGATCTAATTGGTTTTGGCATTCTTATGATAATTTTGGCCTTAAATTTATCTCCTTATCTAAATTGGTATGTGATCTGTAGTTGCTAAGTGACATCTCTGGACTTTCTAAACCCTCTCGGAGTTCCTTGTGTATATTACAGGTCCCTAGATATAAAGGTCTTTGGCGTAAATTTTTTAGTAAAGCCCAACTGTTGTGTACAGCTCTTTTTTCTGCTTTCCTGATCTGTTGATAAATGTTAAAATAGCTATGTGCCAGAGACAGGACACTTGTTCTGGACATAAGCAGCAAATTTCTGCATGACTAGCAAAGACACCTGGACCAGTCAATGACACAAATCAGAACAGAGCTGCCTGCCCCCTAGGCAGTTCTGACACTGGGGTAACAAGGCAGAGCTCCCCCCTCACAAAGTCCTGTCCCTAAATATGGGGCAGTCACACATGCAGTGTGGCCCCAGCACTATGTGGCCTTGACATTGGTTTGGGAATGCTACACATGCAGTGTGACCCTGACATTGGGTGGATTGTGCACACACCACCTGACTGATTTGGGCTCTCCTGCCACCTCACACAGTGGGAACTCTGGCTTGGGCACCATGCTGCTACATACAGTATAACCCCAGTTTGGGGTATGACCTGGTTTGGGGGATACTGTGCATGCAGCATGACCCCCGATGAGGCAGGCAGCTTAGGCAGCCTGACCTTAAAGATCTGAACAGGATCTTTTCTCTCTTTTTTCTTTCTCTCATTCCAAAAATACACAAGAGATCTTAAAGGCATATAGTAAATCTTATATGGCTATGGGTAACTTAATGTCTATTCCCAAAACATCACCTTTAGGTTATATTTTATGAACTTGGGACCAATTTAAGTTAGAAAAATTTAAAAGGTTAATTTCTCTCCAAAGGTAAATGAAAGAGTAAAAAGACAAGGCCTCAAAGCTCTTCTGTATTTCCCCTTCTGACTCTTATTAATTGTAAGTCTATTGTGTTAATTAACAAAAAAAGGTACTATACTCAGAGTAGCTTGAAGTATTAAAAGAAATACTGTTATGACATACATTTTAAAAGCAGTCATTGAGGGTCAGAGATTTAGCTCAGGGTGCCGAAGCCTTCCCTGCAAGCCCAAGGACCCGAGTTCAATCCCCAGTACCAAAAATATAAATAAATAAAAATTTTTTTAAAAAAATAAAAGCCCGCTGCGCTGCCTGCCTCACAAGCGCAAGGACCGGAGTTCGATCCCCGGTACCAAAAATAAATAAATAAATAAATAAATGCACTAATTGATGACCCTTAGGCAAAGTTTTAACTAACTAGTCTCTTTATAGTTATAAATCTAAAACTATAAAAAAATTATTACAGTTCATGGTCAATACATTTAAGAGTGCACTCTGATTAAACATAATTGTTTTATGTGTTCTATATATTATCTTGTGCATTCTTCTGCCTGTTATTCTGTTTTAATAATTGGTTAAAGTACTTGTAGCTTTGAGCTCATATAAATGTTTTTTTTTTTTTCAACAATTTCTTTTTTTTTTTTTTTTTTGCCTTTATAGACTTCTGGCTGTGTTAGAGCTTTCCAAAGAAAACCAAAAAAGAAGAAACAAAACAAAAAAATCAAAAAAATAATTATACAAATATTCAAGGGTAACCAAACTCACTTAAAACGTTAGAGAGTAAAAACTTCTAGGCTCAAGGCTTACATAAAACTTACAGCTAAAACCCTCAGTCTGGTAACATAATGGTCACCTATGATTTAGGTTAATATGTATGTTTCTGTGTGCTAACTTTCAGGTTAAGAAAAAGATTATTTGGGCTGGGGATTTAGCTTAGTGGTTAATCCTAAAATGGGGATTTAAATGTGTCTAAAGATAATAACAAAAACCTAATATTTTTAGTACAATGTCAACATAATTATTATGTAAGATGCTGTTTGCTCTTGATTTTAACTTTTCCCGGTAAAACTTTATAACTGTTATCTGTTAACATTCTTTAGGAATTTGATTTCTTTTTTTCTTTCCTTTTTTTTTTCTGTACCAGGGATTGAACTCAGGACCTTGTGCTTGCCTTTGGTGCCACTGAGCTAAACTCCTGGCAGGAATTTGATTTCTAAGACAGTCATGATCTTTAAAAATAATAGTTCTCTGACTATACTTTATATTTTAAAGTACTCAATATCCAGACAAGATATGATAGTTATACCTACTGCTTCCACTTCCGTGGTGGTGTAACTGACCCCCTAGGTGTTCAATAACTGAGGCTTAGAGACCAAAGCTAAAAAAGGTAAAGGGGCTAAGAGGACAGCCAATATTTTGGCCCTTGCCCTCCAAGGTCAGCCAGAACCCAGGATGTCACGGGACCTGTCTAAATGATTGTACAACTTTGATTAGTCACCCAACCTACTGAACTGAGAAATTGTTGGACCTCAGAGGACAGGAGTCAACTAGTGTACACTGTGGTAAAAGGAAGGTCACTGAAGAGGAGAATGTCTCCATGCTTCCAAGGGAAGTCATAAGACCAAGCATATCTTGTCATATGACACAACTGTTAGAGGAAAAACTAGAAGAGCTAAAAAGAGTCTGCCCATGGCTTGAAAAGTAATGCCTTACTTTGACTTGGTCTTAAACACTCAATAGGAAAGTATAACCCCCTCAATATATACATATATATCATACTATATAGACCATTTATATACCATAATATATATATATTTATGTACCATAAACCTATGAACCATAGGTTTTCATTTCCACAGATTTCCACCACCCAAAACACCAACACATATATATAAAAGCAATATTAAACTAAAAGCTAGGCTAGATATAAAATGGGGCTCCCAATACTGTACCAATCCCTACTGGCAACCTCCAGCTGCACCGATAACTTACAGCCATAAAAAGTTTTGATTACCAGTCTTACTAGCTATTCCAAAAATGTGTCCTTCAGCAACTCAATATATTCCCATTATGTTATTTCAGTGTACTTTCAAGTACCACTCAAGGAAAAATTTAGTTTATTATTTGTTATAAATAAAATAAGAGGACTTTAAATTTCTTATTGACAAAACAGGGAGCAGTCTGTGTGCTCTTAAATTCCACCTGTTATATTTGGGTAAGCATCCCAAAAAAGCCTTTTATCAAAGGTTTTTATGCGAAATGCTGCTGATTTCCACCATTTCATAGAATCAGTATTCATCAATATTCTGTTAATTTCTGGTTCCAGCTTGTTTAGTAAGATTATAAAATAAACCTTAAGCATCAATGGCTGGCTGGCATCCTTTTTCTCTAAAACAACCTGGTAAAAAACAGTTCCTATTTCTCAGGCTATGACACTGTCAAAATTGTTGTTGTGAGATAATGTTTCATATGCCTTGCCCTCTTTTTCAGACTATCAGAGGGTAATGATTCTTCAAAAGACAAAACCCAATATTCCTGTGTCTCCTTTAGATCAGTCAGGATGAGACTGCTGGTCCCTGGCTAGATAGGATTGATGCCCTTCCTCAGCCTGAAGCAGCTACACAGAGATGGACCATTGGGCCTTCTGCAACCCCTTAAGAAAAAGAGATTAAAGTCTGAGGTAGGCTAAAAGAAATAAAAACTAGGCAGAAAGAAGACAAGAAAAATCGTATTTTTTTTAAACTGCAAAAAAAAAAAACCCTGCAGCTAGTTTTTTCTTTCTTTCTCTCTCTTTTCCCAGAACATAATAAGCCTGGGCAATATCCTTTCACCTACTGTGGTAGATTAACTAATGGTCAACTTGGACTGCCAAGCTGAACTGAGTCAGCGTGGTTCTGGACGTGGAAGACCCACCCGAGGATTGTTGCCAACAGCATAAAAGGAGAACTGGAGGGGAAGATTGTATGCTGTTGATTTTCCTGGAGAAGCTTGCCACGGCTGGTTTTCCCGATACGAACTTGGTTAATCTCATAGTTGGAGGAGCTCGGGTGCTCACTGTCCCTGGGGATGGTTGCTGTTTTCTTCAAGGAAGTTCTGGTGTTTGCCTGGAGTGTCACTTCCTGGCTCCAGTGCAGATCTCTCAGCCTTGTGGCACAGACCCTTCACCCCACCAGCACAGACTTTCTAGCTTCCACCACTGGCCCTTGGGCCTTCCTAGGTGCAGATCCTCCATAGGGACTTGCATAAAACATTGCCTCTAGGCCTCTAGCTGGGCTCATGGAAGACATTGCCATGGGTTTTAGGTCATCAGCTGGACTTGTGGGGGACATTGCTCTGGGATCCAGGCCCTCAGCTGGATTCTTCGTGTTGCTAGTATGTGGATAGATCTCTTGCACTACTCTGCATTTGACTTTTTGGGTGGATATTATAAATAATCCTATAAATTATGTGGCCTGTATAAAATCTATTCCCTTCCAAACCCTGACTACAACACCTACAAATGGGTTCAGTCATTCCCTTTTTACTTGCAAATGGTCTTCTTTCACCTGTAAATAGACCATCTTTTTCACCTGTGAATTAGGATTTCCCATATGAATGGAAAATTATCTTGCCATGGGTGGGCCAATCTCTCCCACCAACTAGACAAGACTAAGACCATAGGTTTTCAAATTCCACAGATTTCCACCACCCAAAACACATAAACATAGCCAGTTCCTAACTGTATTGTGTCTCATTTCTCTCAGCACCCACACTTTACTCTCGAATGGTCCTAAAATCTCTGCCTAATAAACCCTTCTCATGCCTCTTACTGACATGTCCTGAAAGTTATTTTTCTGGATGGAAGTCAGCAAACCTGCAAATTCATTCTGCAAAAGGTTGGGATAGATTCCTTATTTCAGCCTTGGGGACGTCTCAGACCCAGCCCAGTGAGCCATTAAAGTGGCTGGATTTCATAATACCTGGTCCAGCCTATGGACTAATAAGATCATGGCGGACTCCCCCTTATGCTAGATCCTCCAAGGCACAGATGATGGGGAATTTCTGGGTTAGTGGCCATTCTTGTATGATCCCTCAGTACTTCCTAGATCCTGGGCCAGGGACTTAGCTCAGTGGTTCTGCCACTAACAAGCACAAGGTCCCAAGTTCGATCCCTGGTACCAAAAAAAAAAAAAAAAGTACTTCCTAGATCCCTAGGAACACTGCCCCTGCTATTCTTGGCCCCAGAAAGATAGTCTCAGCAATATCAATTTATGGATATGTGGCTGTCAGGAGAACCCTAACTTCTCTGGTTTGTGTTCAATGATGGTAGTATGTGGACAGCCATCCTGAATTTTTGGAGAGGTATGGAGGGAAGGCCCTGGACCTTGTGGGAAAGAGTTCTGGCTCTAAGAGTCATGCTGTTGAGATTCATGCTGTATGTCTTTAATCTCCAACCTCATACTTCTCCACTTGCCCTGTCCCCTGGGAGGCTAACCTGGGGGAGGGCATCAAGAGTCGTCTGCTCCCAAGATGCCAGTTGGGTTTGACCAATGCAAATCCTCAGAGAGGTGGAGGAATGTTATGGCTGAGTATTTTCTTCTGGTTCCCTCAGGGTTACAGGGTCTGGCCACATCCCTTAATTTTTTACTTTTGACAGTAGCCCTCTACCCTCATCTTACTTCTCTGCCCATAGCTTTGTCAAGGATTCCTTTGTGCAATTCTGAAATCATCCTAACTTGAGTATGTCATCTGTTTCCTATGGAGACCCTGTCTGATATAGTTCCTTCATTAATAAAAAATTGAAAAACAGTGTCCATATCATTATGTCTTCAGGATCAAATGGACTAGTACATGAAAAGCATTTAGCATAATAATGACCATGTCATTACAGTTACATCCTCACTAAAGATAGCACTAATGTGGAGATGGTAGTAGCATCCATTTGATTCAATTCAATTTACTAAGGCCCCACTATGTACAAGGCACATAGCCAGCCATTCCCAGGTGACAAATGTGCTTAGCAAATTCAGCACACTCCACTCCTTTGGAGAACTCATAACCAGCAGCTACATTTCCCTCTCCCTGGCCCACATTCAACCATCATTCGACATATATTCATTGAGAACCAATGGTCTTCCAGGTTCCATGCTAATAATACCTGGGGATAAAATAGTGAGCAAAGTAAACACTCCAGCATGCAGAGAGTAAATAGTCTACTAGGAGGAGAGGGATGCCAATCATGCTATTATATTGTAGAGGATGTTTTACCAACTGATGTAAAGGCACTGAAGGAAGAACACTTGTTTCTATAATGTATAAAGCTTGGACTGGACCAGAGTCGGAAAATACTTGGGCCACCAGGCACAAGCCCCCTCCCTGGAGCCTCCTCAGGCTCTGGTTGACATGCTCCCAGGGTCCACTGGGGAAGGAAGGACAGTTTGGCTTCCCACTTGCTGCCGGGGGCCAAAATATGTTACACCTATACAACCTCCTCTCCCCATGTGATACAATGGAGGAGGACAGGGCAACGAGGACCTATGGGAGGTAAAGTGGTTAAAGTATTTATATGCATGTATGAACCTGCCAAAATAAAACCCATTAATCTGTATAACCAATGTGTACTAATAAAAAGAAAAGGAAAATCAAAAAGGGGTACAAATAATGAGAAGGTATCATGTGAGGCCCAGGGTTCAATCTCCAGTACCAGGGGGAAAAAATGGTACCCTGGACAGGAATGGTGCCAGAGAAGATGGGAGAGGGAGAGTATTGGACCAGCACAAAAGATACTAAGAAAACAAAAATGAATGAGAAGTTTGGTGATATGCTGGATATAGAGGATGAGAAAAGTGGGTATCAAAAAAGCCTACATGGCTGAGAAGGAGGTGAGCCTTCTGGCCCACTGTACCACCGTCCCTAGCACCAAGAAGCTGAGCCACCCCCATGGCTATATATAGATATATAGATATATCTTCAGATATAGAAGATAAGATTGCAATTAGTGACCAGGAAAAGAAAAATTATTTTAAAATAGTAAAGGACCATGAGAAATCAATCCAGCAGCTGCTAGATGATGCAAAGAAGAATAACATAAGACTGATTGGAGTCAATGAAG
>NW_004624753.1:16006841-16055923 GCF_000247695.1 Heterocephalus glaber | reverse complement strand
AAAGTCTTTGTAAATAGGGAGGAATGGAGGGGTTGAAGGGAGGGCTAGGGATGGGGACAAAATAAGAACCAAGAGAGATTATGTAAAAGTGCAAATTTCCAATGATGAATGTCGTTATATTGCATACCTAAAATGTACCAATAAAATTCATTTTTTTATAAAAAGGCCTATGTTTTGGCCTGGTTGGTAATGGCATCACCCAAGAAATAAAATGTTGGATAAAAATTTGTTTTGGAGTGGTGTGGAAGCAGTGGGAAAGACCATGAATTCAGTTTTAAGTTTGATGTGCCTTTTGATATGTCTAGATGGGAAAACCAACAAGCAGTTCGACAGGTCTGGAGCTCCAAGGGCAGATGTGAGCTGGAGATTGGAATGTGGCAACCATCAGGAAATAAATACTAATTGAAGCCATAGGCTGGCCTTGGAAACAACCTAAAGGAAAGAGTCCACAACTAACTTGAGGGATACAAGTCAAAGCAAGAGGGTGGGGACAAAGAGACCAAGATAATGTTGCAAGAAACAGGGAGTGGTCAATAATGTCTAATGTTCCTGAGAAGTTAAGAGGAGAACTGAAACACACTTGCTGGATTTAGCAACATAGAAGTCCTCATGACCTTGGCAAGACTTTTTCCACATGGGCATCAAAGCTAACTTGAAGTGGCATGAGGAAATGTGATGTTCTTAAACCCATTCACCTTTTCACCTCCAATATTCTCAATTGGGTTGACTCTGAAATGGTCGCTGAAGAAGACTAAGGGTTTTAAGGAAAGGATTTAATTCATTTTTCTTTTAAGATGTGAGGGATTTAATAATATTTAAATGTTTATGAAACATATTCAGTTGAGAAGAAGTTGTTGTTGAATATCCCAGAAGGAGGCAGGGGCCCAGTGGGACAGAGTGTGATGAGGAGGAAATGACTATCTCCAAAGCTCAGAGGTAGAGATCAGCTGAGGAGATGGAGAGGAGTCTGGATAGGGGAGACATAGTTAGATTTCTGATCCAGTAAGAGAAATTGGAGAGCTCTTATCTAAGGCTTTTATTTAAGCAGTGACGTAGGAGGAAGGTATGAGTAAGTTGACTGGAGAAATGTTCAAATGTGTTGAGGCTGAAGTGTGGCATCATGAAGTCATGGTGAGTCCCATGTGTCCAGAAGGTGCCACTTTGTCCAGGAGAGTTCTGTGGCTCTTGTGTAGGCAGGGAAAGCGCAGATGATTGGGTTTCCCCAGATGAGGCTGTTGAAAAGGCAGAGGGCAAGAAGTTGAGAGGATTGCCAAGAAAACCATCAAAAGGATGACTTATGGGATCTGTACTAGAAAGGGAAGGCTGGGACCAAGAGGGATAATGGACCAGGAAAAAAGTGAAGAATAATTGCCAAGCCTCCCAGTTCCTCTGTGAACATTTTCCATTTCCCTTGGAAGTTATTGTGCCTTCCTCCTGGCTCCTGAGGCATCTATGGATTGATATCCATATCTGATGGGAGTTATTTGTATTTATGACATTCATCAAATATTTATTGAACATGCTACGAATTGTCAAATAATAAAACCAACATCATCAGAGCCATAAATATAGTAATAGTAATAATAATAAAGATCCTGAGTTTGTTTACTTGCCAGGCAAGGGAATTCCCCAGTGAAGATACTCAGTGGCATGTTTTTAGGGGAGAGAAAAGTCAGGCATGGTTGTTGTTGTGTGTTTTTCTTCTTTTAAGAAATTAAGAAAAAAATAGTTTCCTTAATTAGTATAACCATTACGGATGACAACAGGCAACCTATCTCTGTAAGGTTGGTTGAAAAGAGTCCCATCATTCATTAGTCACAAAGGTCTTCAGTGAAATCCAATGTGGGTCCAGCATTCTGGTCTTAGACCCACTGGAGGTGAACAGCAGCTTTCAGTTTTGATATTTCCCTAGCAAATGTTGCTCTGCGTGGCAATATTTTCCTTTTGCAGTGTAATGGGCTATTCTAGCCCTGGGGGTATAGAGCAGTTCCTTCCTTCCTAGGAACTTACATGGATTGCAGAGGCCAAAGAAGTCATGGAGAATGTAGCAGCCAAGCCTGCAGGAGGGCAGCTGATATAGCGTTGCTATAGCTGGGCCTCCAGAGACCCAGGAATTACCCAAGGCTGGTGAACATGGGATGAAGACAGGACTGTTTGGGCGAAGGCAGCAGCAAGACTGGACTGTGACACCCTGGAACCTAGATGGGCTGAGCACATGGACCCCAGAGTCAGCAGGTCTGTGTCCCAATATCCCTCCCCTGCTTCTTAGGCGGTGATCTGGAAAGTTCCTCTTTCGTCAAAGGGAAACAAATATGACTACACTTAATCTTGAGGATGTGGTGAGACAAAATGAGATAATTTGTTGAAGAGTATGTTAGCACCGTGCAAGGCGTGTAATAAATACTCAGAAAATATGAGCTATTATTATTAATAGAATGTGAGAGGAGGGAAGAATTTTGTAAAACTTTCAGTTCCATTTCCTGATTTTACAGACAAAGGAAGCTTGGTCCAACGAGTGTAAGTGGTATTTTAAGGTGATCTGGTCTTAGCAGAATCAGTCCTGGAATTTGGGTGTTCTCTTTCTCAGTCATCAGAAGGCTAAGAAGAAATGTGTTCAGTGCCTAAGAGCAGATTTTGGAATCGGAGAGTCCTGGGTTCCAGTCCTGACTCTGCTATTTACTACCGTATGACATTATACTTTGGTTTCCTCCATGATGAATGGGGCTGAAAACGTACCCAGAAGGTTGTTGTAGGGACTGAATCAGCTGAAAGGCAGAGAGGCTATTTACAAAAGCTCCGCATATGGAAGCTCCATATTATCCTTTTTTCTTAATTGTTCTCTCATTTTCTGACAGAATCGCAAAATGAAATACCGCATGGAGGCAGGGCCACAGGTGAGCACTCATCCTTGTAGTGAAATGGTCAAGATCTCCCTACACAGGACTTTGGCTCAGGGCAGGGGATGGAAGAGTTTTCCCAACTCAACAGGTACAAGTTCATGCTCACAGAACAAGCTGTGCAGACCCCAGCTCAAGGAGCAGTGACCTGTAGGACAACATCCACACTCCTTCCTCCAATGTTTAAATTCCTCACAGTCTGAGCCCATCTCTCCAGGCATGGTAACTGTTCCTCTCTGATTCAAACTCTCCACTTGTCAACCTGGTGGACTCACTGTCCTTTGAACTCACTTTAGCTTTCTTGTGCTCTTACCTTCCCCTCAGCTCCAGAGTGCTCCACCTAGGCTACCATCCTCAGTACCTGTCTCAACCCTAACATCACTAGCCATACCAGCAACTGTGCATTGTGCCCACACTATTTCCAGGCACTGTGCCTTTATTCAAGGTTCCACTGAATCTGCGTACAAAACTACTAACAGCCCCTTGTGCTAAAGGCCTGGTCTCCAGGATGTTGCTACTGAGAGGTGGTGAAACCTTTGAGAAGTAGGGCCTTATTGAAAGTCTTAGGGTCACTGGGGGCATGAAAGAAGATTAGTGTGGACTCCAGCCCAATCCTCTTTATTTTCTGCTCCCTGGCTTGTTATGTAAGTAGGTTTTTCCTCCTCATGCTCTTGCTGTGAGAGACTGCCTTGCCACAGCCCCAGAGCAATAGAGCCAATTGATTATGGACTGGAACCTCTAAAATTGTAAGCCAAAATAAACCTTTTCTCTTTATAAGCTGATTGTCTCAGGTATTTTGTTATAGTGACAGAAAGCTAATATATAATGTTTGTGATTATTTACACCTTTTATGAATTAGAAAGAACCATATTATCCCTATGATAGTTGTTGGCCAAGGATTGGTCACCAGTCCGGTCTAGTAAGAGTTCAACATGAAGTTTTGCTGGAATCTAGGGGGAGTACTGAGCTGGTGGAACATAGTTCTGGAAATGACTGTGCCATATAGTACTTCAAGGAAAGAGACTGAGTGCGATGACACACACAGGGAAGAAAAGCCAAGAGAATGGAAAACAGGCCCCTGTCTCTCTTCCAGCTGCCTCATTTTCCTTGATGATGATAATGGATGCTGTGAGATACCACCCAGTTCCTCAATGAGGACAGAACTTGTCTCCCAGCTCCCGGGAAAAAGCAGTGCTGAGCTGCCAGCCCTCTTTGGGATTGCCTCTATTGGACAGCACCCCCTCTCCCATGCCGTGCCTCTTTCCAGGACAGCCTATAGCTGGTGACAGGGGTTATAGCATCCTGGTCTCTTTGCCCCTACTCTGGGTAGCTCTGTTATCAGATGGGGGTGGGGGTTCTAGGCAAGCTATTTCCAGGTTCTTGGTATCTTGAACAAGGAATTGAACTGGACACTCACAAGAAGTAACAAGCGTAAGATTTATTAAAGATGAAAGAAGTGAGGGTACATTCCACAGGATGCGATCAGGCCATAGAGAAGAGCTCATGGCCTTGCTGGGGCAGGTCCTGGGATTTTAGGAAGATCCACAGTTGGAATTGACAGGAGTCATGGCCCAACAGGGTACCTGACTCAGTCCACCGATTGGGAGGGGGAGTTCTTGACCACACAAGATTTTCAGCCAACATGTCATGGTGTCCAAAGCCCACTGGGGTGGGTGTCAAAACCACAATGCAAATGAGGCTGGAGGGTGAACACAGGCCAGGGTCATGTACTTTTGGTTTTGCACATGCCTGGGAATATTAAGGGGGACAGAATGAGCTTTTATCTGTTGAGTTCCTGATGTTTTCATATAATTGTCCTTACTCTGCTTAGTTTCTTTCTCTGTCAGCTTTGTTTTGTCCTTGCTCTACCTCCTACCTCAGCTTGGCAGTGGTAGCTTAGCCTCAGATGTCCCTGCAGAATGGGCTGAGCTCCTTATTACAAAAGCAACATCTCCCTCTGATCTGACCTGAGGGGATAAGAAAATAAAGCCTTTTCTTAAAAAGGAGAATAGCCCATGGGAGGATGGGGTGGAGCAGATGGGTAAAGAAGAGGAAGAATAGAATCAGCATGGTGTTGGAAGGAACACCAAGAGCTAAGTGGGTCCAGAGTAGGACGGAGAAAACATTGCATTGATGCCATGTGAGGAATAGTTGAAAGAACTGAAAATCTGTAGTTAAACAAGTAAAGGTTTATAAGCAATATGATAGCAATATTCATATATTTGACAGGCAATTAAATAGGGGCTGGATACAACTCATTCAGCTGGGTTTCCTGGCTTCTGCTCTTAACCTTGTACAGTTGGTTCTCACACCATTTAGATTAAGTCATGACACTCTCCAGAATGGCTTCTCATTATACTACATACAGAACTTAAGCATCTTGTTATGACCTGCTAGGTATTTCAAAATCCAGCTCTTGCCTCCTTTTCCAGCCTTACTTCCTATGGCTTTTTCCTTACCCACCCTTCTAGTTGCACCAGCCTTTTCTTGTTGTTCCTGGAATTAACCTTGGGCCCTTTGCACCTGCCACACTCTGCTGGTTCTTCTATACGTTCTCTGGCAAGCTTTTCATTTGCTCCATTCCTTTTTGTTGTTATGTCTTAGAACAAAGGTCATTTTCTAAGAAAGGCCTTCCTCCTTGATTAGTTTCTACCTCATTATCCTGTTTTATAATCTTCACAGCACTTTGCTTCCCAAAATGGTTTTGTGTCTTTGTTAATTACGTGACCTTGGTTCCTATTTTCCCTCGCAAAGAATGCAAAGCTCAAATGGACAGAAATGTATCTCTCCTGCTCATCATGGCAATCTCAGTACATGATATGGTTTTGGAACACAGCAGGTGCCCAGGAACTATTTGCTGAGTGAAAGAGTGAATGAACAAGGCCCAATAAGTAGCCCTAGTGGACAGTTTGGAGAGCAGATTTTCAAAGCCGCAGTAGGTGGGCTCGAGCCTGTCCTGTCCCTGGAGGTGTGATATGGAGGCATAATTACCACCTAGCAGGACACAGAAATCAGTGGGGACATGGGGTTTGGAATCACCCAGAACAGGGCTTGAGTCTTGGTTTTACCAATTCCTGCCTGGCCAGAGGCCTTGGACAAGTTATTTGACCTTGAAAAGCCTTAGTTTCCTCTTTTATAAAGATAAGTTTGATTAGAGGCCACCAATAGGGGCGCCAGGCTTAGTGTGGAGCACTTAGCAAGCGCTAAGTAGATGTTAGCTTGACAGTATGGCCGTTAGTTTCTGTTTCTCCAGTGATTACATCACCTATCTCCATTATCTGCTAAGGCCTCTTGAAGCCAGAGGAGTACGGGACTTCGTGGAGGGCCCATGCTGCTATAATCCCTCTCCCGTGAGAAGCTCTTGGTATTTTCCCCTATGGCACAAACTAATTACTCTCCAGGGGGCAAAGTAGCAATGCCCTGGGTTCAATAGTGGTGGGAAGGGCGGTGAGTGACCCTACAGACTGTTCCTGCTCAATTTGCTGCCTCTGACTCAAACCTGAGCTAACCTCCTCTGTGTGAGCCAGATAAGGAAACTGGGCAATCCTGTTTCTTCACAGGACATAGAGCTTTTACACATTTCCCGTACCACTTGAATCTACCACATGGTGTCAAAGCAGTTATGTTCTGTGATGGAAGGGAAGAGATCATTGCAATAGCAGAAGCAGCTCTGTGATGGGGTGAGTGGAGCAGGAGGGAGAAATCCCACTTTCAAGCACCCTATGCCAGATGGCTCCTGTCTCCCTGGCCTGAACCTCCCTCTGGCTCTGGTTAACATCCTGTTGATGCACATAAATTTATGCAGTTGACCCAGCAAAGGTGGTTACAGCTGGCCAACACAATGGAAAGGATATAATTGTACCAGGGAAGTATCAGCTGAGGTTGCCAATTCCTTTGTCCCTTCAGCACCTCTGGATGGCCAGAGAACGTCCTCCCTCTGTTCAGCGCGCAGTTCACCTACCCATAGATGTCAGGAAGGTGCTGTCCTCAAACAGTACTGTACCTTCATCACTTTGCTCTCCCAGCAGCCCTGTGAGACAGGGACAAGCATCAGCTCAGTCCACAGATGAGCAAACTTGTTGAGCGAGGTCCTGCCACGTGTGCAGGCTCACAAAGCCAGAGAGTGGCAGAGATGATCCAGGCCATCTCACTCCAGAGTCTGTGCCCTACCATGTGGAATGGTTTACCCCCTTGGAAATGGTTTGCCTGAAGGCAATGAGCTCCCGCAGTGAGTGACAAAGATAAATCCCTGAGCCAGACAGGGCTCTCTCCCATGTGTATGTTGTCCATGTGGGACTCTGACCTGGGCACTCTGCCAGTGCCATCCTATTCCACTCTCCCGACACCACCTGCCAGGTACAGATTCTTCTTTGTGCCTGCAACTGTATTCCCTGCAAACATATTGAAACTACAACCCTGGCTGCTTTTCAGTTCTAGGACTCTTGAGAAGAGGAGGCCTCTGAGGCAGGCAAGGGACAGGGGAATCCACTTGTCCCAACCTGAGTCAGTGGAGCCAGATGTTAGGGTGAACAGAAGGCTGCCTGCCGAGTGTACGTCTACATGAGTCCTGGCTTCTCTGTCTAGCTGTGCAGCACCGAGCAAGTTCTTTAACTTTCTGAACTTCTGTTTGATATTTTAAGGAGGGGTGAGAATCATGCCTTCCCCGGCAGGCAGGTTGTCGTGGAGGCTGAATAAGCAGGTGCAGGAGGCTTGAAGTCAGGCCCCACAACTCAAGTGGCTGACCCCTGCCTGAACCGAGGTGTGGCGGAAAAACTAAGTGGCTGCGTGGCTCGGGGTGGGGGTGGGGGTGGGAGTGGGTCCTGGCGTGAAGGAAGGAGGGCCCAGGCAGGATGCCGGACCTCGGACCTCTCCGGGAGATCAAAGCGGGCGGAGCGAGGGTGTTCCTGGGGCGGGGCCCGGGGACCTGGCGCTATAGGCTCTCCCGGGACGCACCCCGCAGGGACTCGGCCAGCCAGGCGGGAGCGCTGCAAGCTCTGCGCACTACAGTGTGTGCGTCCTCCGGCCGCCCTGCACCTGTCGCGCTCACTTGTTGCCTGCACCTGTGGCGCTCACTTGCAGTCCACATCTGTCCCCTGCACCTGCAGCCCGGCCCAGCATGGCGGACCAAGCGCCCTTCGACACAGACATCAGCACCCTGACCCGCTTCGTCATGGAGGAGGGCAGGAAGGCTCGCGGCACTGGCGAGCTGACCCAGCTGCTCAACTCTCTCTGCACCGCGGTCAAAGCCATCTCCTCGGCGGTGCGCAAGGCCGGCATCGCGCAGCTGTGAGTCAGGCCTTGGGCCACGTCCGTGTTTCTGTCGTCCCTCTGCCCGGCGGTCCGACATTTGGCTCTCTGGTGCCCCTACTGTTTGCCTGTCCACTTGTCTGACACCTGAGAATCTCCGTCTCTCTAGATGCTTGCTGAGCTGCACACAAACCCTCATGCCCCTTTCTCTTGACCTTGAGGTGCCTACCTGAGTACCTGACCCGCAGGTGCACCCCTGCCACCCAGGCGCACACCTGAGTACACTGCCTCAGCACTCCTCTTTGTGTTGTGCACCCATCACAGCCTGCAGACAGGAAAGTGCAAGCTGGGGGAGGGGTCCTTTCTGTTCCTCTTTTTCGTCCTTCAGCCCCTTTGGAATTGGGCTCCCAATCCAGTACTTTCCTGTTGGGAGGGAGTGGGCCAGGGTGGTGGGGTGGGCGGGAGGAAGCCTGTGAGCCCAGGACTAAGGAGCAGCAATGCTTGGGGCACTGCACTCCAGGGGCTGCCCCTGTCTAGAGCACACTCACCTTGTGGGCTTCAAACCTCTACCCACCAGCAGTATGGTTTGTGCAGTCCTTGCCCAATTAGTGAATGGCTCAAAATGAACTAGGGAGTCCCTCTCAGACTTCAGTGTGACAGGAATCATGGGGATCTTGTTAAGATGGGGACCCTCTTTCAGTAGGTCTGGGGTGGGGCCTGAAGTTTTGCATTTTCAAGAAGTTCCCTTGTTATGGGGGTGCTGATGCTGCTGGTCCACAGATCCCATTGTGAGTGGCAAGGAGTCAGGGAACACAGGGACTCAAGGGACACCTTCTTGTGATGATGCTTTTTGTAAGTCGCACAACAACCTGTGGTTTGTTCTTGTGTGCCCACATATTTTATATCTAATTGGTCCTCACTGTAACTGAAAGGTACCTGGGTCTTCAGATTGCCCATATGCATTCCTAACATTACCTATGAATTCTGCAAAAATGACACATGCTGCTCATCGCTGCTCTGGAAAAATGCAATGCTACTACTTTCATATTTTTAAAAGCTTCTCCCAGTAGCACAATCTGAATTCATTTTTCTGGTAAGTTCTGGTCCCACAGTATAGGCTGGTTTAGCTAATTCTTAGGCTGGTTTAGCTAATTCTTAAGAAAGAAGCATAGGGGCAGATTTGTTAAGGAAAGTGATGATCATACTATTTTATCCCTATCCACGCTTAATAAGACACTTCTAAGGATTCTTAAGTAGACACACTCAGGCAAGATCTTACTTCAAATTTAACTTACGGGTATAGGTAGCTTCACAGCTACCTCTTTGAAGAGCAGGGAGCTCTTTTTTAAAAACAGTGCTTGTAATTTCTTATATTGTTTTTTAAAATGTCAGCACCCTTCACAACCCCAGGAAACTCAGAAGCACAAAATCTGCTTTGGGATGTCCCACCTTTTAAGCAACTTAAGTAGTGGGACCCAGGAAAGGGGTGTTTATAACTACATGCAATGTATGCTTTTGACTAGATAGTTGTGAATACCAGTTTTGAAAACAGTCTTACTGTTATTGTTAAAACTACTTAGTGAGTTGCATTCAATGCCAAAAAAATTGGCAAATCATTCAAAAGAACACAAAGGGAAAAGTGAAACCGATCCTTATCCATTCTCTGAGGTGTTTACTGTTAATCATTTCCTAGTTATTCTCTGAGGCACTTCTATATAGATTTATATATGAATATGTATTTATCCTATATGTAAATAGCAAACAAAATGCAATTGCACTTAACATACTTTGCTGCAGTTTGCTTTATTATGCAACACTGTATAATGAACATCCTTCAGTATCGGGGCTTATAAAATCTACCCTCTTCTTTTTAACTGTTGCACAGTGTTCCACTGCACAGATATATCATGAGTTATGGGACTATCATAAATGTCTCTATTTGGGGACTAGGTTTTCACTGTTCTTTGACTGTCACAGCGTTGGAACAAGTGTTGACACCTGGCTGTGCAGATAGCTGTTGGGGAGCACTGGAATCGTGACATATAAGACTCTTGTGGGAAAATAACACTCTCGGTGTGACATGTAGTCAGACAGGTAGCAAGAAGACAAGATCTCAAGCCAGGCCTCCAAATTATTTTCATTACAGGCTTTGATATGTTGGTGAAAAGCCCACACATCTGCAAAGAGCTTATTAGTGCTAAAGATTCACCCTAGATGTGCGAGCACGCAGAGGGATAGGATGATCACAGATGTGTGTGAATGTCACCAAGACCAGTTTATAGAACTCACCCAGGACCTCTCATCAGGGAATCATCATGAGCTGAAGCATAAAGCCTGATGTGTCCACACTTTACCTCTCCCTCTCTGTCAACCTAAAGTTGCTCTTATGCTCACTTTCATTGTTTCTAATAAGACAATCTAAGAATAACTGAGTTTTGAACTGAAAGATACTTAAGCTACCTAATCCAGTTTTCTCCTTGTACAGATGAAACTTTGAGGCCAGGGAAGATTGGGTTGGCCTGGGGCCCAAGTCTCCAGAACCCTAGCTTTGGACCTTTTTTTCCCTATACCACACATCTCTTCCTTTATTTAAAAAAAAAAAGAGCATTACAGCTTGGCTAGGGGTATAACTCAACAGTAGAGTGCTTGCACAAGGATCAGCATGCACAAGGTCCTAGATTTAATCCCTAGCACCACAAAAAAGAACTTTGGACCTCACCAAACTAAATCTCATTCATCAGTTACACTCATGGTAAGAATGACGTCCCAAGGATGACTGCAAACATGCCCTTGAAGCTTTATCTCTTGGTTTTTGCTCCTCACTACTCACTATCTGGAGAGAGGCATGCAGATCCATGCCAGGGGTGAACAGCCTTCTATTTATCCAAACAGTGAACAATCTGTAAGTCAAGCTGGTAAATTCATGATTCCAATGTCAAATTCAAGTGTTTCCCCACTTTGTTTTTATTCCTTTGGGGGAAAGTTGATCTTCTAGTGACTTATACTTTTCATCCATGTTGGGTTGTTGGATAGCTGACTTCCCTTTGTACACATTTCCAAATCACTGCCTGAAGAATGCACTGGTTCCGTGCCATTTAATAAACTGATACCAGCACCCACAATGTACAAAGTTCCAAAAGAGATTGAGATATGAAATGACCCAGAGCTTACTCTGGAGGAAAAATAAGGCAAATGTAGAATTAGATACAAAACACAATGTGGTTCTGAAAGCTGAAAAGTTTCATAGTGTTTCCAGACTTAAGATTTAGGTGCAAAGGATTATGGCACATTAAAGTTGGCATTTACCATGGGCAGTAAAAGATTGTCACGGGGACTGATGGCTGCAGAGCAGTTCAGGCTAGGCAGTTATGTGAGGAGAGGTTCTCAGTTGGAAAAGTGTTCCTGCAGGAGATGCTCATTTGATTTGACCAAGGCATGGTGCACACTTGCTGTGGCATTTGTGGATATAAAATTCTGGGTACCTTGGAGAAGCATCCAGCGGCAAATGTGATCACTTTACAATTTGGGGCATTTGCAAAGAGAGAGACTAAAGATTGTTGACAGGTTTTTTAGTAGGGTGGTAGCTAAATTAGAAGATATGGATGGAAGTCTATAGATGGAAAATATTCAGAAAACCAATGGGAAAGGAGAGGTAAAAGGGACAACTAGAGCTGCAGCACTAGGGGACACAGTGGGGAGAATTTGGGTGACACTGGAGTCTGAGCAGGGATTGGATGAGAAAGACAGTGAGGGGGAATTCCCAGAGAGCTTGTTCTAGCACAGAGAGCAGAGCCATGCCACTGAAAAACAAAACACAAAAACAGAATTCTCAAGAAGGAGCTGGTTTTTAGAAGCTAGGGAGGAATGAGAAGATAAATTCAACATTTTGGAAACATTGAACTTGAGGTCTTGGAGAGCTATGCAGGTGGAGATAGCCAGTCTGCAGGGGAATGCACCAATCTGGTATTTGGACATGAAATGCTCATTGAAGATTTGGCAACTGGGTCTTGGTACATTCACCCTAAGGCAGAGAGGAAGAGGAGAAGAAAATTAGGACTGGATTTAGCAAGACAAGAACATGCAGATTTTGGAGAGAGGAGGAGCCAGGCTAAATTTCTTGGCTCTGCGATTTAATTTTTATGAGGATATGGGTATTTGATGTTAACATCTCCAAGCCTCCACTTGTTTCTCCACTTGTGAGACTGGGACAGCTGGTTTTTCAACCTCAAAGAGTTTTGAATGTCAGGGTCATCATTGTTTTCCTAAAGACTATTTTTTATTTTTTAAAGTAAACTGTTCTTTCAATATTTTTACTTTTCAATCTTTAGCAACGGCCCACATGCACATAGCAGGGATGTAGTCCAGGCTAGATCATCATGTGTCTAAACAATGCTGCACCTCAGAATGGTTACAGGGAACACCCTCCTGTCATGCTCATATTGTGTCCAGACATGTTACTTGATATGTGAGGTCCTCCCTGTTGTTTGATGGAAGAAAATAATAGAAATTCAGTGGTCACTTTGGAATTACAGGTCTGGTACACGTTTAAGCTTATCTTCAAATTTGCAGAGTTTATGTCTTTTTCTTCCCACGAGAGCAGCACAGCCAGCCACGCATCATCCTGTTTGCCCATTTTCAGCCCACGTGATCATTCTGAGGTCAGATCATGACCTTGAACACTGCTTGGTTGGCACCTCTTCAATATACTTCTGAACTAACCCTTGGATGTTTCTGGCAGGGTGAGTGGTTGGTCATTTACCATGGAATCAGTCAACAAGTCAGTGTTAACTTGGACTCTAGTGATAAGGATGAAATAATAATCTACCTTGTTTTATCCTCAGTTGAGTATTCTGTAAAAGGTGCTTGGTTCTTTTGTGGAACATCTGCTGCTTATGTTCTGTTGTGTTGGTGCCAGGAGGAAATGGTCCTAAGTCAGTTAGCCAATCAAGGAAGCCACAGAGAGCTTGTCCTTGAGTGTGGCAGGCCCTGACTGCAATTCTTTTATCTAGTACTGTGCTTCAGAAATGCTGTGAAAGGCAGCTTTCCTTGGTCAGCATAAATCTGACATGTATCAAAGTCTTCATGGCATGAAATGGCTTGTTCCATTTTAGAAACCATATGCAAACTTGACAAAAATGCTAACATTTAATCCAAATTCCCAAGGATTTCAAAATACTGGGCAAATTAACCTATGTTTCAAGAACTTCCCAGGCCAGGGATTTAGCTCAGTGGTGCCCTGCCTGCCTCGCAAATGAAAGGTTCCAAGTTCGATCCCTGGTACCAAAAAAAGAACTTCCCCATTCTATGAATTTAAATGACTTCTAGTGTTTTCAATTTTTCAGTGAGGTTTACAGAAAAAGCTGAAGATGAGATATTATGGACTACTTCTCAAATTGAATTTTGGTCCCCAAACTCCAGAAAAAGAACTTTTATGTCCCTAGGAGAAGTCACGGGGACTTAAATCTTGACAGGGTTCTTTCCCCACTTTAATTAGTTGGGCTGCAGGGCCAATTAATTTGAATAAAATTGAAGTGAAATGTCATAAGCATCTCAAATGACATAATACCCCTAATGAGACCTGATCAAATGTAAATTCCAACTACTCTGGCATGACTGTCTTCCCGGGAGTTGCCTTGAAAATCTAGTTTAGAGGATGTCTCCCCTTTCATCCACACCATCAACCAACCCTTACTGATGGAGGCCTGAGGGGTCTATTAAGACCAATGACAGATGTCATTGTAGGGGGGAAGGATGCTTCTGCAAACCATCATGTGCATTATCCAGCATCCTCACGAACCTGGCCAGGTACAATCAATCAGAGTTTGGACAATTCACTGGAGGTAAGAGAGAAAGACAGAATTTGAACCCAGGACTTTTTAGCACTCAGTTCTTCCCAGGATCCCACCTTGCTTCTTAGCATGGATGTGTTAATGTCAAAGGAATTAAGGGTGGGAATGGAACAGTGATATTCTTTTTTTTTTTATGCCAAATATCTTTTATTTGGAATTGTATGATTAAAGCCAATTTTCCAAGAAGGCAGACATGACAAATGTGTTTTAAAGCACATTTTTCAAATGCACATAGATGGTTCTCATATATGATTGACACTCTTAGGTATTCTGGATCATAAAGAATGACACAGGGCCGGGGTTTTAGCTCAGTGGCCCCACGCCTGCCTCACAAGCGCAAGGTCCTAAGTTCGATCCCCAGTACCAAAAAAAAAATGACACAAAACCTTCAACAAAATAAATTTTAAATCTTATTTTTAAAAAATCATTCATAAGGCCCAAAACAAATCACTTATAAGGAGGCCAAATATCACTCAGCCTGAGAGAAATGCAATCATTAACAACACTGTAGTCCAAAAAGACTAATACTTATTGCTGATTCAGCTCACAATATAATCCCTTTCCAAGCAGCAGTGCTGTCTCTAGAAATACTTCATGAATATCTTTACGGGTGCACCAAACGTTCACATATCCGTGAAACAGAGCCTTCCCCACAGGGGCATACAGTGTGGCTACAGAGACAAGAGACATGCAGAAGAGATACCGCCATCTGCACACAGCTAGGCCTGGCAGCCGTCACACGCTTTGACAGGGGAGCCACACGGGGGCAATCAGACACCACACCGAGTTGCCACTCGACACACCAAAAGGGAAAGTCTTCTTTTCCTTGTGGTGCTGGGCTGGAACCCAGGGCCTCACACAGGCTACACATGCGTTCTACCCAAGTACGAAAGAGGTTTTGTTTAGTTCATTTGTATTTGTGTTCATCCATGTTTCCACTCCAGTGAATTAAAAGAGGAAATGTAGCTCCAAGCCAAATGTACCACGTTTGCTGTCCTACGGGACAGGCTGGCCTGTTCGTGTACCGAGTTCTCCACAGCTCTACATCCCGATGTCCAGCTCAGCAGCTTTTACTGCTAAACCGGTGTGCAAATTCAGGTAGTGTGTAGACAGCTCCCCATCCGATTTCATGTTTCATACTGATGAAATCATTCAGGTTCATTTTGCAGTCTCCAGTTTCGATGCAGGGATAAGGAGGGGGAGGCTCCCGCCAGTTCCCACTGGAGTCTTTCAAGTGAGACCGGTCAGAAGCAAAGTTCTTCAAATAGCAATCGGCACGGATCACTCTAAATTTCCTCCTAAACTGTGGATGAATGTCATCATCAGACTTAAAGGCATCTTCCACATACCTGTCAAAGGGGCAACGAAATGGCAACACAGTATCGAGATCATAAATGAAGCTCTGTCCTCCACTTGAAACATGAAGCAAAACAACATGGTAATCCCAGATCACGGGTCCATTTCCAGGTCTTGCCTGCTGCTTCCAGATAGGTATCATCTTCTTCTCATTTGATATAAAGACAGCGTAACATTCCTCTGAAGGATACTGTTCATGGTTTTTTGATGAATTCGCAGAGCTTCCAAATATTTTCTTCACAGTAGCAGCTGCTGTAGACACACGCGGCCCTCGTGAGGCAGGCGGGCTGGTAGCGCGGAGCGGTGGGGAAGGGGTTGTCCTGCATGGCAGGGCCAGGCGCGCCGACCTGACCCAGAAACAGCCGCCCGAGCGACCCGCGCCACCGCCGGGCGGGCTGATGGGGCGGGGCGGATGCAGCGACTTCCGGGCCTATGGGCGGGGCAGCCCGGGCCTGTGGGCGGGTACACAGTGATAGTCTTCATACACTTGCCTCTGCACCAGGCAGTATTCTGACCCCTTTACCTGTATCAACTCATTTATAGCCCCTCTCTATATACTGTAAAGTGGATATACTGTATTCCCATATTACAGAGGGAGAAGCAAAAGTCACAAATGATAATTGACCTGCACAGGCCTTCTTATCATATAGCACAGCTAGGATTTGAAGCCCCATGGTCCAAAGTCCCAGCCTGTGGCCTTGACCATTACATCCACTATCTCCTGCTGAACAGGCTGGAGGGAAAGGCCATTGCACAGTTTGTACAGCAAGCATATTTTTATCAAAAGGCCTGTTAATCTGCAGTGGTTATATCGGGAGTGGCAGTCTTGAGTGGTTGAGATGAAGGAAGGCATCACCAGTCACTAGGTTTAATGGAGTTTACAATCTTATGAGTTCTTGGCTTCCTTTATTATTCTCCAAATGAATTCATCCATTCAAAAACTGAGCACTTAGTATGTCTGGGCATTATTCCAGAGGCTAAGGATACATGGTGAACACATTAAACAGTCTCTTTTCCAGGCTCAGGAACTAGAAGGTCTTTGTTCTTCCAGAACCGTGTCAAATGTGCCATTTATGTCCAAGAGTTTCAGTCCTGTCAGAGAATACCTTCACACTTAGCTAGCGTCCTGAGCAACAAGCTTCAGACTTAGCAGGGAAAAAAATAACCAGGCTGTCTATATGGATCTAATTGCATCTATCCAAGTAGAGGCTGGCCTCGGGGGTGAGTTGGCATTCTTGCACAAAGCAGGTGGGCCACATCCTCTGATATCAGGGTTTTGGATGGCACTTTCAAGGGTGGCAGTGAATCTGCACCCTCCCTCCCAGTGGGTCCTGTAAAGTATGAGTCGTCCCTAAGGCCATGGGAATGGTGCACAATGGAAGGCATGCCTTCGTGCCCATGGACTCGCTTGATCCTCTCAGGCTGGGAATTGGGAGACCAAACCCTCTCCCGCTGTGATGCTCTGTGATGTCACTCACACTGGAGTCTCACTCCTGAAAACATTGCCCAGGCTCTGACATCAGGGACGTGCTCCTATTACCCAACTCTGTACATATCAGGAGCAGGAATATGCCACGTGTTATTCAGCTCTGCTTTTTCTATTAAAGAACCCAACACTTATATTAAAATTGCCCATAAGATTATGTGCAATGATATATTTGTTTTATAAACTTAAATCGAGAGATTTCAAAATATGTAAATTATTATATGAGTAGTGTTTTTCATTATGCTCTTTTCTAGTCTCAAGTACATCTTAACTTTGTTTTAAATAGGTAAAGATCAAACATGCTGGGTCTTCTAGAATAGTACAATTTTCAAGCTTCTCTTATCCATTTCAAGTTTTATGAAGCCAGCTAAAATCTGCAGATGCCTGAAAGAACCTCAAATTTGCTTGACTTTGGGCCCTGATTCAGGGTTCTTGCCAGCTGCCTGGTTTTACTTCTTGCTATGGCAGTGGGACATTTGAAGTTGGATGCCCACATTAGCACCCAGTGGGCCTCAGGTCTTGGCTTTCTGCCCATTCCTTCTATGGAAAAGCCACCAGGCATTTTTCTTCTTACATCCCATATGCTCTGGCATTTCTCCTTTGAGGCCCTCAAAACAAAGTTGGAGAAAATGCATGACATTACCTTTTCCTTCCATAATAACTCTCACTTAGGATAAGGTCATTGGCAGATTAAGTCACTCCCTGCATGATCAGCTGCTAGGGACCTCTTTTCTGCTGTGGACTGGGAAGGGAGTGAAGCCTAGATGTATACTTGCAGAAGTTGACCTGTTTCTTCACTGTTTCAGCTTGTTCTTCTCTCTGTGTTGGCTGAGAGGCACAGTTGACCCCAGGGAAAGCTTTTTTGTTCAGGGTTTTAGGATGCTTCCTCCAAACCCCTGCAGCCTCATTCACTGTCATATTCTGGCCCCAGGGAACTGATCTGGAGGATTTGTCCCATCTGGAGCAGTTGGTGCCACCCATTCCCATCACAACCACTGGCATGGAGGCCCCTTTCCAAACTAGGACAGGACGCGGGGACCAGTCTGCCCAGAGCATCCATGTGGGGGACACAGTCAATTCATTCTCATAGCCCTGGTTCAGTGGGTTGAGCAGAGGCCTAGAGTTCTCACCAGGTGGGAGCCAAGGCCCCTACCTGCTCTTGGTCCTGCAGTCCACCACACTCTCCGTGTGCTCATCAGAACATAGAGTGGAGGCCTTGTTAATCTATCCTGCGGAGCCTTTGTGGAATGTGACTGTGTTAGTTACTTTTCTCTCGCTGCTGAGATAAAATACCCAGCATCCAAAAGCTAAAGGGTAGGGGTTTATTTGGCTTACAGTTTGTAGAGGTTTCAGTCCATAATCATCTGGCTCCAAGCCTGGGATGGCAAATAAGCATCACAGAGGAGAAACAACATGGCGCACAAAAGGTAGCAAAGGCAAAAGGGAGTTTAACGGCATCTTTCTGCCCCTTTTATCTTGTTCAGACTACCAGGATTAGGGCGGTGCCAAACTAATCACTCTTATGTAGTGGTTTAGTAACCACATGCCCTTAACCCCGCATCACACATTCCAGATTCAACTACCTCTGAAAAACGAAGTCCCACCCCATCTGCATGAGGCTTTGCGGGGACATCTACACACAAACCATAACCATGACTGATCAGCCAGATCAGTAAGTTTCTAAAAACTTACAAAGAAAACAAACTATTTGCTCCTCAGGGAGTTAGTGCCATGAGGATTTTTTTCTAATGCTTTTCTTCCTATGTCAAAGTCACAAAAGCCTTGCCTGCTTCTGATTTTTGATGGGCCCATGCAGTCTTACCTCAGAGAGTTCTTGCCTTCTGAGGGTCCCTCCGGGGCATGTGGGAAGAAACTACCTATAACTGTTTGCCATCGTGGCCATGATTCCTGGTCAGAAAATTCCAGCACAGCTTGAGAAATACAGAGCCCAGCTAACTTTGTGTACTGAAATGTAAGTCAAAGAATATCCAAATATTTCTTACCAACTTGGTAGCATTCTTGGCTGGTGGTCTGGAAATTTGTTCTCCTGAACCTTGTTTCTACCTTCAAATCATTTGTGTGTGTGTGTGTGCTCTTTCTTGAAGGACTCTTTTTTTTTTTTTTTGGTACCAGGGATCCAACTTGGGTCCTTGCGCTTGCGCAGCAGGTGGCAAAATCACTGAGCTAAATCCCTGGCCCTCTTGAAGGATTCTTTAATGTCAGGGCTCCCAGGGCAGGGGACCCTTCAGTCACTTATTCTAGAAAAGTTCTACACTGAATGACTTTGAGGGGCTCAGAATAATTTATCTCTAGAAAGATCTCTCCTGTTAGAACAGGAGAAGGACTCCAACTGAGGGTAAAGAGAAGTTGGAAGAAAGCTGGAAAAACCAGCTTAACCCATTGGCCATCAACCAAAGGAGTAATGGAAACCCTGAAGGCAGGAGGAGCTGGAGCAGTGGCTGGTTGCCTGCCATGGTTTGGTGGTTGATTTCAGTGCTGGCTTTGGTGAGGATCCCCTGCACTGCTCATCCCTGCAGTGTGTGGTATGCCCCACACTAGACCATCACAAACAGGTTGTGCCACCTTCTGGGACCCTTGTTTCTCTGCATGTAGGTCCCTCTGTGACATCAGGGTAGGAGCTCTCTCAGAATCTTGGAGTGGAAGTGAGGAAACCTGGGTTGTGGTCTTGGTTTGGCAAGTCACCTCTCCTGACACTGACTGTAACCTTCCACAGCCCAGGGCAAGATCTAGGGCTATGGAAGCTGCTTTGAACCTCATTTCAATTTGGCCAAATGCTGAGTCTACAAATATAGGAAATGCAGAAACAAATGGTGGCAACCTTGCCTGGGACACAGTTACAGGATAACTTGTTTCTTCTGGCTGGTGAAACTAGACACAGAGTACTGCTAACCAGATCTGGCATTATGTGAGAAAGACCTTCTGTGGGCTTTCTTCTCTCGATCTCCTCCTGAATTTAAGTGCTCCCTGGATCCAGGCATCATTGGAAAAATATCTCAAGTTTCAAAGTTACACCTATAAATGTGCACATAGTACCTTCCCCCTTTCATATGGAAAGCTGTGAAAACCAAACTTAGATGTTTGGATGAATTATTAGCATGAAACTCTTCTTTGAAGCCACTACTGGATGAGTGGTTTATTTGGCCTTGTCTGGGGATTTTTTGTAGACTCCCTTTCTTCTGAAAAATATTTGAAATACTATTTTGCTTGAATGCCTCCTTCACAGTGAGACCTTCCTTGACCATCGAAATTAACTAATTACCCACCCTGCCCCTTGTCTCTTTGTTTTATTTTAGGACAGTGAACATCTGCCCCTCTCTGCCACTACCTCATTCATTCAGACACTTGTTTCTTGTCTGGACTCACTAGGATAGACGCTCCACAAGGGCAGGGATCTCACCTGTCCTGTTCAGTGCTATACACCCAGAGCAACAGGGCCCCAGTGAATATCTGTGGAATAAATGAACACTTGAATAGGCCTCTAGGAAGCTTCTAAGAAAAAGGAACTATGATATCTGAGCAGATGGAACTTGGCCCAAATTGTGAAATAGGCCTTTCCTTCCCATGTGCTCTGGTTCGGCTATGATTTGCATTCCCCAAGGGTCCATGTCCTAGGAGCTTGGTTCCCAGTGTGGTGGCTTAGCAAGGGGGTGAGACCTGAAAGAGGTGGCAAGACTATCATGTCACCCTCTTCCTGCCTTCCTGTCTCACTATATGACCACTCTCTGTACTCATGTACTGCTGTCAGTGTGGTGCCACTGGCATGAGGTGATGCAGCCAAGGAGACCTTCACTCACTAGAACCATTGCTATGCTGTTTGGACTTTGGCCTCCCAAACCGTGAGCTAAATAAACTTATTTTCTTTATAAGTACCCAGCCTCAGGTGTGTTGTTACAGTAATGAAAATAGTCTAGTGCACCAGGCCTGCCTTTTGTGCCCTCCATCTGCCTAGTGCATTCAGCCCCCTTCCCCAGCTTCCCAGGAATCCCTGGAAATGAGTTGAGCCTGCATCTGCCTGCAGCCAAGGGCTGTGCTGAGACTGACCCTTCGTGTACATGATCTCACATACTCTTCTGACAGTGCCACAAGGCAGGTATGGTTTCCCTCTCTGGGCACATGCAAGAAGGCAGGGAGGCTCGCAGAAGGCAGGAGACTTGCAGAGCTGAGCCTGTGCCTGGATTCTATCTTCATGCACATGTTCTTGTCCATCAGTGTTGTTCACCCTTTTGAATCAATAGTGATTTTAGTGGTGGAAATTGCAGGCTGAGAGGGAAAGAAAACCACCATTGGTGAGACCAGTGAGGGAGATGTACTTTGCTTGGTGGCCCCTGCCAGGCCTCTCTGAGATGCCTAGACTTTGCCTGCCCTCTTCCTTCCCCAAGGTTGGCTTCGCAATTGAGTTAGAAAGAGAAAATGTGGAAAGAGAACCCAAAACCCAGAGACACTGGCCACTTTGACAGGTCTGATGGATGACTTGTTCTTATATTCGTGAATTAAGAGTGACAGAGTGAAAAACGAAGAGGCCAGGAGGTGGGGGGATGGGACATTGTTTTCTAGGCTAAGAAAGGGGTGGTGTCAAAAGTGGCTGACACGGATGAATGGACTTGGTGGGACAACTAGGGTCACTTCCTTAGACACAGTCAGGCTGGACCAGGCATTTGGGTTTGGATAGTTTCTAAGGGGGTTCTATTTTACCAACGTAGACATAAGCAAGTTATATATTGGTAAAATGTGTTTTCAGGAGTTAAGAATGACAATCACTGAAGCAGTGACGGTCAGTTCTCAGGAAAACACTCATAGTGATCTCACCAAGGGTGTGATTGTTCCCTTATCACCCACTTTCAGCCTCTTAGTGGCATCTTCAACCTTCCCCTTTCCTTTTTCCTTTTAGATTGTTCTGTGCCTGTATCCTATAAAACATAGCACCCCCCTTCTGTATTTTTATTTAACCTCAGGCTGTGACAACCTACCCCTCCTCTCATTCTGATAAGCAGCCTACATTTTGGATTTTGGACAGCCTCTTGGAGTCTGGGAACTCTACAATGACTAAATTACAAGTAGCTTAAAAACAACGTACAAACTTTGGGCTCCCCATGTCTTCCATCTCCTGGGACTCCCTCCAGAGGCTGTGGGGGACCTCAAGAGCCCCCAGCCTGGGAGTCCAAGGCAGCATCTTACTTGCATTCTGCCTGTGTGATTTGGAGAAGCCCAGAAGTATCTCAGAATCTGACTTTCCTCCTCCGTAAAATGAGGTTATGAAACCAGTGAATGCTCCTTTTCCTTTAGTATCTTTGCAGTTATAAACCCACAGAATCCATTGAGTTAGCTGACATCTCAGGCTCACTTCAACCTAGGCTTCCTTATTCTCTGTGTCTCTCAAGTGATTCATTTAATCTGTGGGTTGCTTCTTGGTAGACAAAAGTAAAAACACAAAAATCTCCAACTTTTCCTGGATAAAGCACAGAATATATACAGTAATAAACATTTCATGCGGGAAGTATGGTTAAGCAAAAATACTTTTTAAAGGGTCCTTACGGGTACGATAATGGAAAAAAGAAGAGTTGAGAAACTGATGTGGCCTCAGAACTGTGTGGTACCATGAGAGGTAATGGGCAATGGGAGTGAGTGATAGTACTTTTTTCTCTTTAGGAGCCGATCCAGAGGACAGCTGCTTTCTTGTATGGTTTCTTCCAAACCATGTGTCTTCTTTCCTTTTTTCTAAATCCTCCTAATGCTTTCTTTCAGTGGTTTATAGATATATCTACATATTCTGGCGGCCATGGCTTACTTTTGTGGTTCTCTTCCCTTTAGCTATGGCATCGCTGGCTCTACTAATGTGACAGGAGATCAGGTCAAGAAGCTGGACGTCCTCTCCAATGATCTGGTTATGAACATGCTAAAGTCGTCCTTCTCCACCTGTGTCCTTGTGTCTGAAGAAGACCAACATGCCATCATTGTAGAACCTGAGAAAAGAGTGGGTCTGGACTTCCACTGTGAAGGGTTTGAATGTAACCATCTTCCCTCTTAGCTGCATACATGACTTCACTTGTTTTTCCAAGCTGGGTTCCTAGGAATCACCTTAAATCACTCCTGTGGTCTTTTTGCTGATTCTCCCTTACCACCATATCTCAAATCTGTCCTCCAGTGCCATAGTTCAGGCCATCACCATCTCTCCATGGACACCCATTCCTACATTCTCATTGCCAGGTCCAAGGGCACTTCTGTAGACTCCTTCTTCTGCTACTTCTCCATCTGAATTTCGAATCTTCTCACGACCTTGCTACCAGTTTGAATCAGCTCCACTTTTTATCACTTTTTTCAACCATTGGAATTTATTATATGCCTATTGGTCTGATTGCTTCTTGAGGGGAGAGAATAAATGTGTCAGACAGTGGTGCTGAACCTATGGCAGGAGTGCCACAGCGGGCTGTTTGTATCACTGAAAGCTCTCAAAGGTTTACCATCACTGTATAGGGTCTTCACAACAGCAAGATTGTTAGAATAAAAGGGTATATACAGCTTTGATAAAATAATTGCAATTAAAGGTAACTTTTAGAAGTACAGTTATATGGGCTTACTGCTGTTCCCTGTTTGAGATGAAAAGGGGATGTGGAAGAGTAGATTTTGAGAGGAAACCAGAAGATATATTAAAGAGACTGCCTGTCTTGCCCTTATTAAGAGTGTGGGAGCCACATCTTATTAACTTGTTTTGCATCATGCCTAAAATAGCTAGCACTACATGTCAGATTAAAAGTTCATGTTTTGTTTTGTTTTGTTTTCCTTGCTGGACCTTTCATAGTCCTTGGCAATTTTAGGCACATGGAGTGAATTCAATGTTGAACATTCTCTGTCAGTCACCCCAAACTTCTCTGACCACAGTGTGCCTTCATGGTAGGCAGGTTTCCATTTTCCAGTTTACACCTTTTCTTGCATCACTGAGGGGGATTTTTAGAGAGCAACAGGTCAGGGAATTATAATCCGGTGTACAACATTTTAAAACCATATTTAAAGAGATTAACTTGGAGATAGAAAATTTCCCTGCAATGTGCTGGTAAACTGGCAAAAGAAAGAAAGAACGAAAGAAAGAAAGAAAGAACGAAAGAAAGAAAGAAAGAAAGAAAGAAAGAAAGAAAGAAAGAAAGAAAGAAAGAAAGAAAGGAAGGAAGGAAGGAAGGAAGGAAGGAAGGAAGGAAGGAAGGAAGAAAGAAAGAAATCAGCTTTATAATACCAAATTCAACGGTGTAAATACTCATAGAATGAGTTTAAGCTACCAGTGAAAGCATTGAAAGCAGAGTTGGAAGAGATTCCCACAGTTAGCTCTTGAGAGCTGATAGACACCAGGCAGCTCCAGCACACCGCTGACAATCCCATTCAAAGAATGAATCTTTGGCGGTCCCACTGAGGCCAAGGGCTATTTCCTTTGTAAGTCACACTTCAGATGTTGATGAGAACTCTCACTGCAGCCTCATGTGGCAGCTAGAAGAACTGCAGGAGACTTTTTTTTTTTTTACTGCTCTGAACCCCACGGAAGTTTTCCTCCCTTTACAAATAAAGAGAAACAAATGACTAACCTTATGTCCCTTTTTCCTTTGGTTTCCAGGACTCAAATGAAAATTATGATTCAACTATATAAATTGTCTGTATTCTTATCTGTATTCTTTCACTTTCCTCTATACTTCCTAATCTATATGGTATTTTCTTTGCCTACTGATCTTTTGGCTTATATATTCTCATAGCTTGTCTTCCCTAACCAAGTATAAATAGGTAAGACCCATGCTTCTTGAAATTCCCTCTAGAGTCTCATTTTTATGGGTGCTTCCTCTACCCCACCCCATTACCATATTTTAAAATTGAATTTCTTTTTCTTTGCTCAGGGTAAATATGTGGTCTGTTTTGATCCCCTTGATGGCTCTTCCAACATCGACTGCCTTGTATCCATTGGAACCATTTTTGGCATCTACAGAAAGGTAAAATGTACACCAAGTACCTGGTTTTGGATCCAGAGAAAAGTTAAGGAGTAGAGGAGACCCAGGCTTTTCACAATGGAGAAGAAGCGAGGATGTGCAGTGTAAAACTCTGAGGCTGGAATAGACTTGTTTGTCAAGGTCTGACTTTTCTAGCCTTAACTGTGCAGTAATGACACATGAAGTTATTAAAAGAAAATATAGTAGGAAAATGTGGGTGGAAATAGAAGAATATTTCCTTTATTAAATTGTATCTCCTTTATTTTATAATGGAAAACAGGTTTTTTTAAGACAGTATAGGGCAGATTAAGCAATTGTGTTATATAAACTAAGAATTGTGAGAGTATGACATTTGAGATTATTTATGTAAAATTGTTCTTTAAATCATCAAAATCAGGGGTCGACAACTCTGACAGGCCCTGCACTCCTCCTGTCACTTCCATCCACTGCCTCATTTGTATGACTATTACATTTTTAAATTTTAATTTTTTAAATGGTTGAAAAAAATCTAAAAAATAATATTATATTGGCCCATGCCATTTATTTTTTCACCAATCACAAATAATGTTTTACTTGCATGTGGTCATACTTGTTTGTTGACATCTTGCTTCTGGCTAATTTTTCGCTACATTGTCAGGGGTGAGTAGTTATGATAGAGACTGTGTGACCTGGGCAACCTAAAGTGTTTACTCTTTTTCCATTTATGCAAAAATTTGCCAACCCTGCTCTAAATCATAGAAAGCACACTGGTGTAAGGTGAGAACCCAGACTCCTGCCCTGTGTCTTTCCACTGTGTGACTTTGGCAGTTCCTCTACCTCCAAGAGCCTCTGTTCCTTCTGAGAGAGAGAGAGAGAGAGAGAGAGAGAGAGAGAGAGAGAGAGAGAGAGAGAGAGAGAACACTCAGGTATATGGACAAATGAAAAATGGAATGAATACCTGTAGAGCTGCCATAAAATCTAAAATCCTGGTTTCAGCTCCTGTTTATTTTTTGCAATGCTGGGCACTGAGCCCAGGACCTCCTGCACACTAGGCAAATGCTCTACCACTTAGCCAGCCCCCAGCCAGGTCTTGGTTTAGTTGGGAATAAAGGCTTGCAGATGTTGGTTGTAGCTGAGCCTCCATTTCAGCCCCTGGATGCAGTGATTCGCTTAGCTGAACTCTATGCTAGGATACAGAGCCCATAACAAGAAGCAAGAATCCACGCCTGCCTTGCAAGCACAAGGTCCTGAGTTCGATCCCTGGTACCAGAAAAAAAAAAAAAACCAACAACAACAAAAAAGAAGCAAGAACTAAATTCACACTTTATTTCTAAAAGGGATTTGTTGTCTACTACTGTGTGTAATTTCCTTTCAAACATATAGCAGGTAGAACCAATGGGACACTTATCATCAGTCACAGGAACGTGTTTTGCTTTTGTCTTGAGTGACAGGCAGATAAACATCAAAATCAGTTCAGTAATAGAATCATATCAGATAGGCAGATAGAGAGATTTACTTCTCTTCCAAATCATGCCAAGAAGCATCCCATTCCTGTGACAGACGCAGAGAGATGTAATTTCCCCTCCAAAGTTTCAAATCTGTAGAGGAGCAAGAGAGATTTGCAGCACGGCCCCTCCTTGTGGAGAGAGACCTCTGGTTAATGATGACCAAAACTGAAGCAGCACTGATGTTTTCCCGCCCCATGTACACTTCAACCCCCTGAAATAAAATATTTTTACGAAAAAAAACTACCTAGAAAATTGAGACACTGGCTATCAACTAAAAAATAAAATCAAACCAACTTGCAACACTAGCTTGGACAATGCATCCTAGAACCACTCCACAATTAGACCTGACAGTCTTCTCAGTCAATCTGAAGTGATTCTCCTAAAAGACTAAAAGAGACGATGTGTGTGATGCAGGTCTCAAGTCATTGCAGGTGAGGGTTAGCGTTCCTTAGTGCATGCAAGGACATGGAAGTATAACAGTGTTTGGTGGCAGTATTTCTGTTTACTTCTGTGCCTTTGCCACAGGCAGGCATGGATGGTTCTGGGCAAGGCAAATCTCTGTGATACTCTACTTGGTGGAGATCTGGTTCCTCGAAGACTCAGTGACTGCGAGGAGAGGCTACCTCCACGTCCTCTCAATATGTCACTGGCTTCGATGACTCTTGGACAGGTGGTCCATATTGACAAAGGCTACTAATGTCTCTTTTTTTCAAAATTTGCCATTTAGGGAAAACAACTCAATTTTTGGATCCTGTGTTTAGTCTCTGTGCAGTTACACTGCACTATCTGGTATATACAAACAAACTAAATCAAATAATATAATTTAACCAATTAACCAACTAGTCACCCAGATGAAAACCATGAGGAGTAGGAGTAGTGGGAAAAATGGAGAGAAAAAATTGTTTATTCTCCCTTATATATGAGCAGTTCTTAAACTTTAGTCCAAGCATCATCTATAGTGCTTGATATAATCCAGATCCCCAGGAGCCATCATGGAAAGTCTAACTTAGGAAGTGTAGGGTGCAGCTACATTTCTAATATATCTCAGGTGATTCTGATGCTGATTGTCTAGGAGCCACATTTTCAAAAGTTATAGAGAGAAATGATCTGGAATATTTTTGCTGGGTGACCTCCTTCTCCCACTTCATGATATAGATATTCATAGTTTCTGGAATCTCCAACTGTGAAAGAAATAGAAGAAATTGGGGGAAATTGGCCATTTTAGTTTCTGTTTAAAATCAAGCAAAGAGCATTCAAACTGCAAGATGTGTTTGGAGCCATTTTGAAGACTGAAGAAACCAATCAAGGGTTAATAAAGAAGATCATTATCAATAAGAAATCACTGATTAGAAGCCACCTCCTTAAGGTATTCCCTTTACTAGGATCAGACAAACTGAGTCACGTGACTCAGAGGGTTATGTTTTAATTTGGATGATAATGTTTTAATTTTAATAATAAAGACTGGAGGATTTCCTAAGTGTAGGTGTGGTTTAGTTACATTTTGGGGTGTATGCACATATGCATATGGATTTCTACTGGTTTGTGAGGTAGTAGATGTTTTCTTTCTTGTTAAATTGGCATAATAGTTGTATATATGTATGGGGTACCATGTGATGTTTTGATACATGCATACAATGTGTACAGTTATCGCTTCTCAGCCTTTTGGCTAAGATCAAGTTGCAACAGTATAATGTGTACTGTTCAAATCAGGGTATGCAATCTTTCTCCTCAAAGATTTATCATTTTTTTGTAGTGAGAACATTTAAAATCCTTTCTCTGGCTTTTTTGAAATATGCAGTGCATTACTGTCATTTACAATCCACCTGCTGTGCCATAGAACACCAGAACTTGTTGCTTTTATCTAAAGTGACTTAGGACTCATTGCCCAACCTTTGCCCATCTCGCCCTCCCCATCCCCCTGCCTTCTGGAAACCATTTTACTTTCAACTTGTATGAAATCAGCTTTAAAATGTGTTTCTTACTGTGGGTCATGGTTAAAAAAAATTAGACACCATCTGTTATACCCTGTAATGACTTCTGGGTAATATCCCAAATACCCATATTTCTGAGAATTTCTCTAATGTGAGAGTGATATGACCACACTGCTCAGTGGGGTTTGTGCTGCGATTGGCAAGAACTCATGAAATCGATTTCCTCACCAGACTCACTGCCCTGCAGCCCACATTAATTTGCTTAAATAAAGATGGAGTAGGCAGGTGAAAGACATTGATTCCCATAATCAGATTAAATTAGTGAGAACTGGCAAGAAGGCATGCTATTTTTTGGAAGTGATAATGGAGAGATGAGGGAATATCAAATTAGAAAAATGGGAGAAGGGCCCTCATTGGAAAGAAGGATCCAGATGCAGGAAATTCGGGGTCTGGTGGGAAGGCTGCTGTGGTAATATAATCAGGTTGTTACTGATGTGTGGAGGAAGGCCCGCTGGGAAGAGGCCCTGTTTCATTAAAAGAACACCTTGACAGTGCATCCTGCTTATGGCTAACAGAAAAGGGCCACAAAACAAAACAGAAACATTTTTTTCTCTCTCCTGCTTGCTCTAGCAATCTACTGAGGAGCCTTCCGAGAAGGACGCACTGCAGCCAGGCCGGGACCTGGTGGCAGCTGGCTACGCCCTCTACGGCAGCGCCACCATGTTGGTTCTCGCCCTGGAGAGTGGTGTCAACTGCTTCATGCTGGACCCGGTGAGCACTCTTGTAGGGTGCCAGTGTGTGGCTGGCAGCTATGAGTTGTGTGTGTGTGTGCATGTGTGAGCAGAAGTAGGTAGTGGTAGGAAATGAGGCCCATGGAGAGATGGAGGTGGGTGAGAGGGGGAGGGAGAGAGAGCAAGATGAGAAGAACATAGAAGTAAGAAATGATGTCTGTGCGGAGCAGAAGAGTCCTTTCTCCAAGATGAATTTTTAAAACAGTCATTATTCCAAATGACTCCAATGCCCATGTGCACTGGCAGACCATATAAATGGGTGAAGTGTGCTGGGGAAGGAGGGCCAGAGGCTCTGGCAGGGCAGGGTGAACCAGAGGAGCACAGCAGTTTTTCCTACTTGGGAATAGAGGCCCAGTCTTTCAAGGGCTCCCAATGTTTCAAGAAACACAGGATTAAAAAAAGAAGTAAAAAACACTGCTGGCTGACTCACATTTATGTGCCAGAAGGGGCCTGTAGTTGGTCTGTTTGCCACCCACTAGATCCATTCCTAGCCTTTCTGTCTTAGCACCAGAAGGCTGTTTCCCTGAGGTGAACGGGTGCCCAGCTGAAGTGGTGCATATCACTGATTCTTCAAAAATAGCTACCAGATCAGGGGTTTAGCTCAGTGGTTCCACCGCCTGCCTCGCAAATACAAGGTCCAGAGTTCGATCCCCAGTACCAAAAAATAAAAAAGCTACCAAATTGATTTTGCTCTGTGTGTATGTACAAAAACCTGCAGTTAACCTTTGTGGTTTTGGGGTTTTTTTGATACCGGGGATCGAACTCGGGTCCTTGTGCTTGTGCAGCACGCGGCGAAACCTCTAAGCTAAATCCCCAGCAACCCTTGTGGTTTTGATAAGGCTTTGATGAACTCAAAGGAAATGAAAATAAAGAAGGGAATGAAGATTTAGCTCAGTGGTTCCGGTGGCGCCTGCTGCGCAAGGTCCCAAGTTCCATCCCTGGTACCAAAAAAAAAAAAAAGAGAAAGAAAGAAAGAAGGGAATGAAGATAATTCTTTAGTGTACCTTATAGAGAAAAGTGCCCTTCCAGAGAGAAGTCCATGGTGCCATTAATAGATGCTCATTGAATGATGAATGTCAGTATATTGTATACCTTAAATGTACCAATAAAATTAATTTTTAAAAAATAGATGCACACTGAGGTCAGGGATTTAGCTCAGTGGCATCACACCTGCCTCACAAGCACAAGGTCCTGAGTTCAATCCCCAGCACCAAAAAAAAGAAAAAAAAAAAGATGTTCATTGACAGTTTTTTTACACGTCCACTAAATCTGTCCATTATTTATTTATTCCGTTAGATGAAAGTTTCAACAGAGCAGGTAAATTAGGGAAACAAATCTCCTTAAATATTTGGTGCAACTAAAGGCACACTGAAACACATCCTCAAAAGAATCACCGTTAACATACTGGTACATTCTTTATGCATGTAGTCCAGGGTGCCAAGGGGAAAAGAATTGGATTTCTAAATTCCTTTTATTGTATAAATGTCTTCATATGATGCTAATGAAACACTTTATGCAAATTTTTTAAGTGAACACCAAGTACAAACTGCAACCTGGAAACTTCTGTGAGAAGCAGGTTGTTGGGGAGCCTGCAGGCAGCGTGCATGGCAGATGGTGTAAATCAGAACACAGGCTACTTTTGATTCGGGCACTCTTCACTGAACTGGACTTTCACCTCCTTGGAAACATGAGAACTCCAGTAAACAAGGGCGGGGTAATAGCGATAGTTAAAGTCTCTGAATGAGGTAACTTCAGAGGAAAACAGCAGCAGAACCCGAGTAAAGTTCAGTCTGAGCCCAGAACATAGCTTCTGAAGTCAGGGCTATGTCTCTCCTGATATTTCTCCTGGCCAGACATTGGCAGCTTCCCCAGATAATCTCCTAGTGCCTCCTCTGTGACCTCTGAATGATAGACATGTAGAAAAAGAATCAAATCTCTCCTTGTTTACAGTTTGCAGCTGGGTGTCTCCAAGAGTGAGTTTTTGTGCATTTGATAGTCTTTATCCCTCTTCAGATCTGAATGTTTGAAAGAACAATAGAGGATGCTGTAATACTCCCCTGCTCTGGATCTCAGCTCTTCTGCTCACTGGTGTTGGAGGAGGGGGAGCCTCCTACCAAGGAGATGCTAGGCATTAAGTGCTTCTTCTCCCTTTTGGCTTGCTCCAAGGTCAGGCTGATGGTTTCTGCTAAAACCACCACGGTAGAACTGCACGTGTTTAAAGCTGGAGAAATGCGCCTTCATCGTGGTTTTATGCCTCTTGTTGCCATCAGAGGAGACGCCCCTCCTGCACACTCTGACTTAATCTGGGCTCTAGGAGAGGGTGCCTGGAACAAAGGGCCTCCTGAGCTCTGCACACAGTACCTGGTGTTCTTGGGAAGGCATTTATTTCATTTTGCTGATTATAAAAGAATATTACTATAGATTTGTTGACAACATTTTTGGAAATACAAAAAAAGGCGTAAGGTAAAAATCACAATGATACCCTTCAGTGACCACTGTTAATTCTAGTTTTCTCTTTATCCCTCTCTCCTTCTTCTTTCTTTCTTTCTATTTTCAACATAATTCATATCTTTAATAAGCAATCTCTGTTATGAGAAATAAATGCCTGGTCCTGTCTTCTTAACTCCTATCTCAATCAAGCCCTCCCTCCCAAAGGATCAAAGCCTCAATCATGCAAATAAGTTTCCTATAAAGTACTAAAACTCAAAAGGCATAAGTAAGCTCAGTGCTGGGCTGTGTGGGAGGTGGTGTTCTGAGCCAAACTTTGTGCATCAACGAGGCAAGGTGTTTGAAGTGCTAGAAGCTCGGGCTCAAAACTCAGAGTTCCACATTGTGAACACACAAAACACTCAAAAGGAACAGTTTTCATCAAGATTGAACTGTAAAGTCAAGTAGAGGACTGTGATTCTACAGTCACCTGACTCCCAACATCCCACCTCCCAGCCGCACCAAGTTGTATGTGTATAAATGCACACATATCTTCTATTGATTTGAACACATAATTATTATTCTTGCTTTGATTTTTGCTGTTGCTTCACACATTTCTGGCCTTTCTATGTCTGTATGGTTCCTTTCTTGTTTAGCTGAAGTCATTTGCAAACTCAGTCAAAAGTCTTCTTTGCCTGTCCATTGATTTTAGCAACATCCACTTACTTGCTCCTTCTTGCCCAATTGCCGTTATACTCATTCTGACCATTCTTTCTTCCCACACACTGTTCACAATACTTGGAGTGTTTTGCAGGAGTCACTGATGTCCCAGGATGAGGTGACCACAGCCCTTGTGTCTCCTACTTCAGCCCACCCCAGCCAGCCCATTGTTATCTGCCTTTCTTTCCTTGTTTCAAAGGCTATTGGGGAGTTCATTTTGGTGGACAAGAATGTGAAGATCAAAAAGAAAGGTAAAATCTACAGCCTCAATGAAGGCTACGCCAAGGACTTTGACCCTGCCATCACCGAGTACATCCAGAGAAAGAAGTTTCCTTCAGTAAGCGAGGGGACGGGGGATGGGGTGGGACAGTGTCACTTTCCAGGCATTTGGCACCAGGGGCAGCTCTGGGGAATGGGTATCCCCAGAGAAGAAAAGGGACCACTGGGATTGAGAAGGGCCCTGGACTTCATCTGGGATTCAGGTTGTGTATCTATTGATCATGATTTATCCTAGAGGTGAAAAGAGGTAGAAGGTAGAAGTGAACTGGATTTCAGTCTGCCCTGAGCCTGTGATTAAGTTCTCATCTAGGAACCAGGGACTAGAATTCTTGCCCTGAGATATCAAAATGGTAGTGTTATTTCAGTCCTTGCCATTTTCTCTTGGCAAAAGAAAATTAAGATAATAAAGTTAACCGGATGAATGAGTTCATGGCAATAGACATTTCCACTTTTGGGGTCCTTGATCCCTGATAGTACAAAATGTGGTGCTCCCACCCTGGGACCTCCTGCCATGTTGTATCTGTTCCTCCAGGCCTACCTCTGTGATGAATTTCTATCAGCTGTCTGAAAGTGGAGAGTGTCCTTCTCTGTATCTCTCTAAAGAGATTACAAATTCATGAATACGAAGAGAAGTGACTAACTGGAGAAATATCTAATTTTGTTATATCCTTGCTTAAAAGCCATCAATGGCTGATGTTTTCTGAGGATGAAGCCCACATGTCATTAGCATGGCACTGAGGGCCCTCAGAGCTGGCCCTGGAATGTCTCTCTAGCTTAACTGCTTCTCTTTTCTCTTTGCCCTTGTTGCTCTCCCATCCCAACCCCGGCACATATGTATTCCTGTAGTCCCTGTGTCAACAGCATTGCCCTTTCTGTGTGGCTAAATCTTTGCTTGGAAAGATTCCTCTTCATTCCTGCCCAGCTCCTTAGTTTAGTAACATCCTTTTTCAACCTTCAAGTCCTGCTAAATGTTACAATTTTTGTGATGCCTGCTCCTACCCTATAGCCACAACCACACCCTCTCTGGAGCCTCTGCCAGTCATTTGACCTATTGCGAGATGGGTAGCAGGAACTCTCCATTTTCTATTTTCTGCTTCTTAGGAACAGTATTTTCATTATATTTCTTATTACAATTCCAAACACACACCTTATTGGTGCTCAATAAATGATTGTGGAATTAAATTAGCATAAGGCATGAAGAGAACGTTCTTTATGTTCTGCAACCTTTATAATGCTGTTTGTAACCTTGTAGGATAATTCAGCTCCCTATGGCGCCCGGTATGTGGGCTCCATGGTGGCAGATGTGCACCGCACTCTGGTCTACGGAGGGATCTTTTTATACCCTGCTAACAAGAAAAGCCCCAGGGGGAAGGTAAGCACATCCCCTGAAAAGTGACTGAGATGGAGTGGATTTCATTTTCAGCCTGGGGAATTTGAGTTCATTAGGAAGAAAAAAAGGTTATGACATCTGTTATGCAGTCCAGCTGGTTTCTTGGGATATCTGTGGCATATTCCTTTCTAGGTTCAAGATAAAGCCAGGCCATATCAAGTAAACATGAAAATGTTCTCTTGAGAGACCTTCCAATGCTATGGCAAAAGAGAATTAATGGAGTTATGGTCAGGAGGAGACTGAAAGTACTTAGAGCTTCCACTGGGTATGTGGTTTGGCTTGAACAAAATGAGTTCCATTCATAAAGTGCAATAAAATAGTCCAGTCTCATTACCAAGACAGCACATCAAATATGTGTTGCCAAGAGAGATCTTCTTTGATTGCTTTCAAAAGACCTAAAGTAGAAATAACTAATGAGTCTGACATTTGCTACTTGGAAAATGATACCTTTTAAGGGAAGACAGAATCCTAGGACACCTGGAGCTTTCAGGTAAGCTGTTCCCACAGACTCTGCTGCCCCAGCACCAGTGGTGTTCCCAGCATGCCACAAGGTGGACTGTGCTTTCTTTTGCTGGCTAAGGGACACCCTTTTCTTCTATGCCAGGTGACCATTATGTCTGCTTTATTTTTCCAATTGATAGATTGCCTATTTTTTAAATGTTCTTAGTTACTTTTTCATTGCTGGGACAAAATACCCAACACCCACAACTTAAAGGAAGAAAGGTTTTTGTTTGTTTGTTTGTTTTGTTTTTTTGGTGCTGGGAATCAAACTCAGGTCCTTGTGCTTGCTCAGCAGGTGGTGAAACCACTGAGCTAAATCCCCGGCCCTGGAAGAAAGGTTTATTTCAGCTCACAGGTTGTAGATGTTTCAGTCCATAGTCATTTGGCTCCAAGGTAGGGCAGCATGGCAGAGGGGCATCACAGAGGAGAAACAGTCCATGGCGGGGCAGGCAAGAAGCAGCATCTTCTTTCTTCTTTTCCTTTTATATTCCATCCAGGCTACAAGCCTATTTGTTGGTGTCACTCACACCCAGGACGGGTCTTCCCTCTTCAGTAAGTCTGTCACTCACACTCAGAACTGTGCTGAATCAATCAGTGGACTGATCTGGTATCACACACCCATGACCCAGTGTCACACACCCAGGATCTAGTCACCTCCCAAAGCCCCACCTATGAGTCCATGGGCTGTGTAGATGTAAGCCATAACAGTAAGAGAAGGAATAAGAACAACAATCCCCTAAAGATAGAAATTGATGTATTTTGGACATACTGAGTCCATTTCACTGAAGGCATCCTTCTAAACATAAGGAAGGCATCAGTCTTGCTGTAGCCACTTCATGTATCCAACCTATTTGATTAGCCTGATTTCAGCACTTTTCTTTAATGCCTCAAAAAATTGTACCTTAACACAAATGTTGAGGCACCTCCTATTTTTTTCAGTTTTTCAAATCTGGCACTGACACCTATAAGGAAATAGAGTCAGGAAACACCTGCACAAAGCTGTCTGCTCAGTAGGCAGACTGCATGAAAATGCATATGACAAAAAGTTAATATTTAAAAGCAAATGCCAAGATGTATAATACACTAAATCCCAACCCCAGGGCCTTAGGAGAATTGTAAAAGGAATGCACACAGAGTTGCAAACAATATTACACTGTTTGGAGGAGCCAGTCTGCTTTCCAGATGTCTGCAGCCCAGACACTACTGTGCATTTTTTAAAAATGCTTTTAGAATAGGCAAAGCTCCATCCAAAACACATACAGAATCACTCATTAAGTTCAATTTCTGTGCTATAAAGAGAAGGGAACCGTCAATACTGCCAAAATGTCATTCTGTCCTGGATCCAGGTGGTCTGACTCACGTTCAAATCAGGTACTCTATTGCTAGCTCTGGCTTAGTGAAGAGTTTTAATTTAACCAAATGGTTAATCATTTGTCTCAGACACAGCCTGGAGTGGTAGGGAACTTCTGTAATCTCCTCGAAGGAAAAAGAGAAGATTGGCTACCTTGGAAATTCCCACCAGTTTTGCAGTGTTTTGCATAGAACAAGATCCCTGTCTTTGTAACACCTTCTCATTTGAGGATGCTGGTCTTGGGTCTTGTTTTCCAGTTGAGACTACTGTATGAATGTAACCCAATGGCCTTCGTCATGGAGAAGGCAGGAGGACTGGCCACTACGGGGAAGGAAGCGGTACTAGACATCGTTCCCACTGATATCCACCAGCGAGCACCAGTCATCCTGGGGTCCCCTGATGATGTGAGGGAATTCCTGGAAGTATATAAGAAGCACTCTGCCAAATGAAGAACTGGTCTTGCCCTCACCCCAAAGAGTTGCCTCACACAGCACTACCGCATTCCGATTGTGCATTGTATGTGCCTAGCCAGCAGACATGAAATGCATGGATACTTTCACCATTTAATGCTCTGTAATGCTTGGTGCTACCTGACCCAAGTGTTATCTCAATAACGCCACTGGTGAGAAAAATATATTTTGAGTGGAGGGAGGAGAAATAAACACATTCTTCCATTTTAAAGAAGTATTCATTGCTTTGTATCAAATAATAATGATGATGGTAACAATTCATCATTATCTAGTGTTAGATAACTCATTTAATCTTCACAACGACCTTATGAACTGAGTACTATCAGTAATCCATTTTAAAGGTGATGAAATGAAGAACTGACCATTAGCCAATGAGTGGCAGAGCTGAGATTTGAACCCAGCCAAAACACAGAACAGTGGCCAGTGGATTCTGGCCACTAAACTCAACTTCTCCTACATGTTGTCCCATTCAGATAATAAGGCTGTAAATGCCCCCCTAGGGATGGAAGCATTACTTAGTTAATGTGATAGCTGTGTATGGTTTGGCTTCCCAACCATAGCTATAATTATCTGAGTCACAAATGAAAGTTTACATTACGATGTGATAGTAATTTTTCTGCAAAAGCACAGAACATTATTGAACTAATAAAGTCTAACATGTCCTGGGGTCTCATTACCACAAGGGAAATGACTCATTATGAAAATCAGATTTAAGAAAATACAATATGTGGCAAGGAAGTATGTTTCTCCCTAAGTTCCCTCTATAAACACTTTACTTCTTAGCTAATTTTGGTTCTTTCTAGACCAGAAGTTCAAGATTATGGCAAGTTTTATCAAATGTTAAGTAACACCTGTGGCCTTTCTTGAGCTCTACATTTATAAATGCGTGTGAGGGGGCCAGAGATTTAGCTCAGTGGTTCTGCCGCCTGCCTTGAAAGCACAAGGGCCCAAGTTCGATCCCCGGTACCTAAAAAAAAAAAAATGTGTGTAAACCAAATGTACATCTTTACTTGTGAACTTAAAATAGGTGTCCATGTAAATCCTGTTCCTTTCTTTCCAAACACTCCCAACAAACTCCATGAACAGCTGGATCCTAAGTGTTGGAGTTGCTTTGTCCCCTGGCTGAAGCCAAACCCCACTCCACATGCCAGCCATGGCTGACTTTCCCAAGAAAGTCCCTGACTCACAAAACTCTTTTGATTTGTAACTTTCTTGTGGCTCAGGTGGTTTCTGGTTCTCAAAGCATAAAAGGAAACACAGTCTGGGAGCTTCTTCCTATGGTTGAGACAAACACAGGGTGGGTGGGCCAGGGATTTGGCTCAGCGGCACAGCACCTATCTGGTAAGTGTGAGGTCCTGAGTTCGATCCCTGGTACCAAAAAAACAAAAAAAAAAAAACAAAACAAAAACCCACAGGGTGGGAATAACAATCCCCTAAACTTGGACCATGATGAAACAAGCAAAATAACAAAAGACCCATTTCCTCTGCTTCTGTTTGTATGTTCTATATGATGTCTTTTGACTGAGATCTGCCTCATTTAATGGAAGATTCTCAGGTGATGCTTATTTGCATTCTACTGTGGATACATCCAAGGCCTCTCTGCATCCTGCTCTGAGAAAGATAGTCATAGATCTACAGAAATGGCAGCACAAACTGATTCACTCTGATGATTCTTAGACTCTCAGAGTTGGATTTGACCTTGGAGATTCTTGGATGCTGCCCTTGGACAGATGAGGGTAAAGGGATCGCATCCAGTGAGTATCATGTAGGGATGCACAAAAACTCAGGCTCCCTGTCATACTGGAGACCTTTTCTACTCCTAATCAGACATATAATGTTCTTTTAACAAAGGGAAACCTCCCTTTCTAGTCACACACATATTTGGGTACTAGCAATTTTCTATTGACTTCCTCAATATTAGCAGGATTTGTAGAGACCCCATTTCTTCCCTATCCCAACCACAAGCCTGATCTTTGCTCATAGAGCTTTTGTGGCCATAGCACACTCACCTTCCAAGTTAAGGCCATACTTGGCCTTCAGCCTAAATTCTAAGTGTGTTAAAGCAAATTAGCAGAGAGGCATTTCTCCACAATAGTGCACTTGCTGCCTTGTATCCATCACCAGAAGCTAAGAAACATCCTTCTGGTGTGACTCAAGCCCACAGCAGGTTAGACACAGCTTATGCCATAGGGCATTTGACAGAACAGCATCCAGACTAGGGTGGGATAGGGAAACAGGAGCACCATTGGTTACCAAAGCCCCCAGCATGACTGTGGCCTATTCCCCAACTTCAGAATTGGGAATAATTTCAAGATGCCTGTGGTTAAATGGTAGCCCCAAACACATGCCCATGTCCAAATGTCTGGGACCTTTGAATGTGACCTTATTCTTTGCAGATGTAATTAAATTAAGAATTTCGAGATGAGATCATCCTAGATTACTATGTGGTTCTTAAATTCAAGAAGTGACCTCAACATTCAAGAGATGCAGATGAAAACAACACTGAGATTCCACCTCACCCCACAAAGAATGGCTGCTATCAAGAAATCAACCAATAACAAATGCTGGTGGGGGTGTGGAGAGAAAGGAACCCTTCTCCATTGTTGGTGGGAGTGCAGACTGGTGCAACCACTGTGGAAATCAGTATGGAGATACCTCAAAGAACTAGGGCTAGAGGTCCCATGTGACTCAGACATTCCCCTGCTGGGTATCTTCCCCACAGAATTAAAAGAATCATACCACAGTGATATATGTGTGCCCATGTTTATAGCGGCACAGTTTGTAATAGCTAAGGTTTGGAAACAACCTAAGTTAAGTGCCCATCAACTGGAAACTGGATAAAGAAGATGCGGCTTTTTATAAAATGGAGTACTACTCAGCCATAAAGAATGAGAAACTAGAGACATTTATAGCTAAATGGATGCACATTAAGGCCATCCTCTTGAGTGAAATAAATAGGACATACATGTATAAATACCGAATAGTTTCTTTAGTGTGAGAAACTGAAAGTGTAAATAAGGATTAAAATGAATAATTGATAATTTAAAATAGGAAGAAAAGGTCCAAAGGGGAAGGGGAAGTTGGAGGGATAGGGGAAAGGAAAAATTATGAGAAAAGGAAAAAATGGAAACAAAGTCTTTGTAAATAGGGAAGGGTGGAGGGGGTGAAGGGAGCACAGGGAATGGGGAAGAAATAAGAACAAAGATACATCATGTACAGGTACAAATACCCAATGATAAATGTAAATGTATACCTAAAATGTACCAATAAAAGAATTTAAGCAAAAAAAAAAAAGAAGTGACCTCAAAAGAGACACACAGGGCCAGGGATTTAGCTCAGTGGTTTCACTGTCTGCTGCACAAGCTCAAGGACCCAAGTTCGATCCCCAGTACCAAAAAAAAAAAAAGAGAGAGACACGCAGAGGAGAAGGCAATGTAAAGATGGAGGCAGAGGTCGGAGTGGCCACAAGCCAAGGCAACTGAGGGAGATCACCAGAAGCTGGAAGAGGTAAAGAAATATCTCCTTCTAGAGCCTCCGTGCCTTGTTACCTCCTTGATCTGGGCTTCTAGTTTCCAGAATGGTAAGATAATATATTTCTCTTTGTTTTAAACCACCTAATTGGTGGCAGCTCTAGGACACATCTTCTAATCATGTACCCCAAGGAGTACAATTCAGGGCCCCTCCCCATGCAACAGATCTAGCAGACACTCTTCCTTCACACATCCATGTTCATCAAATAGGTGCTGTCACACCCAGGCTCCTGACTGTACCATTCTGGAAATCTGAAGGATTCAACTCAAAGTGGCTCTGCTCTTTCATCAAGATGCTGCTTTTGGTTTCCCTAAAGTACTGGGATGCCAGGGCTCCCACGACTCCACAAGCTAGGGAGGAGGAGGGCAGAGATGGTGGTGAAATGGGACTCTGCTGAGAGTCCTGGTGGGCTGCAGGAAAGGCAATGTGGCTACTGCAACTGACTGAGATGGTTTATGCTGCGGTTGGCCTAAGCCAAGGTCAAGGCCTCACTTCTGCCCTTTATTGGCTGTGTTAGCCCAGGTGAGAGAAGTCACCTGCTCGCCAACTCATCTCTTCCTGGACCTCCATGAAGCCCACATGTTCCAGCCACCCTTGCATTTAGGTGAGGGCCATATGACTGTGTTTGGGCCAGTGGAGTTGGTACGTACTACTTCTAGGTTGACCATCAGTCCACAACTGGTTGTCCTCTCTCTTCCCTTCTTTGCCACCTCCAAAGCTGTGCATTCTAATGACAATGTCAAAACACAGAAGCGGCCTGGATGCTTGAGCCACCAAGCTATAATGTGAAGGAGAAATCAATCTTTGTTTGAGTAAGCTACCAGGGCTTGGGACTTGTTATTGTAGTAACACACACACACTTAGGCTGCATGATAAGGACTGAGCTTGGTGATATGTGTATTTTTTTAACTTCTCTGAGTCTCAATTTCTTCCTTTGAAATTTTTTTTTTTTTGGTACCTGGGATTGAACTCAGGACCTTGTGCTTGCACAGCAGGCACCAGAACCACTGAGCTAAATCCCCAGCCCCTCCTTTGAAATTTTATAATCATAATAACATAATGTTGTTGATTATAACGTCTGTTGTACTCAAGGCCATTTTCACTGTAAGTAACAAAACCCCACTCATTCTGGCTAAATCAGAAAGGTACAGTGGACCCTTGACTTACGAACTCAATTCGTTCCCAGGGAACGGTTGTAACTCAAGTTGGTCAATTGCCTTCAAAGTCTCTCCTGTATAGTTTTAGGCCACACTTTCTTCCAGACAGATCTCAGTGTCCTTAGAGAGATGATATCCCAGGATTTCTCAATCCCACACAGGAAAGAATGTTGCAATATTCCTTCCAGAACATTACAGGGTTAAGCCTGTATCTGAGACCATCTGGAAGCACAAGCATCTGGCATTGGGATCATAACCCAAGACTTTATTCACAAATTAAAACTAAAATTCTGGTCATAACCCAAGTTGTTCGTATGTCAGGCCAGTCATAACTCAAAGGTCCACTGTAATTTGCTAGAGTAATGCAGGGAGATCTTATGAAACCCAGTATTCATTGCTTCCCTGTCCCAAAGGACCCATCCCTCTTAGTTCTGGTGCTGTCATCTAGTTCACTGGTGTTTTGGTCTCTGTCTCACTCATGAGTGCCTGGAGAAAAAACTCTGTCGTGCTCAGCTGTGTCAAGTGTGTTCCTCTGGCCCGATCAGTAACAGCCAGAGACCAGAGTCACATAAGATAAATGTGGCCTAGCCAGGCGTGGTGATACACTCCTGTAATCCCAACACTCAGGAGGCTGAGGCAGGAGGATCACCGTGAGTTCAAGGCCAGCCTGGGCTACATCCTGAGTTCAAGGCCAGCCTGAACCACAAAGGGAGAGACACTGCCTCAAAAAAAAGATAAATGTGGCCTTGAATATTCCTCTTAAAAACAGGGTGTTCTTTTTTCCAAGATCAGGATCACAGACTGAGCAGGTACCCCAGGATGTCTGGCACCCCCCATGCAGGAATGCTGAGGTTTGGTGAAAGTGCACGCTCCAGGACAGGGTGCATGGAAAGCACATTAGGAGAGTTTTCCCCACAAAGCATGGTGGCCCTGTTATACCCTAGAGTTCCGTTTCCAGATCTTGGTCTTCAAGTGGAGGCCCCTGTTTGAATAGCAAGACTTTAATTGTTCAAAGGTTTCATTTGTCCTGATTCACTTAGACCCAGACCTGTAAGCATCTTTCATCAAGCACAGCCAGGTCATAAATAGTTTCGTGGTCACCTATGTATTAACATTACTGAAATAACTTCAAGGGGAGTGCTGTTCTCCCTTCCCCTGTGCTGTCACCATGGCTGCTCTATAAGTTTCCACTTTGATTTGGGCCCTGAAAGAACTTTGGCATTTGCTGAAAGGTCAGCAGCTGCAATTTCAGGCCCTGTGAGTAACTCAAACTTCTAACATTTAAATGTAGCCTCAAAGGGGTATGACTGCTACTGTGCCCGGTGTCCATCTGCCTGGATGGTGGTGAAATGGGTCTCTCTGAGGCCCCTTTACAGGGCAGTTGTTGACTGCTTCTAAATGATCTTAGCCAATACTTCTCCCTCCTGATCTGAAAATTATCCAAATTTCTCACTCTTGACTTCCACAGAGCACTCAGCAGACAGTGCCCTTCCGGCTGTCTGTGCTGAAACCCTGGCTTTTTGGTTTGCTTGTCCATCTCATTACAAATCTGTCGTGAACAGCTAACTATGTTAATAAAATGCAATAGAAAGAATTCTTGGAATGGCCATAAAGATGAAAATACACTCAATACTGTATCTGAAATAGAGAAATGCCTCTCTCAGCCACAGTGAGATGCCATTTCCCACCCATGAGGATGGCTGTTACAAGAAGAAAAGAACAAGTGTTGGTGAGAATTTGTAGACACTGCGATCTTTGTTCACACTGGTGAGAATGTCAAATGGTACAAAATGATGTGGGAAATGGTATGGCAGTCCCTCAAGAAATTAGACAGAATTACCAAGCACCTCACAATTCAACTTCTGGCTATATATACCTCAAAGAATTAGCAACCAAGGACTCACAGATGTTGATTATTCAAAATAGCCAAAAGGTAGAAGCAGCCCAAGTGTCCACTGACAGACGAATGAATGGATAAGCAAAGTGTGGTATATATAAAATTCAGCCTGAAAGAGAAGAGAAATTCTCTCTTTTTTTTTTTTGGTACCGGGGATCAAACTCAGGACCTTGCACTTGCAAGGCACGTAGTGGAACCACTGAGCTAAATCCCCAGCAAAGAGGAGAGAAATTCTCACATAGGCTACATCATAGATGACCCTTGAAGATATTCTGGTAAGTGAAATAAGAAAGTCACAAAAGAACAAATATTCTATGATTCCACCCATGTGAGGTACCTCGAGTAGTCAAATCCATCCAGACAGAAGGTAGACCAGTGGTTCCGAGAGCTGGAAGTAGGGGAATTAGTGCTTATGTTTAACAGGTACCGAATTTCAGTTTTAGAAGTTGAAGTCACAAAGATGGATGATGGTGACAGCTGTACAACAATGTGAGTGTGCTTAGTGCTGCTGAACTACATGCTTTAAAATGGCTAAAATCATAAAGAAATTATTGAAAAATAACATACAAAGAAATCCATACAAAATATAAGCCTTGTTTAATGTTAGATTGCAATTTCATTTAAATTTAAATTATTTCTTTTCTTTTTTGGTTTTTTTGAGACAGGATCTCACTCTGTCATTCAGGTGGGCCTTGAAGTCGCTGCAATCCTCCTGCCTCAGCTTCCCAAGTGCTGGGATTATAGATGTGTGGAGGACACCTGGCATAAATTGTTGCATTTTTAAGTTTATATTTTATTTTTATTTTTATTTTTATTTGGTACCGGGGATCAAACTCAGGTCCTTGTGCTTGCGAGGCAGGGGGCAAAACCACTGAACTAAATCCCCGGCCCTAAGTCTATATTTTAATAAATATAATCAGAACAAATGTAAGAGGAAAATTGCTGTAGAAATTTTGATTTTTCTACTTAACTCCTAGGAGACCAATATGATATATAGACTGCTTATGATCTACTTTGTATTTTGTTTTACCATAAAAGTAACTTTTAAAAAAATGTACAGTTCTATGAATTTTAATAAAATATATAGATTTAAGTAACCACATCAATAATCAGGATACAGAACAGTTCATGTTCTGTAGAAATCTCTCCTGCCTATCCATCTCCACGCCCTCACCCTTTGCCAACCACGAAATTGTTCTCTGTCACTGTGAGTTGATCTTTTTGAAAATATCATATACATGGAATCCTATAATAGATCATCTTTGGAGACTGGCTTCTTTCACTCCACAAAATTCATGTAGTACTAGCTTGTTCCTTTGCATTGCTGAAAAATATCCATTCTATATATTTAACAATTTGTTGCCTATTCACTGCTGAGGAACAATTAATTGTTTGCAGTTTCTGACTTTATAAATAGAGCTGATGTAAATAAATATCCATGACTGGATTTTTGTGGGAATACACTAGTTTCTCTAGGGTGGGTGTGACAGCTCCCTTTGAGGGACATTGCTTTGCATGATCACCTAGGAAACCATCTTGCTCAGATGGCGATGTAAGTTGGAAGAGGAAACCTGTAAACAAGTCAACAGGCCCCCTTCTGCATCCTGTAGTCACTTCCTGACCCACATCTCAAAAATTTCAGAGCACTTTGTGCCCACAGAATGACAAGAAGGGGAGCAAAAGCCAGCAGACCCAGGATACCAGAGAGGGGTCTCTGATGGGATCTCTGAAGAGCTGAAAGAATGCCATAGCCACAGCCTAACAAACTCATGGTCTATAAGAAAATAAACACCTGCATTTATAACCTGCACTGAATTTTTTATTACAGCTAAGCACATTCTAATTGAAATAAGTGTCAAAGGGAGTGGAATATCAAGTTGAAGAGCAATATTCAAATTCTTAATTACCTATGTACACATATTCATTATAGGTACATGAAAAACTGAAAAAGATTCCTAGCAAAGTATTAAGCATTCACTTTGTACCAGGCACATGTCATCATTTTAATCCTCACAATTGCTCTATAAGGTGGATGTTTTATTGTTATTTGCATTTATGAGCAAGGAAACAGCCTGCAAGGGTTATAGTAACTTTGCCAAATTATCTATCTTGGGACTCAGAACCAGCTCTGTCTGCCCTTAGAGAAATGCTTCAGGCACCACATGCAGACCACCCAATGCCTGGCTACTACCTACAACCTCACCAGCTCTCACAGCAACTATTCTAGGAAGTAGGCTGACAGTGAGGACTTGCTTTTGTTTTTGACATGTACTCAGGATTTGATTTTAATAAGCAAGTATTTTTGTTTTAAAATGCAAATCCAGAGAAGTTGACAAAATAACACTGGTGCTAGAAACTATTCTAGGAATATAATTTTGTTCTTCCAGATTTGGATATGTGCTATGAATATCCATCCAATCACACACACTTCTGGAAATAAACTTATTTGGAAGCAGCTTGGCTATAGAGACTCTGGGATTACCACTATTTTATTATGTGACCTATGCCCCAGATAAGATATCTGCCAACCTGTCACATATAACCATGGAGAGTCGGGTTCTGCAGTAGACATGTGTGAAGAATCCTTTTGGATCCTTGAATAAGGGGGTCTTACAGATCATCTTCTATGAGCTGATTCTTTACTAAATGGCTGCATTTGCCCAGGGAGAGAAAGCATGTCTGTTTCCAGGCAGCCCAGTTCTATTTGCAGCCTGTTCATGGACCTTTGGCAGCTGTCACAATCAGCAGGCCAGAGTGGTTTCCTTGAGGACTTGTCCAGTTATTTCAGTCACATGGACAGGGGCCCTTTTCCTTAAAGGTCCTGGCACTGCCTGCACAGGTTTTTTTTATATCAGCTTGCACCCTGCGGAGCCAGATAAGCAAGGATTCCTGCTAGGAGAAAAGACGGATTTGAGCATTACTGCCACAATGACAGACAGAAGCCCCTTTGAAACGGACATGCTCACCCTGACCCGCTATGTAATGGAAAAGGGGCGCCAGGCCAAAGGGACCGGGGAGCTAACCCAGCTGCTGAACTCCATGCTGACAGCCATCAAAGCCATCTCCTCAGCTGTGCGCAAGGCCGGCCTGGCCCACCTGTGAGTCATGGGGATACTGTGCGTAGCCTGGTCTGAGACCGGGTCTGGGAGCTGCAGGTGCTCGGGCTGTAAACTGGGTCCAAAGCTTATTTACTTTTTGTGAATTTCTAGTTTCTATCATGTGCTTTCATAAAGGAGCCTTTGACATGTTTCAAGAAAGGAATTGAATACTTTAAGACATGCTATGGAGGAAAAAAAAAACATAGTCGCTCTAGTTTCCACTTCTTTTAACGAGAACAAATACAGTGGCTTCTTGCATCAAAACACATATTGAATTCTCATACTTGTATTTGCATATACAGATTCTCACTGGAATCTTGAAGCAGCTCTTGGTATCCTTTGCAGATCTGAGTGTTTATGCCTTTGCCAGTACATCAGGAGCTAGGAATCATTCTCAAAATAGATCTCACAGGCTCCTGTCCTCTTCTTCCTATCTCGCCACAGGCTATGTTTTAAAATTTCTTCTGTGACTCTTTATGTTCATCTCTACTTGGTGTGCAGGAAGCTGGGAGATGCTTGGCCTGGGGGCTGGGGCCAAGGAGTGTTCTCACACGTTTATGCTCCTTCCAAGCATAGAACGAGGCTGAGTTCATGCTACAGCTCCTGATGGTCATAGCCAAGCATCCAGCATAAATCTGTGATAAAAACAGACTTTCTTTGGGCTTTGATTTTTTTTATAGTAATTCCTTCTCTGAAAAAAAAAAGGGACCCACATTTGGGGATGGGAGGAAGAAGAACCCAAAATGAAGAGCTAACGAAGCCCAATTATTTAAAATATTTATTCCTTTAGGGCTTGAAATACTTCACTCCAGGCTCTCCTTGATTTGAGGGTTTATGTTGAGAAATCTGCCGTGATTCTGATGGGCTTTCCTTTATAGGTGATTTGTTTCTTTTCTTTAACTGCCTGTAGGATTTTGTTCTTCCGTTGGGTTTCTGAGATCTTGACTATTATATGTCTAGGTATAGTTTTTTTGATCACGGCTAGTTGGAGTTCTATATGCCTCACTTACCTGTATGTCCAATTCTCCACCTCTGTCTGGGAAGTTTTCTACTATTACTTCTGTGAACAGTTTTTTTATGTCAATTGTACTTTCTCCTGTTTTTTCGTGGACTCCTATCAGTCTTATGTTATTCTTCTTTGCATCATCTAGCAGCTGCTGGATTGATTTCTCATGGTCCCTTACTATTTTTAAGAAATCTCTGTTTTCATGGTCCTTAACCACAATCCTTTCTCCTATATCTGATATTCTATCTTCAGATTCCCTTAATCTGCTATGCGTGCTTTCAATGGAGTTTTTAATCTCCTGAATATCTGTTTGAATCTGTTTCATGGATTCCATTTCTTTCTTACGCTGGGCATTCATGACTTCCAGCATGTTTCTGATCTCATCTATTTTCTTATCTGTTTCTATTCTAGAGCCTCTAATCATGTCTTTCACTCTGCTCACCATCTCTGTAGTTATCTGGGAGATTATTTCTGCTTTGAATTTTTCTAGAGCCTCATTCATCTGTTTTGTTACTTCTTGTGCTATCAGTTCAGGGTGTTCAGGTGGTTGATTATCAGACTTTTCCACCTCATTTCCCCCAGAATTTGCCTTTTGTGGGGTGGAAGTCTGAGTTTGTGCCTTGCTGAAATGTCCTCTCATTTTTGTTTTTGGTACTGTCCTTGGTTTAGTTCCTGGGTTGATACTTTGAAGTTGCTTGTAAGTATCTTTGTTGATGTATTTAGAACACTTATGGAATGGTTGCTTCTCACAGGTGTCTTCCAGGTATAGCTGGTCTTTAGGTTTTGATTCTCTAATGGCTCTGAGGCTATCTCATTTTCATTATACCAGGAAGGACAGCTGATTAGATCAATCACAACACCTTAGCCCAAGTGATACAATCAACACAATAGCATCAAGTACCTCTTAGAAAATGACAATTTGTGGTAGTTATTAACCTATCACCTTTAACTATGTGAATTAAATCAAGATCAAGGACCAACCCAACATATGTTTATAGTGAATAAACTCTTCAATATAGCAACTTTACCCTTAGGGATGGGGAGTTAGAAGGAGTTGGGGATGGAGGAATAGGTAAGTAGAGGGATAGGAGAAGGTTAGCAGTAAGGCCAGAGGGCACAGGCGAGAGAATGAAAGAGAAGAACAGAAAAATAAAGAAGTATGAATTAGGGTGAGAGCAGAAACACAAAGGGAAATGAAGAACAATGTAGGACAGCGAGGGAGCAAAGGAGAGAGAGAGAGAAAGAAAAGAGAAAAAGAAAAAAGAGAAAAAGAAAAATTTTAAAAGAGTAGAAAAAGAAGAAAAAAATTTAAAATAAGAGCAAAAAAATAGTGGTAATTTTGAAAATAACAAATAAAAGAAAAATGAAGGGCCTCCTTCAAGGTATGTCTCTGCTGTCACACTAGACAACGTGGGCAGCAGTGTGCAGTTATAAGTCAATGAGTCTCAGTAAGCCAGTCATAGACCCGTGAGATTCAGGCAGATTTCTGGTTGCAAGTCCCAAGTTGAGCTCCCTGTCCTCCTGCAGGGTTGAACTCTGCAAGTTTCTATTGCAGGTTCCAGCTGCCTTTCTCCTGAAGATAGTCCAGGTTCAAATGGGAGGTGATGATCCCTCCAACTTACCAAGTATGGTGGTCTGTTGTGCCTTTATTGCAGAGATTCTCTTCACTTTTCCAGTGGGCTTGTTTTCCAGTGAAGCCTGAGTGAGGCTATCTCTCTGTTGTTCACTTCTGCAGCTCAGAACAATGGCCTTTATGTCCCTCTGCGCCTCTGTAGTGTGGAACCAGGTAGCTGTACAGCCAAGAGGCCAGAGGCGGGATGGGGTGTGGAGCATGTTGTGGCAGGTGCCCAGGCAGCTAAGCTGGCGACTGGTGGGCATGCCCGGGGGGTCCTCACAGTCTCCTGGATGCAAGTGGGCATAACAAGCTGGACTGGGCAGGGCTCTGTCAGCCCGGGACCACTCAGCCCATGCAGCTGAGCGGGCGGCTGGTGGGCATGCCCCTCACTTACTTACTTATAACTTAACCTAGACTGGAGTATCCTGCAAAATTATCTTTCAAAATCAATGGGGAAATTAGATACTTACACAACAAAGAACACCTAAGAAATTTCATGAACACCAAACCAGCACTCCAAACAATTCTAAGCAACATCCTAGAAAAAAACAATGAAGGTCACAACTCCATGAGGCCCAACAGAGGGAAGCCACCAGGCAAGGTAAGACACTAAA